>JANAVB010023995.1:8651750-8779330 GCA_029216955.1 Iris pallida | reverse complement strand
TGGTGTCGGTAGGTGAGTATAGTCCTGGAACTCACCGCGGGATCCCGTGACATGGCGAGATGCCCCAGAGTCCATAATCCAACCTAGCTGATGGTCAGATACAAGAGCATGGCAGGTATACATGTGCTAGTTTGGGCAAAGCAAGTGATGTGATTCCCCGAGGTAGATGATGCCGCATGAGGGTCGAGACTGTCGTCCGATCCCTGCTTCGAGCCGCGTAACCTCGCGAGGAACTCCCTCTCAAGAGGGGTTATTTCAGCCAGCTGCTTTTCTTCCTCTTCTTCCGCCAGATTCGCTTTGTGTCATTCAAAAGAATTTTCCCTTCGACCAGCATATCCTCCTCTACCACCACGACGTACTCCACGGCCCCGTCCGCGATCACTCGACTGACTTCGCAGGGATTTTGGACAAAATCTGATGTAATGTCCGGAGTCACCACAGTTGTGACAAACACCGCCCGCAGAAGGAGGCGGATTGAAGGCGGCAAGAGCAGACTTTTCAACAGCGGCTTGCTCCCCCTGGAAGTAGCCCTTGTTGGACATCAACTTCAACCGAGCTTCTTCCTGTGCCATGGCGGCTATAGCCCCTTCTAAGTTTGGAAGCTGGGGTTGGGCTAGGAGTACATTCCTTTTCTGCTCAAACACCGGGTTGAGTCCCTTCAAAAATTTCATCATTCGCTGCCGCAAAATATACTCCAGAAACCCCTAAAAATACTTCGCAAATGCAGGTTCAACTCATGCATCTTCCATCCCAAGAGGATCATAGTGATCCAGATCAGACCAGTACTTCTTTAACAAGGCTGCATACTCAGAGATGGTACGTTCGTCTTGGGTCATCCTATCGAGTTCATCCTGCAGTTGGAAGACCCGCATAGGGTTGCCCGGACCGGAGTACATATCCTTCGAAGTCCGCCATATATCAGCAGCAGCCTCCATCGCCTCAATATTGCCCGACACCTGGTCGGTCAATGAGGCTATCAACCACCCCGCCACTACGTTGTTGACAATCTTCCAAATAGCAAACTCCTTTGAGGAGGGATCGGCTGGCGCCTTGGTCTGGCCATTGACATAGCCTACCAAGCCACATTCCTTCAGCGTCCGCATCGTCTGCCGCGACCATTTCAAGTAGTTGAAAGTTCCTTCCAACTTCTTCTCTAGCTTTTCCAACTTTTCCATTTTGTAAGGTGACGGATCCACATCAGTATGGGTCACACGTGGGATCGCCTCGGTCAATCTCTTGGACAAGATATCATCAACCAAGGCCTGCATCTCCTGTGCCGTCAGTTTTCCACTGATTGTATCCATGACGTCGTCTATCTGTGTGAGGTCCTGTTGTATCCCAAGTCGTCGTCTTCGTCGTTTGTCGTCTAACTGCTTTGTGTCCCGATCTCTTGTATCTTCGTAGTCAACTGTTGAGACCGGGGGGGGGGGACAACAAGGAGCCGCCTCACAGATATTCCTCAGGTATACGAGCAACTAGAACAGCATTACATCGAACAAGGGAAACAACTACATGGGTCGTTTACTCCTTGCATGATCGATTGTTCCAGCACTCCAAGTATAAACAAGGAGGGGAGGGGAACCGACACTCCAAGTAAAAACAAGAAAGCGGTAGGGAAGATCTGGCACACCAAGTAAAAATAAGGAGGCGGGAAGGGAGGGGGGATCCGACACACCAAGTAAAAACAAGGAGGCGGGGGGGAGGGGTAGGGGGGATCTGGCAGCAGCGGGGAAGGGGGTCGGCAGCAGCGGGGAAGGGGGGGTCGGCAGCAGCGGAAGGGGGGACAGGGGGGTGGGGTGGGGGGAAATCCGGCAGCGGGGGGGAACTCCAACAGGGGGGTTTGGTGATCTCTCTATGGGATCAGCAACCGGGGGGGAGGGAAAAAAATTTGTTTTTTTTGTTGTGGAGAGAGAGGGGTGGATGAGTTATGGCTCTGATACCATGTAGAAATGAATAGTGGGATGATTTTATTGATGGGCTACTACTTGTTACTTATAGAGGTTCCAACTCCTCTTCATACTACATATTCCAATGTGGGACTAAAGTCCCTTATTGGTTCTCAACAGGTATTACATTAAGTTAACCCTAGAGTAATAGTGAGGTTGTAATATCATTAAGTTTGAGTATTGGATACTAAGGGTTGGAAGGTTAGCAACACTAAGAAATGTGGGATGAGGGATAACTAGTGATTATGTATATAAAACCATATAGAGATGTTTGGTAAACATGCCACTTTAGTATCATAACCTTGCTAGTCAAGCCTAAGTAAGCAGGGTAAAGACCAAATGACTTGGATATAGGTTAGTACAACCTAGAAGTAGCTACTTGGACTAGTTTGATTAGTGTTGACCCAAATTGACTTCATTGACCTAGTTGATTTAGTTTGACCTCCATGACCTAGAATTGGCCTAGAAGCATATAGTTAGTGCATCTAAATACACTGTTTACTCTAGAATAATAAATAACCATGTATATATTATTTATAGATTTGTGTGACACCACTTTGGGCATCAATCCTCATCCATTGCTTTGGACAACAGGCGAGTACATTTCTGATAGTTTTTAATTACTTGATGATTATTATGATTCAGCTTCTAGTATAGTTCTATTTGATTCTCTGTCACAACACGGATTGGTATTCTGGATTCATTCACTTGCGACACATGTATTAAACTTGTCTGACCCCTATTACTAGAACCACTCACTGGAGCCACCTACTAGAAACACTTACAAGCACTACTTACTTTTTAGCTAGACTCGTACTCTATTAATGTGCCGAAATATGGATTCACTTGTACTTGTCAGGGCGGAGAAATACTCGAGTAGGCATGTAAACATTCCCAATCATACAAGAACCACCCCTACTAGAAAGATAGCCATCGCCGCTAGGCCAAGCGTGCGACATGCCATATTCACTACGAGTCTAATCGTTACAGATAGCCGTCGCACGCTTGCCAAGCGTGCGATGTGCCGTATTTATCCACTAGCTGTTTACATGTCGAACTCGGTATTTCAAAAACACACTGGATTAGTGTCATGTACTATATTCATATTTATTTCATGTTATACTGATTGGACTCACCTTATATTGTTCTAAGTTTAGTTATCTCTATTTACAGTCTTCATTGCTATGCTCTCCTGTTTTACTTTATTTACTTTCCTTGTTCTAACTGTGTTCTATTTCAATATATATCTCAAACTTTCTATATTCATCAAGTATTACTTGCTATAACTGCTTTATAATCTTTGTCATTTATTCGGAACTGCTAGAGGAGATGTGCTCGTTCCATCCTGACTGGATATATTTTTCAGATGACTGCTCAGAGGATCTGTGTCCTACCTACTACGGATCCGAGGAGGAAATAGCTACCTTGGGTCCAGATTCTCAGGAGTGACCAAGAGACCTAGTTTTAGTTAGCTTGTTTTAGATTCTCTGTTAAAACTTTTGACTTGTAATAATGGAGATTATGTTATTTGAATTCTAAGACTTGTATTTGAATTTGGATATTATTTAGTTGTTGTTGTTGTTGTTGTTGTTGTTGAGTCTTTATAGTTATTTAGACTTCTTTCATATCTTATCGTGCTTTAGATTGTGATTGAGTATTTATCATTATTATTGTACTTGTCCTCCATTCGGAGTTGAGATCTATGACAGGTACATTATATCCTTGTGTGAGTTGTTAGTTAGCAACCTAAAACAGCTTTCTATCGCCGATTCTGCGACATAGGCTGGGCGCTGTTATGCACTCGTACCCCTATATCGGGTGCGGGTCGTAACAAGCTTCAACTCCGTCAGCAATGCTTTTACCTACAACAATTCTGACACTCCCAGAACCATAGCTCTATATTATGCTTCAGCGGTCGATCGGGCTACCACAGACTGTTTCTTGCTTCTCCATGAGACTAGGTTACCCCCCACAAATACACAATATCCTGAGGTAGACCTTCTGTCATCCATGCAACTTGCCCAATCTGCATCGAAGTATCCCTCAACGCTAAGGTGTTCATTGTTCTTGAACCATATCCCTTTTCCAGGGACCCCCTTCAGATATCTCAAAATATGAAAAACTTCATCTATGTGGCCCTTCCTTAGATCATGTATGTAGCGACTCACTACACTTACAGCAAATGAGATATCAGGACGAGTGTGGCCCAGATAAATCAATCTGCCTACAAGTCTCTGATATCTCTCACGATCAAGCGGCTCTTCTGCCTTTGCCCCCAACTTATCTTTCTGATCAATTGGAGTGACTGTCGGACGACATTCTAGCATACCAGTTTCTGTGGGCAGGTCTAGTACATACTTCCTCTGAGAGAGGACAATTCCATCTCTTCCTCGAGATACCTCGATCCCAAGAAAATACCTCATCATTTCCAAGTCTTTTACTTCAAATTCCTTGGCAAGTTTTAACTTCAGCTGGGTAATCTCCTCCTCCTCATCACCTGTGATCACTATATCATCTACGTATACAGCAAGGATGGTGACGTAGTCTCTCGCATGTCGGAAGAAGACTGTGTGATCTGCATTGGTCTGGCTGTACCCCATGCCCGTGACAGCTTTTCTGAATCTTTCAAACCATGCCTGAGGAGATTGCTTGAGTCCATACAGTGATTTTTTTTAGCTTGCACACCTTTCCTGTTAACTGTTTCGTGCAAAATCCAGGGGGATCTCCATGTATACTTCCTCCTGTAGATCTCCATGAAGAAAGATATTCTTCACATCTAATTGATGAAGTTGCCACCCACGATTTGCTGCAAGAGAGACCAGGGTTCTCACAGTGCTCATCTTTGCTACAGGAGCAAACGTCTCATCATAGTCGATGCCATAGGACTGAGTGAATGTCTTTGCAACCAATCTTGCCTTGTATCGCTCCACCTTTCCTTCTGGCGTCTCCTTTATCGTGAAGACTCATTTGCATCCAACTGCTCTCTTTCCTTCAGATAATGGAACAAGTTCCCATGTCCCATTTCTTTTCAGTACCCCAAGTTCCTCCAACATTGCAGCTTTCCACCTCGGATCTTCCTTCGCTTCCTGCCAACACTTAGGCAAAGAGGTGGTATCTAACGATGCAATGAATGCT
Organism: Iris pallida; assembly: GCA_029216955.1. Classification (NCBI taxonomy): domain Eukaryota; kingdom Viridiplantae; phylum Streptophyta; class Magnoliopsida; order Asparagales; family Iridaceae; genus Iris; species Iris pallida. The sequence goes on along the minus strand of JANAVB010023995.1, from coordinate 8,774,249 downwards.
CCATAAGTAGGGGATAGATTAGAGTAAGATAAAAAAATGGACAATATCATGTTCATAACCATAACGAATAAGAGACCTTCATGCATTACTACGAGAAGATCTTCTTAAGAGAATATGAGATAGTGGAGGAGAGATCATACCATCCGAATCAGAGGAATCCGCATCCGAATCAGAGGGATCCGATGCGGAAGGCGCACCTTCAGGAGTTGGAGCAGGGTTAAGCGAGGGACATGGCACAGTAGGGACAATAGGCACAGTAGTGGACTGCTACTTTCTTCTTCTGTAGATGTAGATTGTTCTGTAATTTGTTCCTCCCCCTGTGCTGGAACATCACTTATTTCCTCCTGATTGTATGCATCCTCGTCACTTTTCTCACCCTCGCTATCTCCCCCTTCCTCCCTTAGACCAACTTTCATCATTGGGCATGGAACTGACCCGACAATCATGCTTGGGACCATCTCTCCCTCACTCCTAACACCTCTCTGAATGTAATATCTATGCTCACAAAGAGCCTTTGTTCCACGGGACTCCAGCAAGAACATCCCTTCTGAGTCTCTGAGTAGCCAACGAAGACACACTTCACTGCCCGAGGGTCCAACTTTTCCACTGCAGGCCTATTATCCTTCATGAAGCATACACAGCAAAATACCTTTGGAGGAACAATATACTTGTTCTCACCTTTAAGCATCTCAAACGGTGTCTTCCATCCTAACACCTGAGAGGGCATCCTGTTGATGGGATATGCAGCAGTCAACACAGCATGCCCCCACAAGTATTTCGGAACATTCATCGCAAACATCATTGACATTGCCACTTCCAACAGGTGCCTGTTCTTTCGCTCCACCACGCCATTTTGTACTGGTGTATAGACACATGAAGTCTGATGATGTATCTCATTGGCTGATAAGTACTCTTCAATAGTCTTGTTAGTGTATTCTGTCCTATTGTCAGACCTCAAAATCTTCACTTTAGTACCGTACTGTGTTATAATCCTGCGATGAAAGTCTTGAAAGCATGCAAAGACATCACTCTTACTCTTCATTAGGTATACCCAGGTAACACGAGTATGGCAGTCAATAAAGGTGAAAAACCATTTAAAACTATTAACAGCCGTTGTACGACAAGGTCTCCACTCATCATAGTGTATCATATCAAAAGCAACTAAACTTTTATTTCCAGAACTCACATAAGAGCTTCTGGTATGTTTTCCAAGTTCACATGCATCACAAACCAACTTTTGCTTATTAGTCTTTTGATACATAGAGGGAAATATCCGACTCAGTAGACTGAATGAAGAGTATCCCATGCGCTGATGTTGGAGTAATAATTTTTCTTCTACGGTACTTTGCGGCTCCTCCGGTTGTGCTTCATCCACCAGTGCTGCCAGTGTTATATCCAGCCTATCCCTGTCCAAGTACCATAGCCCTTTATGCGAAGTGCCAGTCCCCAACTGTTTTCCTATTCCCTTCTCTTGAAAAATAACCTTTGGAATGTCAAAGGAAACAACACAATTAAGTTGAAGAACAATGGCATTAATGGACAATAGATTAACAGAAAAAGATGGAGCATGCAAAACATCAGTAAAACTCATAGAAGGGGTGCATTCAACGGTGCCTTTACCCACAATGGGTATAGCACTACCATCAGCAGTCTAAATGCTTTCAGGTGTCTTCAGGTGAGTATAATCTTGAAACTCATCACGAACACCCGTGACATGGTACGATGTCCCAGAGTCAATTATCCAATTTAGACTTCCTGGTTTGTGGGTAGATGCAAGAGCATGAGCAGGTATACGTGTGCTTGTATTGGCATAGTATGTGACGTTACCCCCAGAGGTGGTTGGAGTCGATGTTCAAGCAGTATTGGCTCGACTGTCGCTGGTTCCAAGCTTCATGTTCCTCCACATTTCCAACATTTTCCTCTCACTAGGGGTCATATCGGATGACTGATTCTCATTTTCTCCTTCTACCAGGTTTGCCTTATGCCATCCAGAATAATTACCTCTGCCTCCAGCATAGTCTCCTTTGCCACCCCTACGTCCTCCACGGCCGCGTCCACGGCCGCTGGACATGCCTCTCATAGGCTTCGTATAGAATCTGATGAAGTGTCCTGGGTCTCCACAGTTGTATCACCCTTCTCCTCCTGAAGGATTTAGGTTAAAAACTGTTAGAGCTGATTTCTCTTCCGGAGAGCTAGTGGTGCTAGACATCAGCTTCAACCGTGCTTCTTCTTGTGCCTAGCAGCAATGGCCTCCTTTAGTGATGGGATCATAGTGGTCAAGATCTGACCAATACTTCTTCAGCAGAGCCGTATACTCAGAGATGGTGTGATCTTCTTGGACCACCTTATCAAGTTCATCCTGCAGTTGGAAGACCCTCATAGGATTGCCCGTCCTTAAGTACATGTCTTTCAGCGTCATCCAAATATCACCAGCTCCCTCCATTGCTTCTACGTTGTCTGACACTTGGTCGGTCAAGGAGGCTGTCAACCATCCAGCTGCAACATTGTTAACGATTTTCCACACAGCAAACTCCCGTGAGGAGTAATCTTCAGGTGCCTTGGTTTGGCCATTCACATAGCCCACCAAACCTCTTGTCTTCAGAGTTTGCATCGCCTGATGCGACCACTTCAAATAGTTGGAAGTACCCTCCAACTTTACTTCCAGTTTCTGCAACTTTGCCATTTTGTATGGTGAAGGATCCACGTCTGCGTGTGCAGGACGGAAACTAGTCTCGGTCAGCCTCCTAGAGAAGAGATCGTCCACCAAAACCTTCATCTCTTTTGCCGTCAGCTTGCCGTAGATCATCTCCATCATCTTCGTCTTCTCCTCTTCCATCAGCAAGGTGATGGTAGATCGAGACCGTCTTTACCTTTGGTCACCTTCCTCTCCACGTCTACTGTTCCTCCTTCAGCGGCAGCGACATCCTCGAGTGCTGCTGCTCATGTACCGTACATGGTTGCGATAGGAGAAGGGGAACGGGGGCCGACGCTGGCGACGACGGAAAGGGGGGCAGAATCCGACGTGGAAAGGGGGGCTGGCTGGAGAGGAGGTGGGAGCGGTGGCGGAGGCGGGGCTGCTGCCGGCGGCAAAGGATGGGGGGGGCTGCTGCCGGTCGACGGGAGGAGGGCGGCGGGAGGAGGAGGGGTTAGCGGCGGCTGGAGGAGGGGTCGGCGGCGGAAGAAGGGGAGGAGGGGTCGGCGGCGGGAGAAGGGGAAGACGAAGAAGGGGTGGGGTTTGATGGAGAAGGATGGCGGCTAGGGTTAGGATTTTGTGGAGGCTCTGATACCAAATAGAAATTTAGTAGAATACTTGGCTCGTTTATTATTGTGGTGGAGCTACACATATATAGGAGAGGCTAACTCCTCTCCCTATTATTCTACCCGATGTGGGACTAAAAGCCCATTAATGCTCTCAACATGGTCACACCGCGTTCCCAACAAGAAATAGATATTTAGTTGTCATGGAAAAATGGGAGCCGTTGTTTATGAACGTGAGTGGTTTTCTTAACCGTTTCTCCACTTTCCTTAGCTACCATATCAAAGAGAGTATTTTGGACCAAGAATATTTTACACAAGAAACTCATGAAAAAAGTCTTGGTGCATACTTCTAGATATTAGGCTGCAATCTAACGATGGTGACTAAAAATGATATATGATTTTATCTTTTATGAATTCTGAATTCTATATGGTGATCTTGGATTCTTATAAATCTTGTACAAGATTTATTTTATCTATTAAGAATGATGAACTTCACAATTCTATTACATTTTCATATGTACTTTATATTCCACATTATAATGTAGTTAGTCTAAAGTACAACTTTGCTTATTGGTATTGATCCTAATGGAAAACTCATGCTTTCTGGGATTTCAAAAACCTTGTCTATGTAAAATTAGCAGCAGGTTGGCCACTTCTTATGTATGAATTGCGCATACATACTTAAACTGAACATGGATTAGAAATCTAATCAAATCTAGTAAGTCTAAGGTACAATTTAATAGTTCATGTAATAATTTGAAGTGATATGGTACCCGATGTTTAAGGTGGGGAGAGGATCTTGTATTACGAGGGACGGTGGTGAGGACTCGTTATACTGTTCTTGGCCTTGCTGCTCCAAGTGTCCCTGCTTTGCTAATGCCTTTGCTTTCTCCTTCTCAATGAGCTGTTCTCAAACCATGTCACAGTAAACCGAGTTCAAAATCGCATACGAAAGCGGAGACATTTTATATCCTTGTAGGAAAAAGATTTCAAAGCCTACCTTCTTCTCCAGATCCTTGTTTTGGTCTAGCAGAGCCTTCTCCTGTATGGAATTGAAATGGTAAGATGGCGTACATGAGAATGATGTTTTCCATTATATCTGGTTACTTGTTCTTAGCAAGGTTTATCAATCTTACAATGACAAAAACATGTCAGCAGAAGTACAGAACTCCGCACTCTGTTGAAATGAGCAATAATATTTATACTCTACGATTTTAGAACGTTGTGTTGGAATTGTGGTAGGCCAACTAGCTAGGAAGAACTAATTTGGAGAGGAAAAAAAATATAGAAAGAAGAATTTGGTGGAAGAGAAGATTTGTCAAAAAAAAAAAAGAAACTTTATAATATCACTAAGTTTGTAATGTTTGTTGTGTACAAAATGGAGGAAGAGCACCCCCTTTTATAGGACTCTGTCTACAAACTTATAAAATATAACTATGGATCATTTTAAACTCTTTTACAACTATATTATTAGGACATCTCTAGAAGATGGGAATTTTAATATTATTAAGACTCTTCTAGGTATGAAACATCCTACCATATGGACTAAACATTAAAAGTGTGTGTGTTGGGTGGGGGGGGGGGGGGGGGGGGGGGGCAATGACAAAACAAAGCCAAATAGTAATGGACATACTAGTTTGTTGGCTCAAAACATGGGCACAAATTAAGTTTATTTTCAACACTCCACCTTAAACTTGATTTATAATTCCAAGTAGACTTCTTAATTTGAAAAACGCATCTTGTTTGACTGACTTGGTGAAGACGTCGGCGACTTGGTCTTGAGGTTTCACATACTTCATTTACACTTCCTTTGTTGCAATGCACTCCCCTTTGTAGTTATGCCTTATGTCAATGTGTTTGCTTTTATCATGGAAGACCGAATTCTTCGTCAAAGCAATAGTCGAACAATTGTCGACATAAATATCGGTTGGCTTCTTTTGTGGCATGTGAAGCTCCTTCATTAGACTTCTAAGCCAAATCGCCTGACAAGCACATGAAGTAGTGGCGACATATTCGGTCTCACATGTTGACAGTGTCACAATGATTGTGTTTTTTGAGATCCATGTAAAAACAATATCTCCCATAAGAAACACGAATTCGCTAGTACTTTTTCAATCATCAAAGTCGTTGACCCAATCACTATAGCTATATCCGACAAATTTGAAACCATTAGAAGATGAGTAAAGTAGGCCATAGTCAATTGTACCTTTGATGTAGCGAAGAATCCTCTTGGCGGTTATCAAATGGGTGGTAGTTGGTGATTCCATATATCGGCTAATAAGTACAACTCCATATAGAATATCTAGTCTTGTACATTCAAGCAGAGCAATCTTCCAACAAGGCTTTTGAAAAGTGTAAGATCAACTCTTTCACCTTCTTCATGCTTTAATGTGCTAGCTTGTGATGCAAAATGATGACAACTTGATTCCACGTTCCACGGACGTGCTTATGGGCGTGCAATCACTCATGTTTAACTTCTTGAGGACATCTTTTGCACAACTTTTTTGGGAGATGAAGACACCATCTTCAGTTCAATAGCAAGGTAGAAAAACAAGGCCGATGTCGATCATCTCGAACTCCTTTGCTATAGCTCTCTTGAACACTTCAAATAACTTCGGATTATTTCCTGTGAATATCAAATCATCCACATAAAAAAAGCAAAATCTCTCCATTCTTGTACATCTTAACATAGAGGGCATGTTCATATGGGCATTTAGCAAAATTATTATCTTAGAAATATTTATCAATTTTAATATATCGTGTCCTTGGTGCTTGCTTCAAGCCATATAAGATAGTTTTTAAATTTATGACTTTATCTTGTCATTTTACCTCGTAGCCCATGGGTTGTTTCACATAGACTTTTTACTCAAGAGTGCCATTTAAGAAAGCAGATTTTACCTCCATTTGATTAGTTTTCATTTGTTTTGAGCTACTAAAAAATTATCAATGTTACAGTCTCTAATCGAGCAACGGAAGCAAATACCTCATAATCGTCAATACATGCTCTTTGCTTGTAGTCTTTTGCAACTAATCTCGTCTTGTACCTCTCAACTTCTCCTCTAGCATTCTTCTTGCCCTTGTATACCCCAACTTGACTCAAATTGGCTTTTGCCCTTTTTGAAGTGTCACTAGATCCCAAGTGTTGTTCTTTATGGTAACGTTGATTTTTCAATCCATAACATCTTTTTTACTTTTTGTTTTGTGTCGCTTCTTCGAAACCTATTGGTTCACAGTCGACAAAAAGGCAAAAAAATGTTAGGTTATTTTGATTTTTGGTTACCTCATACACTTCTTGCAAGTTCCTCACGTGTGGGACTCTTCTCTCATTTGAGGATGATAATGGAGTATTTTCGAGATGGTGGTGGCGACACATAAAGAATAGGCTATTATGCTTTTTCATGTACTTGCTCTTCATTCTATTCATGAGAGGAATCAAGTCATCACTTGCTTCTTGGACATCCCATTGTCACGAGCTTTCTTCATCAAGCTCTACATCTCTACTAATGACAATCTCCTTGTTATTTGAATACGAGAGCTTGTAATATTTGGAACTTGAGCCATAGACAATGAAGACGAACTTCTCACTCCTGCCATCAAGCTTGGATCTTCTTTCATCCAGTACATGTGCATATATAATGCTTTCGAACACCTTGAGATAAGAGACGTCGGACTTTCTTCTACTCCATGCATCTTGTAGTATCTTTCCCATACTCTTCTTGTAAGAGAGTGGTTGGACTAATAGACGGCACAATCGATGGCTTTTGCCCAAAATTCTTTGGACATTTTTCTTGCTCTTTAACATGCTCCGAACCATGTCAAGAATAGTTATATTCTTTCTTTCGACCAATCCTTTTTGTTAGGAGATCTAGGAACCATTAGAAGACGATGAATCCTATTTTCTTCACAATATTGATTGAATTTATGATATGTAAATTCGCGTCCTCTATCGGACCTCGAGATCTTATTTTACGGCTACTTTCTTTTTCACTAAGTTATTTAATTTTTTTAAATTCACCAAATGCCTCCGATTTTTGTTTTAGAAAATAAACCCAAGTCTTTCTAGAGTAATCATCAATAAAGAGAAGAAAATAATCAAATATCTATTGTTGCCATTGGAGCAAGGTTTGATTAGCCCACATGTAAGTGTACACAAGTTGCAAGGGCTCCTTGGCTCTTGTTGTGGCCTCCTTGGGAATTTTTTTGAATATTTCTTCCCAAACAAACATCTTTCACATAATCGATCCAAATGGTTGATGAAAGGCAAACCTCTCATCATGTATTTTGTAAACAATAATTTTATTCTCCCAAAATTCAAATATCCAAATCTTAAGTGCTAAATATCCAAATCTTAAGTGCCAAAGCCAGGAACTATCTCTATAACATGCTTTTAGGCACATTGTCAAATCATTTTGAATATTTAGCAAGAACATTCTACTTCTTGTCATTGGCACTTGGTAACCAATTTGTTTTTATCTCTTATTGAAAGGTTATGGTCTCTCAAGTGGATCAAGTGGATATGATACCCATTCTCAAAGAGTTGTCCGATGCTCAAAATATTAGTTTTCATATTAGGATATAATAGACATTAGAAATAAGTTGATACCTTCCATCTTTCAAGCAAATTATTTTGGATTCATCTCTGAATGTGATGTTATCGCAGATGGATTGATCAAGCTCCAAGCACATGTTCTTGCTTCCAAACATATGGTTGCTTGCACCATTGTTAAGGTACCAAGTATTCTTCTCCACGCTTTCTTCTCCTTTGTATGCCAACAATAAAGTTGAGTTCTCTTACATTTCTTCTTCAACATAGTGAGCTTTCTCCTCAACATTTCTAGTTGTATTTCTACAATGCGATGAATAATGTCCAAGCGTATGACAATTATAGCATTCAACTTGAGATTTATTATACCTTCGGCTTCCATCTCTTCTTGTGAACCTCCTCTTTCATGTTCTCTTGTAGAATAGTTTTTGTCTCTTTCTCCATTGGTGAATGTCTTTAATGAATTTGTCTTTCTCTTTCATGGCCTCGACCACAATCACAACCACGACCTCTTTGATTTTTTGGTTGGTAACGTTTTATTCTTTCTCCTTAAAGGTGAGCTTCGTTTGAAGGATTTGCTCCAATGTCCTTTCTTCATATGCTTGTAATAAGTCCATGAGTTGCTCAATAGTCATAGATTCCAAGTATTTGGTTTCTTCAATAGTTACTACAATATGTTCAAATTGTGGAAGCAAAGAGCGAAAAAAAAAAATTCCATCACTCGATTGTTGGTTAATCATCATTTATTTTCAATTAATTAACAATGGCTAAAAATTTAGCAAAGTAGTCTGAACTAGTTTCTAATTCTTTCATATATAAAGCTTCAAATTCACCGCTTAAAGTTTCGAAGCGTACCTTCATCAGCTTCTCCTCTCTGTTGCAAAAAATTTGAAGTTTTCTCATGATTCTTTGGAGGTTGTTGCATTTGAAATCAACTCGAACACATCATAATCTATGGCTTGGTATTTGAGGAAGAGAGCTTTTTTCCCCTCTTTTTGAAGCTTTTAACATCTACTTTTGACCTTGAGATAATGATGTTCGGAGTGTTGCACAAATAAGGCAGAAAATAAACACAAAAAATTTAACGTGATTCGACAGTATACCTACATCCTCTGACAGATCCAATATTCTCCACTATGAATAATGGGATTACAGGTACAATCTCACTCGATGGTGGTTAACAATGATTCTCTCTTGGATTCACTCAAGAGGCACAATATTCTTTTCTCTCATACAAGTAGGAACATACTTTCTCATTCACTTTAGGTGGATCACTTGTTACTCATCAATGAACTCATCCCCCATTCAACCTCATTTTATAGATACATGAGGTAGAGGTACTTCTCCTTCAAGATTGCACCAAGTGTTCTAAAAAGCGGTTATAGGCGGCGCCTAGGAGCTGGACAGCCAGTGACCGCCCAATATTCGGCCGGAATCTCTCTTGTATAAACATGGTTAACACGTAACACACTACACACTACGCAATGGGTGAGTAAGTCACATATATAAACATAATGAAGTGAGTTTTTGTTGTTGTTTTTTTGCACGTAACACACATATAAACACAGTGAGTGTACATGTAACAAACTACACAGTACATGTAACACAATTCGTCTCTTCTCTTTTTTTTGTTGCTATTTTTTTTCCCGACCACCTAGAATTAGGCGGCCGCCAAGGTGCCGCTTAGGCGGCCAAGGCACTAGGTGGTCATCCTCCTAACACCTTTTACAACCTTGATTGCACCATCAAAGGTTCATTAACCTTGGGAACTCCAAAGGACATAATGAACTCTCCAAGATTCATTAACCTTAGGGCGCGTGGTATATGGTATTTTTTTTATTCATGGAAAAATTTAGGGTGGAAATCTATTACCATGTTTGTTTGGGCTATAAAAAATTTATTCCCGAAAATTAAAAATACCCGGATAAATAGCTTATCCATAAAACATGGGAATCCTATCCCTTAAGAATAGGTGGGTATATTCTTTTCTCCTGGCAAAAAAAAAACTTTTGTTTAAATTTTCTTCTTTTTTGATCATTTATGAATCTTTTTTATCATTTTTTTCGTTTTTGTCTTTTTTATTGTTTCTTGTCGCCTTTTGGTCATTTTTTGTCGTTTTTATCGTTTATGTCAATTTTTTGTCATTTTTGTCCTTCTTGTTGTTTTTAAAGTAATTTGTTGTCCTTTTTGTCCCTTTTTGGACTTTTTTTGACATCTTTTGTCGTTTTTTATCATTTTTGCCGCTTTTTTGGTCTTTTTTCTCTTTTTTATCTTTTTTTGTTACTTTTGTCGCTTTTTTGTCATTTTTGTCCTTTTTTGTCGTTTTTAGCTTTTTCTGGCGCTTTTTGGTATTTTTGTCGGTTTTTATTATTTTTTGTCGTTTTTTTTGTTGTTGTCGTTTTTGTTATTTTTTAGTAGTTGTTTGTCATTTTTGTCATTTTTGGACTATTTATCGTCTTTGGGTTTTTTGTCGCTGTTTGGTAATTTATTATCTTTTTTATTTTTTGGTCGTTTTTTTCCTTTCTTTGTCGTTTTTGTAGTAGTTTTTTTGTCCTTTTTGTTTTTTTGTTCTTTTTGTCGTTTATTGTCATTTTTTAGTTTTGTCCTTTTTTGGTTTTTTTTGTCATTTTTTCTTTTGTCGTTTTTTGTTCGCTTTTTGGTCGATTTGGTCTTTTTGTCGTTTTTTTGTCTTTTATGGGGTTTTTTGATCGTTTATTTGATTTTTTTTTTTTTTGATTTTTTTTTTTCTTTTGATCGTTTTTTGTCGCTTTTTCTTCTTTTTTTCCCTTTTTGACGTTAATTCGTTTTGGTGTTTTTTCTTAATCATTTTTTCTCCGAAAATATTTATGTAGTCACCAAACATGGGAATATAATTTTCTTGGGAATTTATTACTTGGAATTTGATTCCTGAAAATATAGAATTCCCGGCTATATAGTATTCCGCATACCAAACGCCCCCGTTAGGAACTCCAAAAGACAATATATTTTCTCCAAGATTCATTAACCTTGAAAACTCCAAAAGAGATAATAATCTCTCCTCGACTTATGGAGGGATAACCTCACCAAATGAAGCTTCATCTTGTGGCCCAACATAGCCTTTCTCGACAACCTCCCATGCATCTTGTGCTCCCTAACAAAGTCTTCATCTTTATGCTCTAACTGGTATAGTCGCTCTTGTTGTGGACGAAAATTTGGAAGGAAGTCATCTCGTTTGCTCTTCGATCTCGAACAGCCTTTCTCTGATACCACTTTATTGGAATTGTGGTAGGCCAACTAGCTAAAAAGAACTAATTGGAGAGGGAGAAAATGTAGCGGAAAGAATTTAATGGGAGAGAAGATTGGTAGGAAAGAAACATTATAATAGCACTAAGCTTGTAATGCTTGTTGTGTACAAAAAGGGAGAAGAGCACTTTATAGGACTCTTGTAAGAGTTTACAAACTTATTAAAATATAGTTATGGATCGTTTACATTCTTTGACAACTATAATATTATGATAACCCTAAGATGGACATTTTAATATTACCAAGAACATTATTGGCACAGAACATTCTACAATATGGACTAAGCATGGGGGGGGGGGGGGGGGGGGGGGGGGGGGGGTTGTCAAAACAAAACCCAATAGTAATGGACCAACTAGTATGTGGGCTCCAAAACATGGACACAAATCAAGTTTATATTCCAACACTGAGGAGGAGAATAATTGAGTATGGAGAAGAACATGATTTCTATCTGTCTTGGAATACAGTTGGTTGAGTTCATGACAATTCATGTCAACTACCAAAAGAACTAGAATCCTCCGGTATGCATTTAAATAGACTTTAAAGCCCCATTATCCTTTCTAGGATGCTTCAATGCCTAAAGATTTCTTTTTATCTCAGTTGGAGAGGCCAGCTTCAACTGATCTGGAGGTGGTGCTTCTGCAGCTTTGATTGAAACCCATAAATTTGACATTTTAATACATAAAGTATGAATGTTTCTTTTTACCATTGTTGGGAAAAAAAAAAAATAACCTTCAGTTTGATGCATTGGCAAGGTTTGGAGGAATATCTGAGACATTTTATTCTTTACTTTTGTTAGGATGTAGACCAACTATATAGCATTGTTCTCTGTATAGGTACCGGAATCCGATTATTCATTTGTGTGGGTGGTATAGGTACCAGAATCCGATTATTCTTTTGTGTGGGTGGGTGTGTGGCGGTGGGTGGGTGGGGGTGGAGGTGTGAGTTGGTTTGGTTTCGGTAGCTTCACAATTTTGGTAGCTATATATTGGAAGAACAACATATTCATATGAGGCAAAACCCAATATGAAACTAAAAGAGGCATAAATTATAAATAGCTATCTATTTATATGGCACGGGGCACTTATTTTTAGCACTGCACACAAACCTAGAATGGGTGAACAAATGGAGTGGGTCAACAAATGACAGTTTAAAGAAGAACGAAGATGGGACAACTTAGTGCTATTCTCATTCCGAATATTGGGGATATATGAAGATGTTGAGTTAATGCCACGGGAGGTATGGGCTAAGTGTAACTGTCAGAAGAGGACCGACAGTTGGATTTGTTTAATATGAACAGTTGGCAGTAGTAGACGATGGGAATTGCAGAGAATTTATTTCCGATAAAGATTATGACGAAACCTTAGCAAGTTAAGAAATTGCAAAAAACAAAATGATGATGGTCAAAGTCGTCACTCCAACAATAGTGGATGCGAGTGAGCATGATGTCAAAGGGTGTTGTGGGGGCAAGGGATAAGTAGGGATGGCACTAGGAGGAAATCATGGGAGACGATTGGAGTTGTCGGAGGTCAAGACGGATAGGTGAAGAGGTTTTGGTGCTAGAGAGCTATTGGTGGGAGTATGCTCGATCTCAGTTAGCTTGCAGGCCAAACGAATTTGGAGGACCCAGTACCAATGTTTATGATGGCCGAAGGAGATTAGAGATTTCCAAGGAAGGCCGAGGTGTGGCACAAGTGACTCAACCCTATTAACGAGAAAGAAATGAGCTACTTAGTGAACATGAAGGTGATTCTACGGATAAAGTTCATAAAATTGGAGAAGTGCACGCACTGCATGGCTGGAGAGCAGCATAGGGTATCCTTCCAAAGTCACCCATATTCAAGGAAGCCGACGTTTGAGCTGATTCACTCGGACGTCTGTGGTCCCTTTGATGCTTATTGGCAAGACAAGAAATTCGACACCAAAAGTCTTTAACAAAGACGTCTCAGCTCAATAGCATAGTATTGGTATATTTAGTATAGGAATATGTTATATTTAGTATGGGAATATGTTATGCTTAGTATGGGAATATCCTGAGGACATATTTGGATGTCAAAATATGCCACAGGATATTCCATTGGATATTCAAGGATGTAAAGGCTATATAAAGCCTATGAGACTATCAATGAAAGCATCTCATCAATCAATTACAATATGGTATCAGAGCCACATTTTCACAAACCCTAGCCGCCACCAAACCCTAACCTTTCCCTTCCTCCCTCTCTCTCCCCGCCACAAAAACCCTAATCCGAAGCAGCCCTCCCTTTCCCCCGCGGTCGCAGTAGTCCCTCCCCTTTTCAGCGCGGCTGCTGCTGCGACTGCTGCTGCTGCCACGGTGGCACGAGCGCCGACCGCTCCCCCACGTGTGCGATGCCCCACCCCCTCGTCGCACACAACGGCACCTTTGTTGCCATTGTTCGGATCATTCCGAAAAAGGACACCGATGCCTAGATCTGATGAAAACAGACATGTTCGGATCTAGAAATGGACGACGAGTACGAGCGTGAGTCGTGGAGCAGGCGTGACGTGATCAGAGAGGAGGAGCATCGATAGAGGAGATTATCAAGAAGCTGGATCCTACAGAGGTCGCGACGTTGATGAAGTTGATGAAGATGTCGGCTGGTGAGAGCACGACACGAACGTCGTCGAAGTTGGAGCTTTCCTTTCCTCCATCGATCTGAAGCTGGATGGACCAGCCACCTATTTGAGTTGGTCACGGCGGGTGAGAAGAACCCTCGCAGGAATGAAACTGGAGGGATTCCTGACGGGCGAGAAGACAGAGCCGGACGGGGGCTCGGCAGGACGCGATGAGTGGAAATCCACTCATATGTTAATCTACATCTGGCTTCTCAACTCCTTAGTCCAGTCTATTGCCGCCACAGTAGATGGCATTGAAATGGTGAAGGATGTGTGGGAGAAGTTGAGGAGGACCTATGATGGTGTGGGGAACAACTTATGGATCTTCCAGATAAATGGGGAGATCGACGACACTGTACAAGGAGAAAAAACGGTGCAGGAGTATGCCACGGAGTTGGAGCGTCTGTGGTTGGATTATGATCACTCCTCAAAACGGGCGAATTGCGGGGACCCGAAGTGTAAGGAGAGACATATATGTCTGCAGGAGAGGACGATAAAATTTCTCAAAGGGCTGACTGTAGCATTCGCACAAAGGATGGCCTTACTTATCGCCCAAGCAGAGATCCCTAGTCTTGAAGAGGCTGTCTCGGCCATGATCCAGGAGGAGACACGCATCAGACTGCAGGCGGGGCCAGGTGGTCCCTCCGAAGCAAAATCAGCACTAGCGGTTACCAGCTCGGACGACACAGGGTCCAAGGGAGAACCATAGCAGCACAATCGGCAGTGCTACAACTGCGGGAAGATGGGCCATCATCGGTATGCTTGTACCAAACTACCTAGAGAGGAAGACTTAGGTGGTGGACGTGGACAGTTCGGTGGACAAGGATGTATTGGAGGACATAGTTGTGGTCGAGGGGGTCGACGAGGCGGCCGAGGAGGTTATCGGACAAATCTGCTGGTTGCAGAAGGGAATGGAGGAGCTGTTGGCACTTTTACTGAGGAGGATCAGGCACTGCTGGACCTGCTGGAGAGGAAGCAGAGAGCGTCAACCGAGGGAGACATGAGGAGTGGAAGAGAGGAGGCATCCACCTCATTCTTCGTTAGGGGCAACGCCGCTATGTATGCCCAAATATCATAAGGTACTGACAAGTCACTTGCTCTTGCATCTATGTCTTCCTTTTAGACGTCAGACTGGATTATCGACTCGGAAGCATCTCGACATGTGACGGAAAATGCTAGTGAGTTTTCTTCTTACACTCACCTAGCATCAGCAGACAGCATTCAGACAACAGATGGCTCTTTCCAGCCAGTGGTCGGTAAGGGTACTGTTAATTGTACAGGTTCAGTAAGATTATCCAATATTTTATATGCTCCATCCTTTCCAGTCAGTCTCTTGTCTATTAGTTCTATAATTCTCCAACTTAAATGCATTATTTCTTTTGATATTCCTAAGGTTATCTTTCAGGAGAAAGGGACGGAAAGAAGACTTGGGACTGGCACTTGGCATGAGAGACTGGGGTACCTAGATCGAGAAGGGCTGGACTCAGCACTGGTATCTATGGCAGAGAAGGCTGGAATGGGAGGACTGCAACAGAGGACTTAGGAGACTTTGATACTTCATCATATGAGGATGGAACATTCTTCCTTTGATACTTTAAGTAAGTTATATCCAGAGATTTATGCAAAAACAGATAAAATGAAATTAGTATGTGATGCATACGAGTTATAAAAACTTACTAGAAGCTCATATGTTGGTACGGATCATAGGAGCTCTATTGCTTTTGAGGTAGTACATTCCGATGTTTGGGATTCATGCACTATTAACACTATGAATGGGTATAAGTATTTTGTTTCCTTTATTGTCCTCTCGTGTCACCTGACTGTATTTGATAAAAAATAAGAGTGATGTACCTGTTTGTTTTCGGGATTTTCATAAGCATGTCCAGACTCAGTACAACACAGTTGTGAAGATACTGAGGTTTGACAATGGAACGGAGTATACCAACAGGATGCTTGCGGAATATTTGTCAGCACACGGAATCCAGCATCAGACCACCTGTACATACACACTAGAACAAAATGGAGTAGAAGAAAAAAAGAACCGACACCTTCTGGAGGCCGCAAGAAGTATGATGATCAACATGAATGTCCCACAAAGTCTGTGGGGACATGCAGTGTTAACAACAGCTCAACTCATCAACATGATGCCTTCGAAAGTCCTGGGATGGAAGTCCCTATGTGAAGTATTACAAGGCAATAATAGTGGAATACTTCTACTGAAGGTGTTCGGGTGTATGTGTTTTGTGAAGGACAACAGACCATCAGTTGGAAAACTTGACCCCAGAGCGGTCAAGTGCATCTTCGTAGGCTACTCAGCAACTCAGAAGGGGTATGTGTGTTGGAGTCCAGTAGAGAAGAAAAAGTTTGTCATTATGGATGTCCACTTCCGGGAGCATGATCCATACTACCGCAAGGAGGGAACTTCACACAACACGTCTAATACTACCAGTATAAGGCGAGAGGGGGAGATGGAGAACCTGGTGGTGACTGATTTGAAAAATTGGCATGGAGCCACGGTTGAGGAGGAACATGAAGGTGAAGCAAAAGAGGGGGAGGGGATGAGAAGTGTTAGGCCTACGGCTTAGGAGGAGTTACTTACAAACAGCAGGAGGGCGAAGCAAACTGCAGGACCAGTATCTACAGTACCAGTACCAAGTTCCTTGCCTGCGTTCGTCCCAACTCCTACACCACCATCCCCTTCAAGTGATATCATTCCTCCTACTCCTCCCACACCACTATCTGTACGAAGGACCACTCGCAGCAATGTAGAAAATCCTTCGGACAGATATGGTTGGGATCTTGCTCAGTTTGTTTCTTATGACCATATCTCTTCTTCTCATGGAACATTTATAGCATCTTTGAATAGTATTAATGTACCTAACAATTGGCAGATAGCCAAGAACGATCTAAAGTGGAAAACGACAATGCATGAGGAGTTAATAGCTCTTGAGAAGAATCACACTTGGGAGCTGGTGAGACTGCCGGAGGGGAAGAGAGCAGTCGGATGCAAGTGGGTCATTACTGTGAAGCAGAACCCAGATGGACAGGTTGAGCGCTAAAAAGCTCGACTAGTGGCGAAATGATACTGTCAGACATACGGCAGAAAGGAAGAACCGACACCTTCTGGAGGCCGCAAGAAGTATGATGATCAACATGAATGTCCCACAAAGTCTGTGGGGGCATGCAGTGTTAACAGCAGCTCAACTCATCAACAGGATGCCTTCGAAAGTCCTGGGATGGAAGTCCCCATGTGAAGTATTACAAGACAATAATAGTGGGATACTTCCACTGAAGGTGTTCGGGTGTGTGTTTTGCGAAGGACAACAGACCATCAGTTGGAAAACTTGACCCCAGAGTAGTCAAGTGCATCTTCGTGGGCTACTCAGCAACTCAGAAGGGGTATGTGTGTTGGAGTCCAGTAGAGAATAAGAAGTTTGTCATTATGGATGTCCACTTTCGGGAGCATGAGCCTTACTACCGCAAAGAGGGAACTTCACACAACACGCCTAATACTACCAGTATAAGGCGAGAGGGGGAGATGAAGAACCTGGTGGTGACTGATTTGGAAGTTTGGCATGAAAGCACGGTTGAGGAGGAACATAAAGGTGAAGCAAAATAGGGGGAGGAGATAAGAAGTGTTAGGCCTACGGCTCAGGAGGAGTTACTTACATACAGCAGGAGGGCGAAGCAAACTGCATAACCAGTATCTACAGTGCCAGTGCCAAGTTCCTTGTCTGCGTTCGTCCCAACTCCTGAGACACCTACACTACCATCCCCTTCAGGTGATATCATTCCTCCTACTCCTCCCACACCACTATCTGTACGAAGGACTACTCGCAGCAATGCGGAAAATCCTTCGGACATATATGGTTGGGATCTTGCTCAGTTTGTTTCTTATGACCATATCTCTTCTTCTAATGGAGCATTTATAGCATCTTTAGATAGTATTACTGTACCTAACAATTGGCAGGTAGCCAAGAACGATCTAAAGTTGAAAGCGGCAATGCATGAGGAGTTAGTAGCTCTTGAGAAGAATCACACTTGGGAGCTGGTGAAACTGTCGGAGGGGAAGAGAGCAGTCGAATGCAAGTGGGTCTTTACCGTGAAGCAGAACCCAGATGGACAGGTTGAGCGCTACAAAGCTTAACTAGTGGCGAAAGGATACAGTCAGACATACGACATCGACTATGACGAGACCTTTGTACCAGTTGCAAAGATGAGCACTGTCAGGACCCTGATCTCTTTGGTAGTGAATGGTGGATGGAAGCTATACCAACGGGACGTGAAGAATGCATTTCTTCACGGAGATCTAGTGGAGGAGGTTTACATGGAGATACCACCAGGATTTGGCACAAATCAGACAGCAGACAAGGTTTGCAGACTGAAGAAGTCCCTCTATGGACTGAAGCAGCCTCCTCGAGAGTGGTTTGACAGATTCAGGAGAGTGATGATAGGGATGGAATATCAGCAGATCAATGTTGATCATACTATATTCTTCAAAAGGAGTGGAGGCCACATCACCATACTTGCGGTGTATGTTGACGACATGATTATCACAAGAGATGATAAGCAGGAAATCGTCCGACTCAAAGGGAAGCTTGGAAAGGAATTTGAGGTTACCTTGGTCTTCTTCGCTACTTCCTTGGGATTGAGATCACTCGAGACATAGAGGGAATTGTTCTCTCTCAGAGGAAGTATGCACTGGACCTTCTCACAGAGACAGGGATGTTGGGATGCAAACCTGCAGCGACACCAATCGATCAGAGGTTCAAGCTGAACGCTGAGGCTGGAGAACCAGTTGACCAGGACAGATACCAGAGACTAGTGGACAAGCTGATCTATTTGAGCCACACATGTCCAGATATATGCTTTGCAGTTAGTGTGGTGAGCCGCTACATGCATGACCCACGGAAGGGTTATATGGACGCAGTATACCAGATTCTGAGATACTTGAAGGATGCCCTCGGAAAGGGACTGATGTTCAGGAAGGATAATCATATGGACATCAAGGCTACTGCGATTCTGACTAGGCTAGTTGTGTTGATGACAGGAGGTCTACCTCGGGATACTGTATATTTTTAGGAGGCAACTTGGTCTCTTGGAGGAGTAAGAAGCAGTCAGTGGTAGCCAAATCGACAGTTGAAGCGGAGTATAGAGCTATAGTCTTGGGAGTTGCAGAGCTGCTTTGGTTGAAGAATATGCTGGTGGAGCTGAAGCTGGATCAAGGAGCCAAGATGAAACTATGGTGTGACAACCAGTCAGCTATTAGTATTGCCAACAATCCAGTACAACATGACAGGACCAAACATATTGAGATCGATAGGTTCTTCATCAAGGAAAAGTTGGTTAATGGACTACTGGAGCTAGGCCACGTTCCAACCAAGCATCAGGTAGCAGACGGACTGACCAAGGGACTTAGCTCTGTGAGCATGATTAGAGGATGTGACAAGATGGACTTGGTGAATATCTTTTGCCCATCTTGAGGGGGAGTATTGGTATATTTAGTATAGGAATATGTTATATTTAGTATGGGAATATGTTATGTTTAGTATGGGAATATCCTAAGGATATATTTGGGATGCCAGAATATGCCACAGGATATTCTATTAGATATTCCATGATATAAAGGCTATATAAAGTATATGAGACTATCAATAAAATTATCTCATCAATCAATTACAACACATAGTGTATGAACATGACACTGATGGAGAGAGGGTACGATGTTTGCTCCTAGAGTCAAATTTACTAGACAGTTATTGGGGTAAGGCTCTTAACATTGTTGTTTATATTATTAATTTGTCTCCTGGTACTCCTTTGCAGGGTGATGTACCTCACAAAGTATGGTACGACAAGGAACCGACATACAGTCACCTCAGGTGTTTTGTTGTAAGACCTTCGTGCATGTATCGAAGGACGAAAGGTCCAAATTAGAGCCGAAGACAAGGCAATACATTTTTGTCGACTATGGTCGGAATGAGTTCGGGTATAGACTCTATGATCCAATGGAAAGAAAGCTCATCAGAAGCCGGAACGTAATATTCATCAAGGATCAGACCATGGCCAACACTCCAGATTCACTCAATATTCCAGGATGCTTCTAAGGTTGAGGAATTACCTAAGTTAGAGTTATTTCGCTTCGAGACATTTCTAGAGGACGCTATAGAGATTCAAGATACGAAGGAGCCAGTACATTTAGTTGCTCCCAACCTTGGCCATCAGCCTACTGATAGTGATCAGGATAACCCTCAGGAGGATGAGTATGCCGAGGAGGCAGTTCCTATAGGGGATGAGGTTGTTGGTGCACAACCAGCACCAGAGTTCCATTGAGAAGGAGCATGAGAGAGCGTCGACCATCCACGAGGTACTCGTCAGATGAGTATGTGCTATTGACTAACGAGGGAGAATTCGTAAGTTTCGCAGAGGCGATGGAAGATGAACATAGGCAGAAGTAGATGCATACCATACAGAAGGAGATGAGTTCCTTTCAAGCCAATTCCACTGGTAAGATAGTGCGTTTGCCAAAGAGAACAAGGCTTTAAAAAATCAGTAGGTGTTCAAAGTGAAACAAACAGAAGATGTTACTCACCATCAATACAAAATGAGGCTGATAGTCAAAGACTACGTCAGCAGAAGAATGCGGATTTCGATGAGATTTTCTCACCAGTCGTCAAGTTTTCATCTATTCAGGTGGTGTTAGGTTTAGCAGCCAACTTCGATTTAGATATTGAGTAGGCAAGTGTCAAGACGATGTTCCTCCACGATTCTATAGGAGGAATTGTACATAGAGCAGTCTAAGGGTTTCTGTGAGAAGGACAAGTTACATTTGGTTTGTCTCTTGAACAAGTCTATATAGTTTGAAGCAGTCTCTGCGACAATGGTACAGAAAGTTTGAGTTGTTTATGGGAGAGCATGATTATACCCGTATAACGTCGAACTATTGTGTGTGTTTGAAATATTTTGCCGAGGATAATTTCATCATTTTACTTCTCTAAGTGGATGATATGCTATTGGTGGAACGAAATACATATAGAATAGCGAAGTTGAAGCGCCAACTGGGCGCGACCTTCTCTATAAAGGATTTAGGTGCATGAAGACAATTCTTGGGATGGAGTTCTATCAAGAGAGAGGGTCCAAGTTGCTTTATTTGTCTCAATAGAAGTACATTTATCGGATACTTCAGTATTTCGGGATGGACGGCCTGAAGAAGGTGAGCACCCCCTTGTAGCTCACTCCAAGCTCATTACAGAGCAATGTCTAGATCGAGGATGAAAAAGAAAGATATGGAGCGAGTTCCATATGCTTTAGCAGTGAAAAGTCTTATGTATGTCATAGTGTGTATAAGGCCAGACATTACTCATGCATTTGGTATGATTAGCATATATCTTCCCAATCCGGGGAGGTTAAGATTTAATTTGGAAGTGATGAGCCGAAGCTAGTTGGTTATACTGAAACTGATATGGCTGGAGATGTGAATATCAAGAGATCTAGTTAGAGCTATGTTATGATATTTGCTGGTGGAGCACTTTCGTAGCAGTCGCAATTGCAGAAGTCTGTTACCTTGTATACGACAAAGGTAGAGTTTATTGCAATGATGGAGGCTTACAAGGAGTTTTTGTGGATGAAGAAGTTCATGTAGAAGGTGGCACTTAAGCAAGAGTAGTACATTTTGCTTTGCGATAGCCAAAGTGCTATTCACCTTAGGAAGAATCCAATATTTTATAGTCAGTCCAAGCATATTACAACTTAGTATCACTTGATATGAGATATGTTAGAGGCAAAGCATGCGACATTTGAGAAGGTTCATATAGAAGACAATGGAACAAATATGCTCACGAATATCGAAGGAAAAATTTGAGTGTTAAAGGAGGATCGTCGAAATGACGAGCTCCTCTACCTAGTTGGGAATGAGAGAGATGTTGGTGTTAGGTAGGGTTTCCAACCTATGTGGAGAATACCCTGAAGTGCGACAATCGTCATCCATGTGTTGGAGAAGCTCAGGGAGTCGAAGATGACAAAGGTGGCACGAATTGAGTACTTGTCATACTTTGGACAAAGTTGTATCAATGCCAGTGGTATATCGACATCAGTATACTGCTAATACATTGGTTATACAACGTTTTGTTCCAGAATGATACTGGTACAAAGTGACCATTTTTTGGTATACCGTCGCCAGTATATCGGTGTCGGGGCTAAACTAAATTTTGAGTATTTATTAATGATGTTGGATCAAAATCGACGATCCATATCTTTTCAGGATTATAGTGCTTTAAATAGGTAATTTCTAACCCTAATCTCTAATGTACTACAACCTAAGGAGAGTTTCTCAAATAGTGCAATTCTTTAACCAAGAGGAAGAGTGATTTAAAGGGTTTGGGATTGATTTGAAAAAAGATCATTTCGGGGAGTTCTACGTCGGTTCTTCCCCGCTAGCGGAGGCATTATGTATGAATATTGATATCAGTATTCTAACACGAGAGGAAGCCTTCAGTAAGAGCTCCCTTGCTGGGACATGAAGACGATTCATTATGGTAAGTAGACAAAACTTCACTTTCTGATTCTTTCACGTTTAATAAAGAATCCATAAAAGAAAGAATGCATGTTTGTTGCTAAGAATAAGCATGTAATAACTAAGAATGATAACACATGACTCGGTATATTTTAACAAGAGCTTTTGCCTGCTTGCATGATGAAAGAACCTTTCTTATACTTGTTCAAGATAAAAGATTGCATATGAAAAGTTAGACTATTTCTTAATTGAAAGAATTGTTGCCATGCATGTTTAGGAGAAAGAGAATATTTGTACGTTTCCATATCATACATTATCAAAGAGTAGGATTCTATGCTTAAGTTATCAAATGTTGATAGAACTGTTGCTATGCTTCCGTAAGTAAGAATAATTACATGTTAAATTTTTTATCCTATGCTGCAAAGATAGAAATGTATGGAATAACTTGTACTGTTGAAACGAAAGGACATGAAAGAGAAAGAAAGAAAGGAGCTATTGCTCCATGGTTATTTTAAATAGAAAAGATTAATGTTTACTTGTTGCAAAATTGTTGTATCGTAAAGTATTATCTGAT
Source organism: Iris pallida (assembly GCA_029216955.1). Lineage (NCBI taxonomy): Eukaryota > Viridiplantae > Streptophyta > Magnoliopsida > Asparagales > Iridaceae > Iris > Iris pallida. Next base: position 8,751,449 of record JANAVB010023995.1, on the reverse strand, counting down.
AGAAGTGCATGCCATGCATTGGTCTGGACAAATTATACTCAAGGTATAGTCTCTCGATCAGTTCCTAGGACACTAGGAATCGCTCAGCCTATGAGAGAATGGGACACCCTGAGGCTTGCAAGTCCTCGCGATTAGGGGGATATCATATCTATTAGTGAGATGGGCTTGTACGTCCAAACTGCTAATAGTCAAGTCCATTAGTAAAGATCTGAACCATGAGTCACAACTACTAATGCCTACTAGTAAAGAGATGAACTGTGAGTCATAGCTACTAATTATGAGAAGTCGTCTATGGACCATCATGTAGATAGGTCGCATGCATATTAAAAGAGTATTGCAAGCCTAACAAATTTGATGTAGGGATGGATCACCGACTGTGGGTAAGAATCATTGTATAAATAGTATTTTATTTGTCTCATTATCATAGACTGCTCTTAAAAGAATCTTATTTAACAGAAAAGTTGCTAACATTTTCCTAAGAATTGAGTAAGAATTTAATAGTATATTGCACATGTTATGATAGAAAGAAATGAATACCGTGCTTGAATTGTCCTACTGTTTGAGTTACCACTTGAATGAATGAACGAAGAAATATGGTTTTCGATTCTGTTTCCAAAATGAATAAGGACTCTTGAATTGTATATGGCATAAAATGAAAGTAGGTAAAAGTAGAAAGACCACTATTAAAAGCTATGTTTTCCTCACTAAAATTTCTTAGTGACTTGCTTAGCGGGTGTTACTTTTTTCATTCACCAGTGCATTTCTAAGTGCGCTGACCCCCCACCATTGTCAGGAGGTATTAGATGTCATGTTGGATGGTTCAAGGTGATGGCGGATCCTCATCCTTAAGAGCCGGAGATTAGAAGATAAAGAGATGTATTGTATGAAATGAAGTTATTGTAATTCTTTTAGTTTGAAAAGTTGTGTTGGCATGTCTTTGTTGGTTATTGAAAGCCTCGTTTGTAATCGATGCAAGTATCAATAAAAGAAGAGAATTGTTCCTATCCTATTGTGTTCATTTGGTTTTTTACGTTATAGTTCTACTACGTTATTGTTGATTCAGTCTATTTTGTTATTGTACAAGTTCGTGCCTTGTACAAATAAAACTTAGGTTTGTACAATATCACGCCCAGTGACAACTATACAATCCTTCGGAATCGAAGTATTTTCGGGTTGGACTCCAATCATCCCATTGTTTCTTCCTTCAGGGTTTTCCACCAAAACATCATTGTATTTGCATTGTGATCTTGTGTGTGGATTGGTTTGTGCAATTTTCTTCTGTCATTGTCAAGTTCTCTCGGTTTGAGAAACGATTTTTTCGCATTCGTTCCCAACGATGTATTTGTGTATGTGTCCAACATTTTAGTTATGCATATTGAGTTTGTAAGTTGATAAATTTTTGTGTATTCTTCTCCAACTAGAGTCAATATATTATAGAGCATAAAATAAATAAAAGGATTCCTAAAATCACTCCTATCAAATCTATCAAGTCAGATCTTGACATATTCTACAACTATATGTAGCCAGAGAACAGTGATCTTGACATATTCTGCATAACTATATATAACAGAAAATAATGATTAAAAATGGTAAGAAATCACAAAGATTTAGCACTCCCTCCCAAATTTCGCAGTCCAGGAGACGAGTTTGGACAATAGCATAGTAAACTGATGTTTGTGAAGTCCTTTGGTAAAAATATCAGCAAGTTGATCTGGAGACGACACAAAGAGCATACGATGAGAACCGGAGAGAAATCTTACACTGGTGAAGTGGTAGTCAAGCTCAATATGTTTGGTGCGAGCATGGAAGACATGAATGGAGGCCATGTACATCGTGCCGAGTTTGTCACAAAACATAGTAATGGATTTGAGTGGAGGAATGCTAAGTTCACCAAGGAGATGTGATATCTAAGTAGTCTTTGCACAAATATGGACAAGGGAGAGATATTCAGCTTCAACATCGGAGCAGGAGACTATAGGTTATTTCTTAGCAGTCCAAGAGATGAGATGGACCCTAAGAAAATGCATAAACCAGTAGTGGAGCAGTGAGAATCAGGGCAACTTGCCTAGTATGCGACGGAGGGGCAAAATATGAGGCCAAAATTAGGAAATACTTTGATATATCGAAGGATCCATTTGACAGTAATGAGATGGGAAGAGCGGGTTGGCTCATGAACTGAACCACATGATGAACGACATAACCAACGTCCGGACAGGACAACATAACCAATGTCAGGACAAGTAAAGGTAAGGTACTACAGAGAACCAACAAGTTGACGATAGATAATCAGTAGCATCTGAAAGAAGATCACTAGTATTGGATGAGAGAGAGATTTTGGCACAAACTAGAGTGGAGCATAGCTTATACTCTATCATGTAGAACTTTTGAAGGAGGTCAAGGATATATTTAGTTTGGAAGACGTGTAGAGAGTCCTGAGAAAGGGTTGTCTAGAAACTGAGAAAGAATGATAAGGAGACAAGGTCATTAAGCTCAAATTCATTCCCAAGAGTAGTAAAGGAGGTGAGGAGAGCAGGAGTATTACCCTTCAGAATGATGTCATCCACATAGAGAAGCAGAAGTATAATTACAAAGTTTGAACAGTAGACGAATAGAAAGTAATTTGTCTTGCTTCGTAACCCAAACTGGAGAAGAAAAATGTTGAGGCACTGAAACCAGACTCAAGGAGCTTGTTTGAGACCATAGATGGCTTTTCATAGAAGACATACATGATGAGGATGAGCGAAATCTGTGAAACTAGGCGGTTGATTTATGTAGACTGTTTCATCCAGGACGCCATAAACAAAAGACATTCTTGACATCAAGTTAGCATATGGACCATCCCATGGAGACAATAATGCTAAGCACAGTACAGACAATAGTTGGCTTGATTAGTGGACTAAAGGTCTCATTAAAATCAATGCCAGCCTACTGATAAAATCTTTGGCAACTAGACGAGCTTTGTGACGTTCAATTAACCTACCAGCACGTCGTTTGAGTTTGAAGACCCATTTGTAGCTAACTACATGCTACTGAGGAGCGGGTGGAACAAGAACCTAAGTACCATTTTTCAGTAAGGCATTGAATTCAGAAGTCACGGTCTAATGTCATTCAGGAATCTGAGCAACCTAAGAGTAACAAGTAGGTTCGGGCACGGGCCAGAAAGTCTTTAGGGAGGGGATACTTGATTGTACCATATGTACGGTTAAGAGGTTTGCTGGACCCATCTCGTTGTCAGGTTATTATTAGATGTCTGGAGGAAGTGGCTGTGACAGTTTAGGCATAGTGGACGTGGTTTATAGGGGAGAGGTAGGCGGTAGTTGAGGTTGAGGGTGTTGAAAGTGGTATGGATAAGGTTCATGAAGACGTGGCACTAGTGTGGGAGAAGGTGCCTTTGTGGAGGAGGATAAGGATATGGGAGGTGAGGCTGGAGATATAACTGGAACAGATATCCAGGTAGATTAAGGAGAGGGGGCTTGTAGTTATGGAGAATGGAAATGCTTGTTCGTCAAAGCGAACATGGACGAAAATTTAGATGCGGCCAGTTTTTATTTCCAGACAACAATACCCCTATGTTGCAAGATGTAACCTAGAAACACATATTCAATAGTTCTTGGCAACAACTTGTTAGTGAGATAAGCACCTAAATGCGGGTAAGATGCACACCCAAAGGCTCGGAGAACAGAGTTGGAGGAAGACGTCATAAAGGCAAGAAGGGTGAAGACCTATTGAGGATGGGAGAAGGAAGGCGATTAATAAGATGAATAACAATGGATACAGCTTCAGGCCAGTAGCATAGAGGAGTGACTAGAGACAAGGAGAGTACAGGCCATTTCAGAAATATGACTATATTTGCATTACGCAAGACTATTTTGTTCGGGTGTGTGGGGACATGATAGACACCGATGAATACCAAGATAAGTGCAAAGATCTTTGATGGAACGCCATTGTATTTATCGTTACTTTTGACATTATTAGAAAACTGAGTGCGGATATAAGCGGCAAAATTTTGGAAATATGTAATTACTTCATATTTGTGCTTCATAAAGGCCATGAATAACGTGTATAATCGTCAGTAAACAACACATAATACTTATAGGCCGAAACAAAAAAAAAGGGATTGTCATGCATCAGAATGCACTAAATAAAAAGAATAAGCACTTTTTATTTAATTTAATATGGCAAAGGAGGTGTGTGGATTTTCCTAATGCATACCCTTGACAGATGGAAGAAATAATCTTGATGGAGGATGACAAATATTTATTAGATCCTAGATAAGAGACGACTTTGACAGATGGATGACCAAGCCATTGATGCCACAAGGACAAGGAGTTGTATGAAGCGGAGAGTGCCTGAAACTTATATAGAAGGATAGTAATTTTGTAGAGACCATATTTACATATGCCTGGAAAGAAGTGACTTACTGGTTATATCAAAGATGAAAAAATAATGGGCATCAAAGGTACAGAGAACTTTGTTATCGTGATAGAATTGAGCAATCGATAATAAGTTCTTGCGCATAGAGGGAACAACATAAATATTATCGAGGAAGGAGGATCCTAGAGAGAGTGTTGTGTTATGTTACCAGTATAGATGATAGAAAGATGGTAACCATTGCCAAGTTAAATAGTATGAGGACCACCATGTTAAGGAGTTTGATGCCGGAGAAGAGAAGGATTGCAAGTCATGTGAGTAGAGGCACCTGTGTCTCGGTACCAACTGGAGTCATAGATAGGACTGTAGCTCTCGAAGAGGAGTGGTCATAGGTGCAGCAATATGAAGTCATAACTCACATATCACAGAGAAGTGCCCCTTCCTTCCAAATAAGGGCATGAAAAATCACTAACAGCATCTGAAAGCCATATTAATTATATTTCTTGATCATTAATTATAAACATTAAAAGATGATCATTAATTATATTTCGTTCAAGTTGTCTTTTTATCGAATTGAAGGAAAAAAGATCCTCAAAGAGTATCTGCAGCGGTCGTATCAAATAGAAACATGCCAAATGCGTATTGGTATCGGCCAATACCATGAACTATGTACAAAATACATATAAGAACATATGATATATACACTAAAAATCATATGAGAGAAACTATGAGACTTGCCTTTCTCTGAAGGTCAGATATCGAATCAAGCAATAGTTGGTTCTGCATGAACATGAAGTTACTGTAAGAACTTCTCAAAAATAGAAGTAGTTCTTCAAAGTATTAGCAACGTAAAGGTATTGCTCCCAGGAAGGATGAGAAGGAAAATAAATGTAGACTTGCAACTCGGTTGGAAAGAGTGAGAAGGTAGCTTTACCTTCCTTGATCTTATATTCTTCAAAGAATGTTCAAGCTGCTGTTCCAGTTGTTGCAGTTCTTTCACGCTTAGCGTGTCAAGTTGTTCTCCCATGAGATGCCTGAAAGTGTGCCTCTTAGCGCATCATATTCCTCCACTTTTAGTATGATACAAACTGATTGTGTGTGATCAGTGGATTCATTACCTTTGGCTACTCTGTAAAGCTTCAACCTTGGCCTTGAGCCTACTGTACTCATTATACCAGCTTTCCTGCATTAAATCGTTCTTAATGGACTTAATAATAAGAAATATTCTGATCTGAGGTAATAGGAATCCAAGAAATTTTACAAGATTTAGCTTTCTGCTCTTTGTGAAAGAGATCCATAATTTAGCGGCATAGCATTTCACTATGCGCAGTGGGTTGAGCAATACTCAGCTTCTGAGGATGCTCATACCTGTGATTCAGGGTCAGGTTCCACAATTGCTTTTTCAGCATAAGAATATCGCTCATAGCGTTCAAGGATGCTTTCCATTCTGTATAAAGGAAAGCGTGATTAGAGCTTTTCTGTTTACTGCCATGATTAATTTAAGAAAAGATCAATCCAGTGAGTCATCATAAGAACTACATTCATCTGCATCAGGAATGTTTAATTAAGCAAGCAGATAAACTCATACACTTCTCTTGTGCAACTGGGAAAACAGATAAGAGGACAACGATGCTTAATGATTAAACTTGACTAGAAATTTAATATCCATGCAGGTAAAATGCTACTGAGTTGCAAATTTATAGTTTAAGCTGAGTTCTTCCCTTGAACCCTCTAATATAGTTCTTTGATCTCTTAAACGAACTCTTTAAAGACAAATATATCTTACTTAGCTGCCTTTATGTACAAAGAGGATATTGTTTATGTTAGTGCCGGGGCACAATTTTTCGATGGAAAACTGAGAAGATGAAACAATTGTAAAAACAATGTTCCAACGCAACACTTCTAGGAAGGTTGCGCAAGTTTAACGAAGATCTAAGAAGATCTCGTTACAGCACATATGATATTACGAGAATCTAAAAAGATTTCGTAATCCACAGCAGCGAAGAAGATGACAGGCGATTGATGAATGAATATCCTGCTGGGGTGAATGATCACCGTTGCTCAAAGCTATATTCGCCCCACACGAATAGCTTCCAGGAACCAGTAAGTTCGTCGGAGAACTTTGGAACACTTCTGCTCTTCTGACTCCTCGGATCGTACACGAACTCCAGTGCAAAAGCAACGCTGGTGCAAAGCTTCTCTTCTCTCTCACAGCCTCTGTTTACTTGTGTTAAGAAACACTTGTAAACTTTCGTAACTCTCTGTATATGCCCTCTGTTCTTCTGCCTGTGAGAGAGAAGAGACATTTTATAGGCCCGAGTAGCAATTGTCCGGTTAGTACAACATTCGGAACGTGGTAATAACCACTCCGAACGTGCAGTAACCGTTCAGATCATGCACAGGCACGTTCTGAAGCAAGTTGCGCACCCCGCGCGTCTTGTACACCATGCGCTGAACGCGCACTGAGCTACTTGCGCCACCTGCGCGCCCTGCGCACCCTGCGCCACCCGCACAACTGGGCGCGCAACTGGTCACGCATCCTGGGCCGCGCAACCTGGGCCGCGCAACCTGGCAGCGCAACTTGGCCTGCGCAACCTGGCCGCGCAACCTGGCAGCGCGCCTGGCCGCACAAGTAGCTCGCACAACGAGTGCAACTTAAGGACACTATGCGCCTAGCGACGATGCTGACGTGCTAAGTGCAAAGTGCGCCAACAAAATGCCACATTACGCCTCATGAGCCCATGAGCCCGAGTCCGAATCCGAGTCGCTAATCCCCTACGGGGCTTAGCTCCCATGGAAATAAATTTTCCAAGAGCAAAAAGCATTAATGCTTTCAATTGTTTATTTAGCCTTTTTCTTATTAGAAAAATAACCCCACATGGCACACCCATGTGCACCTCCACACCAGATGTGCATCTCTAAAATAGCATAGCTAATATATAGAGATACAACTCCTTTGGCCTAGCCGATGTGGGACTAAAATTCCAAATGATAAAGGCCAAAACCCAACAATCCCCTACATATCTCTATATGTGGGTATAAGTGTTCCCCACAGTAACTGTCCATCATACATTAGGAGAGATGTCGCTGACGACTTGAATCTTCCCGCATGGGTCAAACAACAGACTATAATACAAGAATGGACTAAGCCTTGAATTCTGCACTATAGCTGAAATTCTTTCCACTCACATAATGTAGTTACATGTGCTTCTGGCTACACATTAAAGGCCCTGTGCCAGCCTGGTTTCAGTGTATAATTTTGGGCGTCTACAAGTTTACCCTTAAGAGACGGCCTGATATCTCTTTGTCCATACACTATAGGTGAGTTCATTATAAAGAGACATGGCATGAAGTGCTATGCGCTTCCCTTGCGGTGCTACGCCGCTATGACATGGCTTAAAGCCGAGGCCTTACCCCGTAACGAAAACCTCATCGTAGTGTCATACTACTATAGCATGAGGCCATCGTCTCTTTGTAGTGCCAAACTACCTAGCATGAAGCCTTAGGCTCCCTTGCGGTATTATGCCGCAACGACATGGCTTGCAAGGCCGAGGCTTTATCCCTAACCGGGTACCTCATCGTGGTGTCGTGCCACTGTAACATGAGGAACTCTTCCTCTTTGTAGTGCTGACTACACCCCTCTTTATTTTAACATACAGCATTAGGCTAACTGCCTATTTGCGGTGCTATGCCGCTGTGACTTGACTAGCAACGCCGAGGCATTACCCCATGCCTGGGAACCTCATGGTGGAGTCACCCCACAGTAGCATGGAGTTTCACTTCTTGTAGTGCTGTTCTACCGTGCTTCCTGTAAAGCACACCAGGCATTCACTCTGCCTGAGAACTCATTAAGGCATTTAAGCCAACCTTCCCACAGGATTCGTTTTCCGCAGAAAACAACAGTAGACAACAGTGGTTGTAGGTCCGTAACCTCTCCATGCCCAATAGAACATGTACCCACCGTTCCTGATATTCTTCCGATTAGTGGTTCTCCCTTGAATCAAAAGCTAGATGCCTAGTAGATTTCTCTTTGAACTATTAGCATAAAACTTTATGGTAGAAATACAATAATACAATATCAGAATGCCTTCAAGCCCATTTTACAAGCTGTGTCATCGACCAGCTGGCGCTTGAGGTCCTTGGTGAACGGATCCGCCAGGTTCTCCTGACTCCGAACATCAATCACTGCAATAACACCTCTCTTGATAAGATCATGTACTGCCATGTGCTTCAACCGCACAGTCCTCTTTTTTTCGTTGAAGAGGTCATCTGATGCCACCGCCGCAGTCGCCTGGTTGTCGCAGTATATCGGTATCGCCGGTATTTGCGCCCCAACCACTGGAAGATCATACATGAGCTCCCGAAGCCATTCTGCTTCCTCGGCTGCGGTATCAAGTGCAAAAAACTCAGATTCCATGGATGACCGCGAGAGCATAGTCTGCTTCTTCGACTTCCACGATATAGCAGCTCCACCCATAGTGAAAATGAATCCACCTGTGGACCTCTCGCTCTCCACCTTTGAGCACCAGCTGGCATCACTGAAGCCTTCCACTACCGGCGGATCTCTGCTGTAGTACAGTGCATATGTCTGAGTCTTCTTGAGATATCTCTAACCCGTTTCACAGCTTTCCAGTGTTCAACACCTGGGTTGCTCGTGAAACGACTCAGCATTCCCACGACGAAAGCTATGTCATGTCTTGTGTCAGTAGTAGCATACATCAAACTCCCGATTACGCTTGCATACTCCAGCTGCCTGACGCTTTCCCCTGAATTAGGCTTCAGCTTCATATCACACCTGTACGACGTATCGATCCCTAGAAGATTCCGATACCCATAAAGAGTGATCATTTTCTCAATATAATGAGACTGTGACAGCGCTAGTCCAGTGTCTGTCCGGATGACCTTGATCCCTAAGATCACATCCGCTTCCCCCAAGTCCTTCATACTGAACTTGTTCGAGATGAATTTCTTTGTCTCAGTGACACAACCCATATCCGTACCTAGGATAAGCATGTCGTCCACGTACAGACAAACGACCACACCTCTTCCATCAGCGAACTTTGTGTAAACACACTTGCCCGTCTCGCTGACTATGTAGCCATTTGACCTTATAATTTTGTCAAATTTCTCATGCCACATCTTGGGAGCCTGTTTAAGACCGTACAAAGATTTTACCAACTTGCAGACTTTGTCTTCAAGACCTTTGATGACAAATCCCTCTGGCTGTTGCATGTAAATCTCTTCGGTCAGCTCGCCATTTAGGAAAGCCGTTTTCACATCCATCTGATGTATCACCATCTTATTTATTGCTGCGAGAGCAATCAACATTCTGATGGTGGTCATCCGGGCTACTGGAGAATATGTGTCAAAGTAGTCAATCCCCTATTTTTGAGAAAACCCATTGGCTACCAACCTAGCCTTGAACTTGTCAATAGTTCCGTCTGCTTTCATCTTCTTTTTGAAGATCCATTTGCATCCGATGGGTTTTAATCCTTCAGGAAGATCAACCAACACCCAAGTGTTATTTGAGGTGATGGAATCAATTTCATTGTCAATCCCCTCCTTCCAGAGAATTGCATCTCTGGTCTTCATCGTCTCATCATAGGTAAGCGGATCTGCTTCCACATGATATGTGACAAAGTCACTTCCGAAGTCCTTCGGCCTCCTCACACGCTTAGCTGACGGCTCAACTTGTTATGGTTCAATCGTTGTTTCAACAACAACATCTTCTTGAACCACATCTTCATTGAAGACTTCAGTTTCCTGCGCACCCTCATTGTTCTCCGGTACATCCGCAAGAATAATATTCTTGTGCCTTCCAAATTTGTCTTCAAAATATTCTGCGTCGCGAGATTCAATGATATGATTTGACTCAATATCAAGAAATCTCCGAGCGTCACTCTTCTCGGCATACCCCAAGAAGATCGTCTTAGTAGTCCTTGTCCCAAGCTCCTGAATCTTCAGATCTGGAAGCTTGACATATGCCAGACACCCCCACACTCGAATGACATTCAAGTTAGATCTGACCTTGAACCAGAGTTCATGAGGAGTAATGTCTGAAGTTGTATGAGGCACCCTATTTAGAATAAAAGTGGCCGTCAATGCAGCTTCTCTCCGGTAGCACTTTGGAAGATCCGCAGTCAACAGCATTGAGTTAATCATTTCTGTTAACGTTCTGTTCTTCCTCTCTGCTACTCCGTTTGATTGAGGAGAGTACGGAGCCGTAGTCTCATTGACAATTCCATATTTTTGCAGAACGATACGAATTCATGAGACCTGTACTCCCTACCTCGATCACTTCTTATTCTTTTGAGTTGTTGTCCAGTCTGCCGCTCAGCTTCGGCTCTGAACTCCTTGAACTTCTCGAATGCTTCATCTTTAGCCTTCAGCAAGTAGACGAACGCATACTTTGAGAAGTCATCGATGAAGGTTCTGAAATACTTCATCCCGGCCTTTGTAGAGAATTGTTTGAAGTCACAGATATCGGAGTGTACCAACTTCAGAAGATCTGTACTTCGATAAACCCGTGGAAAGGGTTTCCTTGTGATCTTTGTTTGAGCACAAACTTCACATTTCTCTACCTTACCCCCACACTTGGAGATAAGTCCTAGACTAGACATTCTGTTTATTCATTTACAATGAACATGTCCTAGTCTATTATGCCACAACTCAAAAGTATAAGCAGAAGGAGTAATTGCATTAATAACATTAGACTGATTTACAAGCTGAATTTTGAACATTCCTTCGGTATAAAAAGCTTTCCCGAAATATGTTCCCTTAATAGACATCACCATCTGGCCAGCATTGATGTCCATCCTGAGGCATGCGTTGCAGAGTAGGCCTCCTGAGATCAGGTTCTTGGCGATAGCAGGTACGTGCTTCACGCCTTGAAGCGTCAGAGACTTACCAGAAGTCAGCTTCAATACCACCGTCCCAATTCCGAACACTTCAGCTTGTGCCTGGTTCGCTACCATAACCACTTCAGAAGTAGGTGTATAGGTGGTGAACCACTCCTTGCTGGAACAGACATGGCAGGTGGCTCCAGTGTCTACCCACCAGTCAGAGTCAGTCCCTACCGCATCAACATGCGCAATCATAGCAACAACGTCAGTGATCATAGATACCTTGCTAGGCTCTCCTTGCTCTGATTGCTTGGCCTTTGCTTTGCATTCATTCTTGAAGTGGCCCTTCTTGCCACACTTGAAGCAAGCCAAATGAGACTTTGGCTTCTTTTGCTTGAAAGAAGTTCTCTTGACTTTCAGATTGTCAGGGTCCTTCTTGCTATGGGAAGCCGCCTGCTTTCCCCTTGGTTCCCTTGTATGAACCAGATTGGCGTTAGCCAATTGCTTGGACAGTGCGTCCACCTTCAGTTGAGCCCGCATCTAGTCCTCAACATAGATTTTCTGCAAGAAATCTTCAAGGCTGATCTCAAGCTTCTTCCTATGCATGTTTGCATAGAACTTACTCCACCCAGCGGGAAGCTTCGAGACAATCCCTCCAACAACAAACTTGTCGGGGAGGGACATCGCCTCGTCTTCCAGCTTCTGTCGCAGCTTCAGGAATTCCTTCACCCGCGGCAGCAAGGACTTCTCGTCCTCAAAGAGCCATTTGTGATAATTTTCAACCACAAATATCTTGCTCCTGTTCTTGTCTTCTTCGTACATTTTCTCCAGAGACTCCCATATGTCTCTGGCAATAGTTTTCTTACTGTAGGATTCTGCTGGAGAATCCTCCATAGCATTCAGGATAAACAACATGCAAATGCTATTCTCCCTTCTCCACTTGGCCTGAAGTTTAGTAGACGCAGAGATTACGGCAGCAGACCCAACATCTGGCACAGTAGGTTCCTCTTCAAGAAACACGTGATCAACGTCTCTGAGTTGAAGAGTGAAATAAATATTCATCTTCCAGACTTGATAATGCTCTCCATCAAACTTTTCTAACTTACAGAAGTCAGTATTGAGGAGTGAAGCATTAAAGTTTTCCATCGTAGGAATATAGCTTTGAGATTGTTAGTGCCGGAGCACAATTTTTCGATGGAAAACTGAGAAGATGAAACAATTGTAAAAACAATGTTCCAACACAACACTTCTAGGAAGGTTCCGCAAGTTTAACGAAGATCTAAGAAGATCTCGTTACAGCAGCATATGATATTACAAGAATCTAAAAAGATTTCGTAATCCACAGTAGCGAAGAAAATGACAGGCGATTGATGGATGAATATCCTGCTGGGATGAATGATCACCGTTGCTCAAAGCTATATTCACCTCACATGAATAGCTTCCAGGAACCAGCAAATTCGTCGGAGAACTTTGGAACACTTATGCTCTTCTGACTCCTCGGATCGTACACGGACTCCCGTACAAAAGCAACGCTGGTGCAAAGCTTCTCTTCTCTCTCACAGCCTATGTTTACTTGTGTTAAGAAATACTTGTAAACTTTCGTAACTCTCTGTATATGCTCTCTGTTCTTCTGCCAGTGAGAGAGAAGAGACCTTTTATAGGCCCGAGTAGCAACTGCCCGGTTAGCACAACATTTGGGACGTGGTAATAACCACTCCGAACATGCAGTAACTGCTCAGATCATGCACATGCACGATCTGAAGCAAGTTGCGCACCCCACGCGCCTTGTACACTATGCGTTGAACGCGCACTGAACCACTTGCGCACCCTGCGCCACCCGCGCAACTAGGCCACTATGCGCCTAGCGACGATGCTAAGTGCAAAGTGCGCCAACAAAACGCCACATTACGCCTCATGAGTCCGAGTCCGACTTAGCTCCCATGGAAATAAATTTTCCAAGAGCAAAAAACATGAATGCTTTTGTTGAGAATCAATAAGGGACTTTTAGTCCCACATCGGAATATGTTATATGTAGAGGAGCTAGACTCCCTATAAGTAGTGAAGTAGTCCATCAATAAAATCATCCAACAATTATTTTCTACATGGTATCAGAGCCATAACCCTCTCTCTCCACAAAAATTTTTTCTCTCTCTTTCTCTCTAGCCGAACCCGCCCCCACCCCTCCAAGCCGGTGGCAGCCAGCCCTCCCTCGCCTCCTTTCCCCGACCCTCTTCTGTAGCAGCCACGAAAACCCCACCGTCCCCCTCCCTCCCGCTCCCTCACCCCGAGCCTCCACCCGACCCCCCCTGTAGCAGCCCCGACCCCCTAACAACCGCCCCCCCTGTTACGCAGAACCCCCATATCCCGACCCCTCCCCGCCCCCCCTCTCCCGCAGTTGCCCCCCCCCCCCCCCCCCCCCCCCCCCCCCCCCCGACCCCACCTGCCGAACCCCCAACCCCCCCCCCCCCGACCAGAACCCCCCCCCCCCCCCGACCAGAACACCCCGCACCCCTTCAGTAACGCCCCCCCCCCCCTTTTCCAGGAACCCCCCGAACCCCCCCCACCCCCAAACCCTAACCCTAACCCTAACCCTAGTTTTTTTATGGAAACCCTAAGCCTAGATCTAGCAGCCCCATCAAACCCTAAACCGTAGCTGTTAATAATTAAAAAAACACAAACAAAAAAAAACAAAAAAAAAACGGCATATTTCGAATAGAGACGGCTGTCAAATCTTTATTTGCACCAACTCTGTTCCGTGCTTACGCCGTTTGGAACTAACAAATGCTTTATTTGTTATTCCTTCTTCACATCAGGATCTATGCAGAGACTGATCATGTCTTCTCTGGTGACCTGACGTGTTCACTTTACTTGCGTGCGCCGGTGCTGGCCAAGTTAGTAGCGCATTAGTAAAGTCTCTGACGTTGAAGAAGACGACGTCGACGACGAAGACGACGAAGACGGCGAAGACGACGACGTTGGGTCAGTTGCAGACTCCGACGACGACGAAGAAGACGACGATTTGAGTTCAAAGTTGCAGACGCCATGGATTCGATCAGTGGCAAACTGACGGCCGATGAGATGAAGGCCTTGGTTGATGATATCTTATCCAAGAGATTAACCGAGGTAACCCCACGTGTGATCCATACTGATGTGGATCCGTCGCCTTACAAAATGGGGAAGCTGGAGAAACTGGAGACGAAGTTGGAAGGAACTTCCAACTACTTGAAGTGGTCGCGGTAGGCAATGAGGACACTGAAGGGACGTGGCTTGGTTGGCTATGTCACTGGCCAAGCCAAGGCGCCAGCCGATCACTCCACGAAGGAGTTTGCTGTGTGGGAGATTGTCAACAACGTCGTGGCTGGGTGGTTGACTGCCTCTTTAACCGACAAGGTGTCGGGCAATGTCGAGGCTATGGAGGCTGCTGCTGATATATGGCAGACTCTCAAAGATATGTACTCCGGCTCCGGCAACCCTATGCGAGTCTTTCAACTGCAAGATGAACTCGATAGGGTGGCCCAAGACGAACGTACCATCTCTGAGTACGCGGCCCTGTTGAAGAAGTATTGGTCTGATCTGGATCATTATGATCCTCTTGGGATGGAAGATGCACAAGTCGAACCAGCCTTCGCAAAGTACTTTCAGACGTTCCTGGCTTATATTTCCCGGCAGCGTATGATGAAATTCCTGAAGGGACTACACCCTGTATTTGAGCAGCGACGGAATATCCTCCTTTCCCAACCCACGCTCCCGACCTTGGAAGAAGCTATCGCTGTCATGACACAGGAAGACGCTCGACTGAAGTTGATGCCCAACAAGGGCTCCTCCCAGGGGGAGCCAGCCGCGGTTGAAAAGTCTGCCCTTGCTGCCTTCAATCACCCTCCATCTATGGGTGGTGTTTGTCACAATTGTGGTGACTCCGGACATTACATCCGATTTTGTCCAAAATCCTTGCGCAGTCAGTCTACTGATCGAGGACGGGGTCGTGGAGGCCGACGTGGTGGTAGAGGAGGATATGCTGGTCGACGGGGCGGCTACAAAGCAAATCTGGCGGAAGAAGGGGGAGAGCATCACCTGGCTGAAATAACCCCGCTTGAGCGGGAGTTCCTTGAGAAGTTGCGTGGCACGAAGCTGGGTTCGGCCGACAGTCCTGGGGCATCTTCAAACTCGGGAGATCATTTCACTTGCTTTGCCCAAACCAGCACCGATGATTCTGCACGTGCTCTTGCATCTATCCATCAGCCAGGATGGATTATGGACTCTGGGGCATCTCGCCATGTCACGGGGTCCCGTGATGCGTTTCGGGAATATACTCCCCTACCATTGCCGAAGAGTATTCAGACCGCTGATGGTACATCCAACCCTGTAATGGGTAAAGGCACTGTCGCATGCACCCCTTCCATCACTCTAACCAATGTCCTTCATGCTCCATCTTTTCCTGTCAATCTTCTATCCATTAGTGCCATTATACTTGATCTTAACTGTACTGTTTCCTTTGACATTCCTCAGGTGACTTTTCAGGAGAAAGGGACAGGACGACGACTTGGGACTGGTACATGGCATAAGGGGCTGTGGTATTTAGACAGGACTGGACTGGACAAAGCATTGGCATCCTTGGTAGCAGACGCATCACCAGAAGCTTCCTGTCGCAGTGTTGAAGCCGACTTGCTACTCCACCACCAGCGTGTCGGTCATTCCTCTTTTCCGGTTATTGGTAGAATGTATCCGTCCTTATATCAAAGGGCTAATAAAGAGAAGTTATTTTGTAATGCTTGTGCTTTGGGAAAACATACCAGAAGCTCGTATGTGAGTACAGAGAATAGGAGTTCAGTTGCTTTTGACATGATACATTCAGACGTATGGGGCCCTTGTCCTACAACCGGGATTAACGGCTTTCGATGGTTCGTCACCTTTATTGATTGTTATACCCGTGTGACATGGGTCTACCTTCTGAAAAATAAAAGTGACGTCCTTGAGGCCTTTCAGGACTTTCATCGACGAGTGGAAACACAATATGGCGCTAAGATTAAGTGTTTCCGATCTGACAATGGGACGGAGTATACGAATAAGCGGGTTGCTGAGTATTTTTCAACTCATGGAATACTTCATCAAACTTCATGTGCTTATACTCCGACTCAAAATGGTGTGGCGGAACGAAAGAACAGACACTTGCTGGAAGTTGCACGGACGATGATGCTGGCTATGAATGTCCCGAAGCACTTATGGGGGCAGGCTATATTGACGGCCTCTTATCTCATCAACAGAATGCCATCTCAGGTATTGGACTGGAAGACACCATTGGAGATGCTTACTGGAGCCAATACATACACTGTTCCACCAAAAGTTTTTGGATGTGTATGCTTTCTCCAGGATAATCGGCCAGGCGTTGGCAAACTGGATCCTCGGGCAGTTAAATGTGTCTTTGTTGGTTACACGGCGACTCAGAAGGGTTATGCCTGTTGGAGTCCAGTCGAGCGGAAGATGTTTGTCAGCATGGACGTTACTTTCCGAGAACTCGAACCATACTATGGTTCGGATGAAGGTTCCACATTTGGTGACACACCTAACACAGATGGTGTTCGATGTGAGGGGGAGATAATACACCCAAATGTGGTCGTCGGATCGGTTCCGTGTCCGGTTGTAGAAAACTGGACGAAAGGGGGAGAGCACAGTGACTCAGATACAGAAACTGAAGAAGAAGATCCATATGTTACGCAGGGGGAGCAGCAGACAAGGGAAAAGGAGCTCCAAGTCTACAGAAGGAGACAACAGAAGTCCAGTACTGTGCCTATGCCGTACCCTGTGCCTACTGTACCAAGTTCCTCGTCTACTCCTGTCCTAACTCCTGAAGATGTTGCCCCCGCACTGAATCACTCGGATTCTGATGCGGATCTCTCTGACTCGGATGGTATGATCTCTCCACCACCTATTGCTCCCTTAAGGAGATCTTCTCGCATCAATGCGGGTAAGGCTCCTGCTCGTTTTGATGATTACGAACATGACATTGCCAACTTCTTGTCTTATTCTAACATTTCTTCGAATTATCGAGCCTTCATTGCATCGTTAGACTCTACTTCGTTGCCCAAGTGTTGGCAGGAAGCAAAGAAAGATCCAAGGTGGAAAGCTGCAATGATGGAAGAACTTGGGGCACTGGAGAAAAATAAGACATGGGAGCTGGTTCCATTACCCAAAGGGAAGAAAGCTGTGGGATGCAAATGGGTGTACACAGTGAAAGAAACGCCAGAAGGAAAGGTTGAGCGATACAAGGCGAGGTTGGTTGCAAAAGAATTCACACAGTCATATGGCATAGACTATGATGAGACGTTTGCCCCAGTAGCAAAAATGAGCACCGTGAGAACTCTGGTCTCCATTGCAGCGAATTATGGGTGGAAGCTGCTACAAGCTGTAGCAGCTGGATGTGAAGAATGCCTTTCTTCATGGGGACCTGCAAGAAGAAGTATACATGGAGCTCCCGCCAGGATGCTACGCGACGGCATCAAACGGAGGGACGTCGCAAGGAAAGGTGTGTAAACTGAAAAAGTCGCTATACGGGCTCAAGCAATCTCCTCGAGCCTGGTTTGACAGATTCAGAAAGGCTGTTACAGGAATGGGATACCGTCAAACAAATGCAGATTATACGGTCTTCCTCCAGCATGCAAGAGGCCACATCACTATACTTGCTGTATATGTGGATGATATAGTGATCACAGGTGATGATGAAGTCGAGATCACTAAACTGAAGTCAAAACTCGCAAAGGAGTTTGAAGTGAAGGATTTAGGAGCGATGAGGTACTTTCTAGGTATCGAGGTGTGTGAAGGCGAACAAGGAATTGTTCTCTCACAGAGAAAGTACACACTAGATCTGCTGAAGGAGACAGGGATGCTGGGATGCAAAGCAGCGGTCACTCCAATTGACCAGAAGTGCAAGTTGGGAGCAGAAGCAGGAGAGCCCGTTGATCGTGAAAGATATCAACGACTTGTAGGGAGATTGATTTATCTGGGACACACTCGTCCTGATATCTCATTTGCGGTGAGTGTAGTGAGTCGCTACATGCATGATCCAAGAAAGGGTCATATGGACGCAGTATTTCAGATCTTGAGGTATCTGAAAGGAACGCCGGAAAAGGGACTATGGTTCAAGAAGAATGGACGCATAGAAGTTGAGGGATACTGTGATGCAGACTGGGCGAGCTGCATAGACGACAGAAGGTCTACCACGGGATACTGTGTTTTTGTAGGAGGAAATCTGGTCTCATGGAGAAGCAAGAAACAGTCAGTGGTAGCACGGTCGACAGCTGAAGCAGAATACAGGGCAATGGCTCTGGGAGTGTCAGAGTTGCTGTGGGTGAAAGCATTGCTGACAGAGTTGCAGCTGGATAAGGGAGCACCATTGCGTCTTCTGAGCGATAGTCAAGCTGCAATAAGTATAGCTAACAATCCAGTTCAGCACGACAGAACGAAGCACATCGAGATTGATCGATTCTTCATCAAGGAGAAGCTGGAACAAGGGATACTGAAGATTGACCATGTCCGCTCAGAAGAACAAGTTGCAGACTGTCTGACTAAGGGTCTTAGTTCATTAAGTCTGTCAAAGTTATGTAACAAGATGGGGATGATCAATATCTATCGTCCATCTTGAGGGGGAGTGTTGAGAATCAATAAGGGACTTTTAGTCCCACATCGGAATATGTTATATGTAGAGGAGCTAGACTCCCTATAAGTAGTGAAGTAGTCCATCAATAAAATCATCCAACAATTATTTTCTACAGCTTTCAATTGTTTATTTAGCCTTTTTCTCATTAGAAAAATAACCCTACATGGCACACCCATGTGCACCTCCACACCACATGTGCATCTTTAAAATAGCATAGCTAATATATAGAGATACAACTCCTTTGGCCTAGCCGATGTGGGACTAAAATTCCAAATGATAAAGACCAAAACCCAACAGTTTACATACAAAGTATCTTATTAACAATATCTTTAAGAACCTTCTGGCTGCAATATGTACTCAGTTTTCACGTGTGGGGTGTGCTTTCATCCTTCCATCATCTCGATTCACACTTCTTTCTACATTCCTCTCTTTAACCTTTGACAGTTTGAATTTACCCAACCATTCAACTAAACAATTACCCTATGGTTATTGTACTCACCAGTATTGAATATCTCCAAGAGCCATTTGACCAAATTCGTCTGTATGTGTGCGATCACTCTAAACCATTTTAAGCAAGCATTACATGACTGTATACAAGCAACCTCCATGCGTGTACGAGCCCCAAGCTACTTTTCTCATTCCGACATCTCTGGTGCTGCTCAACTTTTACAGTGCGTATTGGGCTCATGTTAACATTGGTGCTTCCAAAATTTTCAATATGGTATTAAAGCAATAATGGGGCGTTTGGTAGAATATTTATTTTATTCTCAGACAAATTTAAGGTGGAGAACTATTTCCATGTTCGTTGTAGATTATAAAAATTTATTTTTCGGAATTACAAATACATGGATAAACAATTTGGCTTCAAAATATGGGAATCCTCTCTATTAAGAATAGGTGGATTTAATTTTTTTGTTGGGATAAAAAATAATTTCTTTTTTCTAGTCTTTTTATTTTCATTTTCTTGTTTTTTTTTTCAGTTTTTTTCTTTTTTCACTTATTTAAGAATATTTTTTGTTTTTTTTGTCTGTTTCCTTTTTTCTGTTTTTTTAATATTTTTTCAGTTTTTGAAGAATGATTTTTACGGGTTTTTTTTTGTTTTTTTTTCCAGTTTTTTCATCTTTTTTGTTTTTAAAGATTTTTTTTATTTGTTACTCTTTTTTCAGTTCGTAAGAAATTTTTTTTGTCTTTTTTTCATTTTTCAAGATTTTTTTTGCATTTTTTTAATCTCTATCGTTTCTTAGAATTTTTATTTTATTTTTTTGTTTTTTCAATTTTTATATTTCATTTTATTTTAAGAATGATTTTGGTTTTTTTTGTTTTTGTTTTCGATTTTTTTTTTCATTTTTATCATTATTTAAATATATTTTTTCAGTTATTTTTAACCTTTTTTTCCTTCATTTTTTCAGTTTATAGTATGCTGCATGTATGCTTTTAATGATGACATAGTTTAGACAATTTGTCCAGAAACTTGCTGGATAATAAGTCGTCTGTATGCCACCAGGCTGAAACTTGTTTTCTGGCCAATTTCGACTCCTTTGGACGAACAGCATTTGCAGCTCTCCTTACGAAAATGAGCCATTTGCTCCAACATGATAGGCATATAGGAAATCAAAATAAGAATTTGATATTGAACGTGTCCTAGCGTGGCTTAAAGAATGTTCAATGCACATGATACAATAGAACTTATCTATACATCCTGACCGATCACCTAGGTCTGCTTGGATTGAGGGGAAAAAAATAAGTAGAGCTAAGTGGAATTAAATGAGGAAGAGTTAATTGAGGGAGAGTAGAGTCAATATATATAATCTTGTTTGGATTAGATGTAGAGTTAAGGGGAGGGTATTTAATAACTATTGTTTGGATTGAAGATTTAGAGTGAGAGGATTAATAAAAATATAATAGTTACCAAAATAATCTTATTACATATATTATAAAATTGAATTTAATTAAAATTTTAATCATAACTTGTCAAATATTTTCACAAATAAGGAAGGTCCGGAGCAACATGTTGAAAATAAGAAAAAAAAATTACGATATTTTATACAACAAATAAGAGGTATTTATGACTTTTTAAATAAAACCCTCAATACCCCTCGATTTCGGGGGTTAAAAAAATGAACAAAAGAGGATGAAATAAACCATCATTTAACCCTCTATAACCCTCATTCCTAAACCCCCAACATCAAATCAAGTATGGTTTTATTTGGTTTTTTCTAAGGGCACCGCAGTTTTTACTTGGGGACAGCCCAAAAATGTTCAAAAAAAATTACAAGTTTGCCACCTATTTTTTTACTTGGGGGCAGCCCAATTTTCTCCAGCAAGTTGGACTGCCAACAAGGTGGCAGTCCTCACATAAAGGAGAACTGCCAACAAGTTGGCAGTCCTAGGACTGCTACCTTGTTGGCAGTCCTAACAAAAAGGAAGACTGCCAACTTATCTGCAGTTCGCGTCGACGAAGATGATACGAGCTCGGCTCCTCCCGCGCGGCCACGCCCCGCCCCTCTTCCTCTCCTGCTCCCCCCGCGCCTCCCTCCGCCTCTTCCCCCGCGTCCCCGACCCCGACCGCTTCAGGAAGAAGAAGAAGAAGGAAATGCCGAGGAGCAGCTTGACCGGAGGACTGATCGGCTCGCCGAAGGTGGAAGTCTTCGTCGACATGGGCCACCCTTCCTTAACTGCGGCCGGGACGTGGCCGCACGGCCATGCGGGGGAAGAGGCGGAGGGAGGCTTGGGGACAGCCCACCTCGATGCCCTCCGCCGCCACGACCTTGACGCCTCTTCCTCGATTTGAGAAGGAGAGCAGCCCACCTCGACGCCCTCCGCCGTCCCGACCTCGTCCTCGACGTCCTCCCCCGCCGCGCTTGGCGCCTCCGCCGTCCGCTCGTCTCCCTCTGCCCTAATTCCTCTGCCCTAATTTTTGGGCTGTCCCCAAACAAATTATGGGTGTCCCCTAGCAAAAGTTGCACCTGCTTGGGCTGCTCTCAAATAAACTTGGTGGTGCCCTTAGAAAAAATATTTTATTTTTCCTTTACTTAACTCTCTTAACCCCCAATTCAAGCATAATAGTTATCAAGAACCTATACTAATAAGGATAACCGATTGAAGAGAATTCAAGGATATTTTTGTTTGTGATTTTAAATAACATAAGTCGAGTCAAGCGAAGACAAATGTGAGCTATGACAAAGATATTAACAAATACGATTTGTTAAATAGTTATGAAGAACCAATACAAATAGACTAGTGGAGGCACCTATAAGCAATCACAGCAAAGTGGCTTTAGCATTTATCAAAAACTTTGGCCAGAACTTTTAGGTCATTAATTTACTCAATGCCAGATGTTCTCTGTGGAATTGGACTTCTAGACAGTTTAGATCATCAACTCCTTTCCTATAAGAGTTATGCTACAGTTACAACCAAATGCTTACAACCCTCTTACAACCTTCACCCACATGTCAGCACATGGGTGAGTGGTTGTAAAAGGATTGTAAGCATTTGGTAGTAGACTTAGCATTATTGTTCCTATAAAGTACATCAGTTTGTATATTGTTGTGATCATGCTCTAAAATTTGACTCTTAATATGTGCAGCTAAGTAATTACGAGAGCTCGTTTGGTTCGAAAAAAAAGGAAAGAAAAGAAAATTAATTTTATGATATTTTTTTTCTTTAAAAAATTGTAATTATAATTAATTTTTTTTCGGTGTTTGAAAAAAATCAAGAAAA
The DNA here is from genome assembly GCA_029216955.1 of Iris pallida. Classification (NCBI taxonomy): domain Eukaryota; kingdom Viridiplantae; phylum Streptophyta; class Magnoliopsida; order Asparagales; family Iridaceae; genus Iris; species Iris pallida. The sequence goes on along the minus strand of JANAVB010023995.1, from coordinate 8,728,865 downwards.
TTGAGAGGAAAAGTGAATATTTAGAGGGAAAAAAAATAAATCCTTGGGTCGGTGGGAGGAATCACTTTCCTTCCTATTTTCCCTCCTTTTGGAAATCAAATTCCTTTCCTTCTCATTTCCTTTGGCATCCAAACAAAGGAAATGAAGCACTTTTCTTTCCGAAGACTCCAATTTCGCGAACCAAGCATGGCCTTATTGCATGGCACCATTGCATGGCTTAAGGGGCTATTTGGTATGGGTAATTTCTTTATTCCAGAATAAATTAATGGTAGAATTTTTTTTCATGTGTGATTTGTCTTACAAAATTTACTTCCGTAAAATTATGAATGTCCGGATAAATAATTTATCCGGAATACTATCCCATAATAACAAGTCGATATTTTTTTTCGGTAGTTTTTTTCTTTTCTTTTCTATACTATTTTTACTTCTTTTTTTTCCATTTATTTTAAAGAAGTTTTCTATTTTCATTTTGGCTTTTTTCATTTTATTGTTTATTTAATTTCTACCTTTTTTCTTCTTTAATTATCATTTTTATTTATTTCTACTATATTTTCTATTTTCTATTTAATTTTTTAATTTTTTTACTTTCTAATTCTCTAATCTTAATTTTTAGTTTTCAATTTCTTAATTTTTAAATTTTTACTGTTTTTACTTTTTTACTTTTTTTAGTATTTTAATATTTTAATTTTTTAGATTTTAAATTTTAAGTTTTTAGTTTTTAAAATTTTTCTTTTTATAACTTTTTAGTTATTTAATTTTCCAATTTTCAAAATTATCAATTTTTAAAATTTTAGATTTTTCAATTTTTTAAATTTTTTAAATTTTTTAGTTTTATATTTTTAAAGTATTTATGTTTTTTCAATTTTTTTAAATTTTCTATTTTTTTTCTAATTTTCTAGTTTTCTAGTTTTTTAGATTTTTGTTTTTTAGATTTCAAATTTTTAAAATTTTAATTTTTTTTAGTTTTTTAATTTTATAATATTCTAATATTTTAAAAAAAATTATTTTTTTTGTTTTTATATTTTTATTTTTTCCAATTTTTACTTTCTTTTTTGATTTATTTTGCTTTTTTATTTTATTTTATTGTTTTGATTTTTTTTCCTTTGTTTTTTTCCTTATAATTTAAATTATTTCACGTTTATACAAAATTGTTCTTTTGTCTCTCTATACATTTTTCTTAAGTTTTTTTTAACAATTTTTCTTTTTCTCGTTTTCCTCTCTCTTTTTGCTTTTATTACTTTAAAAAAAATCAATTTTCCCTTCTTCTTTTTCAAAAATTGCCTTTTTTTGATCTTTTTTTAAAGTTTTTTTCTTCTTGTTTTTGTTCTTTCTCAAATTTTTTTTTTCTTTTTTTTCACTTTAAAAAAAATGTTTTTTTAGTTTTTTTTTCCATCTTTTTCGTTAACAAAAAAATCATTTATCTTGGATCGGTTCAGTCAAGATGAATTTGGTTTTGGTTCAATAAAAGTTAATTTATAAATAAAAAACTAAAAATTGCTGAGGAACCCAATTTCGGGGTTGGTTTTTGTGAAAAACCCACCCGCATGATGGGTTTTATGAAATGCCCAGAATTATATATTTCCACGTTAAGTATTCCAAGATTCCCTTTAGATGCTCTGTATTTACAAAATTAATACCATAACTACCCCTCCGCACAAACTCAGATCTGGATTGCGATTCTCTTCTTCTTCTTCACGAGAGATCTGAATTCCATTGCTCTCATCTTCAGCAGAGATCGCAAAGATCATTCGTAGTTCACCATGCTTTTTTTTCAGTCGAACTCCCATCATCGCTTATCTTCTTCTTCATCTTCTTCTTCTCCGACAATTAGGTCAATTATGGAGAGAAGATCTTCTTCTTCTTTTCCATAAGAGTTAGCATCGTTTTGAAAGAAGAACGAAAACTCTTGAATCTTTATTCATGTCAAATTTCTTTCCACAAAACAAAAAAAATAAAAAATTAGGTTTCTGTCAACTGTTCTCCGTCGATGTCGCACGAAGAATAGTCATTCTCCTACATTTTTAACAAGGAGAATGCCATTCTCCGTGTTGAATGGCATTCTCCGTGTTTCTAACACGGAGAATGGCCATTCTCCGTGTCATTTAACACGGAGAATGTCATTCTCCGCGTTATTTAGCACGGAGAATGGCTATTCTCCGTGTAATTTAGAAACGGAGAATGCCATTCTCCGTACTAAATTACACGGAGAATGGTCATTCTCCTACGTTTTAACACTAGGAATAACTATTCTCCGTGTAAATTAACACGGAGAATGTCATTCTCCGTTTTAATTAAGACGGAGAATGTCATTCTCCGTTTTATTTAACACGGAGAATGGCTGCATTTTAACACTGGAATGACCATTCTCCGTGCTAAATTACACGAAGAATGGCCATTCTCCGTTTTATTTAACATGCATTCTCCGTTTTATTTAACACGGAGAATGGCATTCTCCGTGTTTCTAATACGGAGAATGGTCATTCTCCTGCGTTTTAACACTGTAATAACCATTCTCCGTGCTAAATTACACGGAGAATTGCCATTCTCCGTGTAAATTAAGACGGAGAATGACCATTCTCCGTGTAATTTAGCACGGAGAATGGCCATTCTCCGTGTAAATTAAGACGGAGAATGCCATTCTCCGTGTTACTAACACAGAGAATGACTATTCTCCGTGTAAATTAAGACGGAGAATGACATTCTCCGTGTTACTAACACGGAGAATGGCCACCCTCATGCGAAATTAACATTTTTCGTGTTCTAACACGGAGAATGACCATTCTCCTGCATTTTATGGTCAGTTAAAACTTTGAAGGACCATAACTTTTGACTGGGAGGTCGAAATGAGGCCCGGTTTGTCCCAAAACGAGCGTATCTTCGAGGAGCCTGAAAGTAACAATTTTTTTGTTAGACGGCCTTCCGAAATTTTAGAATCACAAAAAAATGATGTTTTGACCTCCGTTTTAGCACTTTTGTCGTTTGTCTCGGTCTTTCTGAAATTTTTCGACGAGTTTTTGAAGATTTTTGAGGAGAAAACCTAGATTCGAAAGTGAGCAGCGTATGGAAGAAGATGAAGTATCGAAACATTTTTTTTAAGAGTAGTTTCGTGGGTGTTTTCAATAAATTAGAAGGAAGGGCAAAAAGGTCATTCGGAACCCTCTTTATTTATTTTTTGCTAATTCTGGGCACGCGATGAAATTTTATTGCGCGGTGGGTCTTTCATAAAACTTTTTCGTTTTTTGGACATTTCATAAATTTCCCCAATAAAAAATTTATGATGTAATAGAATTTAAACCGTCTTCTCTTGAATTTTAATATATAACTTTATCCAATTACTTTAAAATGTCACAAAGAAAGAATAACAACTATAAAATATATGAACTCATCAATCAAAAATATATAATAATAAAAATTATATGAACTACATATTTTTGGGAATAATTATATATGACCAAACATAGAAATATATTTTTTCAGGAAATTCAATTCTATGGAATTTGTAAGGATTAATGGGCAAGCTACAACAAAATAAATTGTACAAAAATAACAAACCCTTTTCCAAATTAATAGCATTTGTTATATGAAGCATTTTCTTCCTTTATGCTAGCTAGGTTATGTTGCAGTATCGATATCGAAATTGGTTTCAGACCTTTCCTGTTTAGTATCGAGGTCGGTGGTATCGGTATTATCGACGATTTATTATTAGAGTATCGATTTTTTTGGCATCGAAAAAAATAAACAATTATTAATAAATTATTAGAATTATAGCAAAATATTTTTATGCATTTAGACAACTATAAGTATGCCATGTTTTGTTTTTTCGTAGTTTTGGAATTTAATAAATAGTGCTCACCCTTGTTGATTGGTTTACATGTGATAGATAAATTTTCTACTTTTAAAATATTTTACAACTTTCCTACCCTTGCTGATTGGTATTTTTCGTTCAATTTTTTTTTGCAGAATTGACTAAAAATTAAAATAGACCCCAAATGTTGATATCAGTTAGTACCAATATCGGATTAGGATATGCCAAACCTTATTGGTATCGATCAATATTGTAAACTATGTATTCTTTTTCACAAATCACAAACCAACTCTAAGTATTCTTGAAGAGTTCTATGCACTTTTGAGCCAAGAAATATATTCTAATAAGATCCTAGAACAATTTTAACTCAAGGTTCGCAGTATCGGTATCAAAATTGGTATCAGATCCTTCCAATAAGCATCGAGATCGCTGGTATCAGAAGTATTGATGGTTTTTTATCGTTGTATTGATTTTTTTTTGGTATTGAAAAGCACGTAATTATTAACAAATTATTAAAATTCTAAAAAAATAATTTATACATTTAGGCAAAATTATTAGTACTGACTCTACTAATAATTTATATGGCAAAATATCTTCAGAAATAAGGAAGATGCGGAGCAACATATTGAAAGCATGAAAAAATGGAGAAAAAAGTCGTGAAGAGAGGTTAAAAAAATTCTTCACAAATAAGAGATATTTATGACTTTTTAAACAAAATTCTTTAGTGGCCCTCATTAATCCTTCGATTTGGGGGTTAAAAAAAATAGATAAGAGAGGTTAAACAAACCCCCACTTAACCCTCTATAACCCCCTCCTAAATTCTTACTCTCAAACCAAGCATGATTTTTATTTTCTCTCACTTACTCTTTTAACTTTCAATCCAAACAGACCCTAAGTTCCAAAAGGAACCAAAATATTATTGGAGTAATTTTAGAATGAAAGTTATTGTGTCAAACACAATTGGGATATGAGAAAGTAGAATCCATAATTTCTTTTTGGAAAATTATATATAGACATTACTAAGACTTTATATATAAACTATACATATACGTATTCTTAAGACATTATTGAAAGTAGTTACTATTCAAAAAAAATACTTATATATAGACATTATTAAGACTTTATATATAAACTATACATATAAATATTCTTTTATATGTACACATAACCGTATTCATGTTGTACTTGTACCCTAAAATTTTATTTTCTACCGTGTCATACCTCAGATCCATATTTTGTCCTTAACCAAACTTGTTTCCGTGTCTATGCAACCCAACTTCTTAGGTAACGTCCATTTCCTTCCTAGCATTAGCAAATGTAGTTCACAAGAAAAGTCCTATCATAAGAGAATATAATTGGTGTGGGCCAACAAGAAAGAGGGTTGTCAAAAGTGCGTGGAAATCTAACATAAAGAAGTAACGCATACCTCTTTCTCTATAGCATTTAACATGTCATTTAACATGTCTCTACACCATAACCTTTTGCTTGCATCACATAGACCATAAAGACATAAAACACTCCACAAACACACCAATTTATTAGCCCAGCATTACAATAATTAATAATTGGGAACTACAAATTTCTAGCAGATGCTACATACAATCTTATAGGGACCCTTATATTCAATCTTGAACCCAACCAAGTTCATTTATGGCGGCTTGCCCTAGATGCCCTGGATCTAGCATTATCCTCCTGCTCAACCCACAAATCCATAATCGACTCGCTCCTAATTCATTGCATGCTAACAAATCAGATCGATCGGAGGTGAAGAAGCATGCATATGTGTACTAGACTATAGCAAATTAAACGCTACGCTCCAATATGTGAAATTTTGAGTCAAAATAGGTGGTGCTAGTGACAATAATTTACACACGCTGTCCAGCTCCATATCGGCCGGCCTCATCCGTAAGTAAGAACACCACCTCTCTCTCTCCACTTGTCCGGAGCGACAGGATGGATCCTCTAAATTGTAACAACATTCTATTGCCAACACGATTATAATCTCAACGACAGTAGATCTGACATCCCATGAGATTAATGAATGAATGTAACCCTAAAAAAAAAGTTTATGTACCAAAAAAATAACAGTTCAATCGATCCAGTTTTCCCACCGTAGATTACACGAAACCTCACATGCAAAATAGAAAAGAGAAGGGAACTGCTTGTTAGAAATCGATTATATATATAGATAGTTAAGCACAATATGTACCTAATTAACCACCAATCCAATCACCACCAGGAGAAGAAAAACAAAAACAATAAAACAGAAAAAAAATTCTAGTTAAATTAGACAAATGCAATCAACTCATCCAGACCCTATCGATCAAAAGAAACTATATACCCAAACATCAACAACGATGTCTCGAAATCGACTTGATAATTATTCTCTATGAATACTGGACATGCATGCAAAATAGCTAATTTCAGAAAAGATAGTATATGAACGAGAAGAAGGGAAAAAAAAAAAAAAACTAAAATAACATTGAGAGTAAATAAAGATTAGAAATTTGGATTAAGAGAGCACCTGGAATCGGTGGAATACTCGGAGAGCCTCCCTTTAGTGGAGAAGATGATGAGCGCGACATCGACATCGCACAGCACCGATATCTCATTAGCCTTCTTGAGCAGCCCTGCCCTCCGCTTGGAGAAGGTCACCTGGCGGTTTATGGTGTTCTCTATCCTCCTCAGCTGCACTCTCCCTCTCCCCATCCTTCTTCCCAAAAATAGAAAACAGCTCGACTTCTTTCTGTAAATGGAAAAAATATAAGGAAGATGTTAGATCCGTAGCCATGGGCGGTTTCCAAAAACCAGTCTGGTTTTCTCCAATGCGTTGTCGATTTCTCATTGGCTACGGTGCCCCTCGACCGACGTGGTGGGAGGGGATTGGCTGGAAGGGCTGTTGCAAGTTGCTGCTGTCTCTTTCTTTTATCGCACGGCGTAAATTTCCTATCTCTACAGTATGGAGTCTAATTTTGGGAGGCTTTGAGTTTTTTTTTCCACATTTCTGCGCTTTTCTTACTTCTGGCGGCGGCGTAGACGCGGTATTGCCACAGATGGAATCAGCCTGTTGTTGTGATTATTTACGGAGCATGACACTAGAGCATCCCTTTAGCTTGTATCGAGGGCCTGTTTGGTTCCAGAGGGGTGTTTTCTATTTGGAAATGGCACTTTTTATAGAGTAATGCTACAGTTACAACCAAATGCTTACAACTCTCTTACAACCTTCACCTATTGTTGACATGTGGGCCATGGTCCACATGTCAGCACATGGATGAGTGGTTGTAAGAGGATTGTAAGTATTTGGTAGTAGACTTAGCATTATTGTTTTTTATATGATGTAATGTATTATATATTTTATTTTTTAAAATGTATTTGGATTAATTTTGGTCTCCTGTAATTAAGGAGTTGCAATATGTTATGTTTGGATACCACTTGAAAGTGTAGATGGGAACTAAAATGTTGGCTTTCAATGTTTGGATTATCATCCGCAAGTGATATACTCACCAAATCAAAAATGGTATGCTTGCCACTCATCAAACATGAACAATAAATTTTTACGCAAGTAGTGAAAATTGCATCTACAGACATCTTCTGAAATGTAGTTGAAACAAAATTTTCAAATTCTAACTGAATGTTATCCAAACAAAAATCCAACTGAATGTGATCGAAACAAATTATACAAACATCTTCCAGAATAAGCTTTGCATTCCCAAATAACAAATTAATCCATAGAGAAATAACATGCCAAATGCTTTACCAAACGCAAACAACAACATTAGTGTCTCAGGAATGAAAGCAGTATTTTGGTTTCCAATATAGGCAACAATAGAGGACTGATACTCAGCAATAGAGCACTGATACTGTCACTCCCGTTTTCCGTTATACGTATTTTCAGTATACGTGTACGGATATCCAACCCGTATTTTGACTTGTCTAGCATGACTTGGCTTGGTTTGGTCTTGGTTTAACTTGGTTTACACTACAACAAAAAACCCTTTTAATGACGCTCGACAGGGAGTTTTAATGACGGCTGATACATAAGCGTTATCAAGTTAAAAAATACCTTTTTTCTATGACGGTTTATTACAGCGGAAAGTAGTTCTGTTAGCAACGGGGCTGTAGTTCCCTACACTTCTTGAAGCTCCTCTACCTATGGTCGAGCTGGCTGATTAAAAGAAGAAGGGCCAAGTAAACAAGCAGCAGCCGGATGCGCGCACTAGCTAGAAAGCCCCTTTCAGCACCCCCTTCGTCCAATAGTCCTATCAATCGAGTTGGACTGCTACGGTCGAGTCTAAAGAGAAAGGCTCTCATCCGTGCTTCCAGCGTGCAAACCGTACCCGAAACAGAAATGCAAATGTTTAGGCCGCCGGAGTAGGGCACGCTGGGTACCGCTGTAAGTAAGGTCTCGTTGACGGCGATGAGAGAGCAAAAAGAAATGATTATAAACTCAAGATGCTGTATAGGCAACTGGCCTTAGAGTAGTGTATCGAACTACAGGATAGGAGCGACCCATAATCATTGACGAAGAGGAAGGCTTGGAAAGGGATTTCCCATATTGAGGATAAGCTTTCACAAAGGCCAATAGCCGATAGCTGATGTCACTAGCCTGAACTTCTTTATCTACTTGAAAGCTGATGGGAGACACTAAAAGAAAAATCCATTGAAATGGAAGAAATCAGTAAAAATGTTTCTCGATGGTCATACAAATTGATTGATGTTTCGGAAGAAGAAGAAGAAGAAGAGGAAGAGGAAGAAGAAAATGAAGAGGGATCGATGGGAAAAACGGACATTCGTTCAAGAAAAGGCAAACGAGTGGTAATTTATACTGATGATCAGAGTGATAATCCTAGCACTAATACTAATGATACTAGTACTAGTGAAGAAGAAGAAGAAGAAGCTTTGATACGTTACTCACACCAATCAGACTTTCGTCGTGGGACTAATTTTGGGCTTTTTATAACGTTTATAAAATAAAACGTCATTAATACTTTAGAGCGGTGGCAAACTTGTAATTTTTTTACTGTATAAAAGCTAAGTGGGAGAGAGAGAAAATTCATTTCTCATCCATTTTCTAAGGAGCAGCATCTCTCCATACCTCTTCTCCCCCAATTTCCTCAAGAGTTAGGTTAGGGTTTCTGATCGATGGATCTTAGCCGAGGTGCGATCTCGACCATATCGGAGGGGTCGTCAGAGGACCTGAAGCCGGTGATGGAGGTCCGGCTGGTGAACACCGCGCGCACATGCTGGAGATCGGCGGCGGGTGAGTGTTTCATTCATTAGTCCTGAGGAATATACGAAAATGAAGTCCCTCTCCCACTCGTACTCTCTGCTCCTCCCGCAGGAGCTCACCGGACTTTCACCATTCGCCCGCTGCCTCTTCAGCATCCGCAGCCTCAGCCAGAGGACCTCTCGGTCCTCCATGGCATCAGTAGCATCAGGAGCGGAGGGGGAGAGCTACCGGAAGCAGCCGAAGGAGGTGAAGCTTTGGGGAGGCCGGTTCGAGGAGAGCGTCACCGACGCCGTCGAGCGCTTCAGCGAGTCCGTGTCCTTCGACAAGGAGCTATACCACCATGACATCGCCGGCTGCAAGGCCTACGCCTCCATGCTCGCCCACCAGGTGCTCGACCTAAATCCCCCGTCCCTCTTAAACGAATCTCCACCGCTGATATACCACCGTTTCATTGTCAGTGCAGGGGTTGATTACTGAGAGCGACAGGGACAGCATACTCTTCGGCCTCGACGAGATCGAGAGGAGGATCGAGTCCGGGGAGTTCATCCTCAATGAAGCTACCTCCAGTTTCCTACTAGCTCATTTTTGGTTTATAATCTCTTTTAACATATTACCAATTTTTCATCTCAGCATTCTCAATTTTTGCACATTCATTTTTCAGGCATGTTTCATGATTGTCCAACATTGGACCCAAAGCATTCTTGTTTCTAACTGTATAAAACTTATTTCCTGAACTTCATAGGTATTCTCAGGTCATGTCTCTCTCTACAAGGACCTATCCTCTTTAACCATCTCAAACTAACTGTGTGAACAATGTTTGCCTTGATATAAGAAACGGACTCAAAAGAAATTATAATGATAACTTGTAGGTACTTGGCCTAATTCTGCTACAAGTTCTCTAGATTTTTAGTTTTTCCTCTCTCCATATTTCCTTGTTAAAATCTCATTGTTCGATACAATTTCACTAGCATACAAGTTTAGATATTATCTTGAATGTGCATCGTAAGTTTATCTTAGCTTCTTCAAAGAGTTCTGGATGTAGATATTTCATGTCAGCCATAGTGATAGGAAATGTATTTTGTGTCTCCACTATTGGTCCTCTAATCAGTTACTACTACATCATACATCTCCTTGCTCTTTGGTTAAACACACACTTTTGGAGCTCTCCTGTCTTATACATGTTAATCTTGGACTAACATGATACAGGACCATCACTTATTCCATCTTTGAAACATCTTTTTCAGTTTGTTTATTTTTTATGTTTTTATTAGTTGTTCAGCACCTTCAGGCTTTTGGATTTGATAACTTCAGTATGGGAAAACATGGTGGATGCTACCTAGTTAAGTCAGAGAGTATATTGGTCTCACCTTTTAGTTCAAATCAGGACATTATTTTGATGGTTATGTTCCCTATACCTAGTAAAATTCTAGGTTAGTGTCTTCGCTTTATCTTGTTACAAATATGATGACCTCATTGGGGAGGACTGATTTATAGTAATGTCTATTTTTTCAAAGTCTCTCTTTTTGGACATGTTTTTTATTCTATTCTAGTAAGGTTGATCACAATATCTATTGTGTGTAATTTCGTTACATTCTTCTTGGTTTTGGATGAATATTTTGTGCTTCTTTGAGAAAATAATCATAAAAGTTGGTTTTTGATGAATTTTTATATTAAAAAATTTAGACTTTTGTGCATCTTTTGTGGGATTTCAGCTGTTGGTTTCTGCCTAGAGTGTCGAGTTCTTTCTAATTTTGGTTTATTGTCTGAGTGAATCTTCAACTTATGCTGCAGCTCTGTAAAGTTTTATTGGAAAAAGCTGGGATTTTGCGATTGTTAGGATGCGATTTTTATGTTAATTCGCTTAGATTCCTAAGTTCTCTTTTATATGTTCTTTTTTTCCTGATTTCTGTAGGATTCATGTGAATTCTGGAAAAAAGCTTTAAAAGTTTTAGCCGTTTTGTTTGTGCGAATCTTAAACTTATTCTGCAGTTTTTGAAGTTCTGGGATTTTTTTCCTTCATATTTTGCTATAGTTAGAATGGAACTTAGAAATGAAGTCTCTTGCATATGCTGATAATTGATGTATGTGAATTTTGTACAAGTTAGTCTAGGATCAAATTCCTTAAATTTACTTGTATGTTTTCTTTCTTTGACATGGAATTTGATATTAATTATGTAGATTTATGATGACAGAAATCCCTAATGTCACATGACTCACATCTTGAGTATAACAACACAATTTTAGGTTGTTCAGAAATTTTGTACAAGTGATTTTATATCCAATTTTATTTTGAAAACTGAAATTTGATCAATTATAGTATTGAAGTTTATGCTTGCTTAGAAGCTGATTGGTGGAAACTAGGATTGCAAAATACCTTGTGTGAAGTTGACAAGAACCGTTTCCTTAGTTCACTTTGCTTCTTGTTAATTACCGAATGGAAGAAGACATATCGCAGACAAACCATGTCAGGGCTCCATTGTAGTGGGAGCTTGTTGGGTTTATGAGTGGATTTGTCACTAGCTTCACTTTGGATTTAGACTTTGTTGTAGATCTTTAAGTGATATGCAAGTTATCATAAAATTATGTAGATTGTGTTTCTTATATGAATTTTTCTTCTGAATTCACCTAAATTTTGGAAATTTCTTTTATATATGCTTGATTTCCTTAGATTTGAGTAGGACTGGCATTTTTGTAACTATTACCAGAATTTTAACTTCGAAAATCTTACTATTTTCCATGGATTTCATATATTTCTTTACTATACTGTAATTGATATAAATCTTGTGAATTATGTAGAAGTTAGTCTAGGTTCAAATTTCGGAAAAGTTAGAAATCCTTACACTTTCTTTTCTCGAGATTATCTATTTCTGTTCAGATTAAGTTCCCTTACCTTTTAGTTGTGTTTGTTCTTTTTATTTTCATTTGAATGTTATGTTATTCATGATACTGCTGGGATTTAATGAAAATCTGGTGGATTTATAGGAAGACACATATTAGATGGCACATTTAGAGTATAAACTGAGGTTATTTGCAAATTTGATAAATGCGGTTTAGTTTCACTATTATATTGAGAATTCAAGTTTGATTGATAAATGATAGTGCTTCTACTATATTTATTTAAATCTAATGCTTGCTTAGAATGGTCAGGAACAAGTATGGGAGAGGAAACTTTTGTAGAATTTTTAGCTTGGCTGTTTCTTGATTTAGTTATTAAGTACCTTCTTCTAACTACAAGTTAAAATAGTTATGCTTAACATTCTGGGCTAAAAGTTTTTTTTTTTTTTCAATTCACAGATATTACTTTCTCAGTCACTTAGAAGAACTAGGATTTAGTGACTCATTTGTACTGTGAAGTTGACAGGAACTTTTTTAAACTTACCTTGTCAATAGAACCAATCTTGACTAAATCTTCTCACCTTCCCTTCCAGCTTGGCTGGATATATGGCTCTATCACGGAAGACATTTTATCTGTGTTGCGTCGAACGATGTCCGTGTTAAATAGACCATGGGTGCCTTTTCTTATTCTATTTCTCTTGCCATTGTACCCTGAAATCTAATCAACTCTACTTGCACGATTTTAATTTTTGTATTAATAGTAGAGCAGTAATTAATTCTGTGACTGGTGAATTGCAGGTCCTAACAAATGGCATAGAGGTGAAGCTGCAAAGGAATGCTTTTAGTGTGATTGAAGCCCCGACTGGTCTTGAGGAGAACAATGATGTTGAATGTGAAAATATGCTGTGGAATGGTTCTGATATATGTATTTGGATGTCCTATTTTGAAAAAATGTAATGAAGATGGTGATATATATTATGTATATTTTGTAAATGGATTAAATGGTACTTTATAACATTTAGATGTTTTCTTGTGAATATGGTTCAAAATGAATGTTTTGAAATTGAATTGAGCAACATTGAGCATTGATCTATAATTTTTTGGAAAGTAATATATAAATGTGCAGAATTGAGCGTTATAAATGTGCTGAATTGAGTCTATACAGATTATCTATTCATAACGCTTTCAAACTACGCTGAAAATAAGTGTAGCAGAAATTCATCATATTCATGACGGTTATTTTATGACGCTTTTAAAAAACATTTATAACACCCGTTTTCATAATGGTTGCTCTGGAAAAAAAAAGCGTCATGGTTTGTCATTAATGACGGTTTTTAGCCGTCATTAAAAGGTATTTCTGTTGTAGTGTTAGCTTGGCTTGGTTTATTTTTGGTTTTGTTAGAGATGGAGAGGATTGATATAAATATCAACTCCACTCTCTTTCTTTATTATTTTCTTTACTTCCATTAACTTCTTCTTTCTTCTTCATTAATTCTCTTCACCCACCTTAGGCAAGTGTAATCTTGCTTCATGAGAGATCTCATGTTTTATGGTTCCAAAGTCTTCATTATTTAGTTTTATAACTCTTTAGTACTTAGCTCTTTTGGTTTTGGTGGATTAAATCTTGTAGATCCAAGTTTTTTTTTTCTTCAATTCTTTGTTTTCTTGGGTTTTGATCTATTAAACTTCATTATTTTCTAGTTTTTATTGTTCCATGTTGTAGAGAATTTGATTTTACTCAAAATAGACCTTTGAAAACCCGGATTTCGATTTATTTTGAGTGATTTGTGAACTTGGGAAGTTCAAGGGTTCCATGAACACAAGTTCTCGGATTGAGGAAGAAGAACAGTGCTGGACGCATAGCATTTTCATGCGCCCACAGCTGCCTTCCTTTGGGCGCATAGCCATTTGTATGCGGCCAAGGCCCAATGCTCCCTGCTTGGGCGCATAGCCCTATATATGTGCCCAAGGACTCCCCTACCTAGGCGCAAAGCCTCTATATGCGTCCAAGTGCATCCATGTTCTCTGCTTGGGCGCATAGTTTTCCTTATGCACCCACTTGTCATGAAAGATGGCCTCCAAACTTATCTTCCAAGTACACCCTGCTCCACTCATGTAGGCGCATGTATGTGGACGCATAGACTATGCTCCCTGCCTCATACATGTGGGCGCATACATGTGGGCGCATGCCACTCTCAGCACATCCATCTTGGGTGCATGCTCTTCATGACACCCCATAGTCCTTAGTGTGAATTATGACTTTGTTTGTACACTTTACTTGACTAAGTCGTATAAGGTTATTTTCCATGTTGCACATGTACTCTGAGCTTTAAACACGATCTTGGTATGGTACGTACACTCTCTAAACAACTCCTTGATAGTGGCACGCCATGGTGCACTTACATGAACACGACATGACGTTGTAACTTTACATGATAACTCTTGATAGTGATCCGTCGTGGTGCACTTTTGACAAGTAACTTGACATGATAATTCTTGACGTGGTCCGTTGTGGTACACTCCTGACAAGTAATCTTGATAAGTAACCTAACCTGATAAATATTGATATGCTGTTGCGACGGCTATCTTGACTTGCTAAGTAACTCTTGTCTTGACACCGTGGATGGTTGGGCTTGTATAAGCTACATGTCTCGTCTTACATCATGTCTAGGACATGGATTCCTGGTTACCACGGTCAGGGATTTATACTGAATCTAATAAGGATAATAACTAGGTCGATCAAGTAGTCCATGAAGAGATTTCCCAGCTATAGGCAGTCCCGTTATCTGGGCGCTCTAATTGGACTTGTAGCCTGCCGTCGAGTAGGGAACATTTCCAGTATACTGTCATGTGTTGCACCTCCAAGTCATCTAATCCAACTCTCTCAACTTGCGACTGGATAACCTGGATTAAGTCTGTAGGACTTGTGGCTGTTGGAACATCTCGATGCATCTTGTTAGTAACTAAGCTTGTGATAACCCTAGTTAGTTAAAGTATCAAGTCGTACTCAATGCTTGGCCGTAATTGATGGATGGAGTCTATTCTAGTCTTACCTAGGCAAGACCAGTACATGGTTATCTCAACACGTTACTGTTATACTTTACTTTATCGATAATTGGTTAGAGACTAAGTTCTGTTCAAGTAAAGGGATTACAACACCGGTCCTTATTTGGTTTACGGGTTGTAACCTGGTTACCAGAATGGTCCTTTAGTTATCTTATCGTTTATCGCCTTGTTCCTCTAACTCATGTCTTTCGTTATCATTGATGTATTTATGTGCTAATATGTTAGTTTTAGTTCTTAAGTGAAGCCTCCCTTGTGGCACTTGCTCTTTCTGGGGTCTGACCCAGCTGATTTTGTATGGCCAGATTTCGGAGTAGCTTCCGACGATCTTCTAGCCTTCCAGCCAGATGGTGAACACTAGACGCAACCTTGGCAACGAGTGGATTTTATTTTTCTCTCCCACTCCATTGTAAATTATTCTTTTGAGACGTTTAGCCACCGAGCAAGTGTTAGCTCGTGTTGAAAGCTTATATTTTCTGTCTGCCTAAGGGCTGTAACATGATTGACAAATCCTAGGGTTGATCATGTATGACTTTAAACTCTTTCTAGTCATCATATTTTGTATGACTAGCTTCATGATCATCTGAATATGTAATGTACGGGACGTCTTACTTTGTATGCCTGATGATCTACCATCTTGTTATATTTACTTGTTTGCTTAAGATTGAGGCACTAGGCTTGTACTTGACGATAAGAGACTGTTGGCTTGTAGTTAAACCCTCGTGCATCTAGACAGCCGTGACTATATTGCGAGATGGGATTCACTTCAATGTACGTAGCTGGTTGTGTCTGTCTCCCGCTCTCTAGTATTCTGGTTTTGGGATGTGATACGGTTTAAGTGGTGGCTCATGCAGGTCTTGTAGATTAAGATGTGTGAGGGTTTCACTAAATATGTCTCAATCAGCACTCGTCTTTGATCTCTACTCGTATCTTTTAATCTTTTCAAAATCTTGACCTGATCACATGCTTATATCCTCGATCTATCATGGTCCTTCCGTATTGTTTCCCATGTCGTTTCTTCAGCGGCATTACTCCTGGTCCTACCGATCAGCGAGGCGGAGCACTTCCAGTGAACCAACAGCAACCTAGAGACCAAGCCCAGCATTCAGGGGTAGCCTTCAGAGTCATGCCTATCGGGGGCCAAGAGCCACCAGTTCAGCCAGTCCAGCCTACAGAGCCTGACAATGGAATCCTGGTGGGTCTCATCAGGGAATTGCTTACGTCAGAAGATCATCGGGGCGATGTCCTGCACCAGACAGTACAAGATGCCATGGGCAGAGTTGGTTACCACGGGAATAATGCGACCAACAGCTTCAAGCGTCTGAACCCTCATTTCTTTGACGACAGTGAAGATACTATCGCTGCTGATGCATGGCTTCTGGATATAGAAGTTATCCTGGAGGCAGCTAGGATTCCTGAGGAAGAGAAAGTGGTCGTTGTGCGCTTGCAGCTATTGGACTTAGCCCGCAGCTGGTGGGCGATGCTAGCAGTTGGATTATCAACGCTTATTTTATGGGTAGTATTCAGCAATAAGTTCCAGACCAAGTACTTCGACGCAGTAGCTCGATATGATCTGCAGACGAGATTCACCAATCTTAAGCAGATGGGTATAACGGTCGATGGATATGCAGCCAAGTTTTCTAGACTCAGTCGGTTTGCTCTTACTTTGGTGGTAACCGAATTGGATCGAGCCCAATGATTCCAGCAGGGACTCCACCTTGAGATTATTATATCGGTGGAGCAGTTTGAGCACCAGATGTTTGATGCCGTCTTGCGAGCAGCGAAGAGGCATGAGTATACTTCGTAGAGGATTGTAGATAGAAGCAGATGACGGAAGAGGTCTCATGGACAGATGTCCCAGTCATCAGCACCAACCCCGGCGGCTAGGGCTTTGACTATTGGAGCTCCTAGGAGGGAGACCACAGTTTCGCCGGTCCAGCACTCGACACCGACGTATCCTCAGCAGCAGAAGCAGAAGCAGTCTTGCGCAATGGGCTGCTCTCATTGTGGGGAATCCATAACATATAGTATCAGAGTATCGCAGAGCATAGGGATTGTGCTTGGCTTGTGGGGGTACCGGACCATAAGATAGGGTCCTGTCCGAATAGAGCCAGTTTATCGTCATCAAACCTAACCAGTCCATCGGTTAGGGGTCCAGCACTAGTGCAGCAGCAGTACCAGCCTCTGAGGCCATTGTCGCCTCAGGCTCAGCAGTATGCCCAAGCTCAAATTCAGAACCGGCAGAGAGGTTTCCAGCAGAGGGGACCAGCAACAAGAGGATAAGGTCAGGCTATGGCTCTGACCGTAGAAGAAGAATTTGCATCAGGTGAGGTGGTGGCAGGTACCATTCTCGTCAACTCTTTTCCAGCATCCGTATTATTTGATTCGGGTGCATCACATTCATTTATGTCTGCACGATTCGCAATACGGATATGACTGGAGCCCGAGTCATTACTAGCAACGCTCAATATACTTACTGGTAACGGTCTTGTGGGAGTAGATAGAGTCTATTTCTCGTATCAAATCGTAGTTAGCGGTAGAGAGTTCCCCACTAGATTGATAGAGTTTTCGATGGCTAACTATGATGTGGTCTTAGGAATGGATTGGTTGAAGGATCAATACGCAAGAATAGACTGCCATATCGGCAAGATTATTTTTGGTATTCTCGACGAATCGGAGTCTTTATTTTTCAGAGGTGAAGTAGAACCTTCTCCACCAGTATTGTGGATGGCAGTAGCAGTGGCAGTTCAGTTTTCCAGAGTAGTAGAAGAGTTTTCTGATATATTTCCCCAAGAGCTTCCAGGCATGCCCCTAGAGAGAGATAGAGTTCACCATTGATTTGCTTCCAGGGACGACACCAGTGTCAGGGGCAGTCTACATGATGACACCTTCAGAGTTAGAGATCTTGTACAAGATGATTGAAGAACTTAGAACCAAGGGATTCATTTGTGCTAGTGGATCACCTTGGAGAGCCTCGATACTTCTTATGAAAAAAAAGATGGTACATCAAGATTATGTGTTGATTATCGTACCTTAAACTCTGTAACAATCAAGAACAAATATCCTCTACCAAGGATAGATGATTTATTTGATCAACTCAGAGGAGCGGCGGTATTCTCGAAGATTGACTTACGGTCAGGGTACCATCAGATCAGAGTCAGAGAGCAAGACATCCTGAAGACAACATTCAGATCCAGATATGGACATTGGGAGTTCCTTGTTATGCCATTTGGAGCGACCAATGCGCCAGCCGTATTCATGGACCTCATGAATCGTATCTTTATGCCCTATTTGGACCAGTTCGTGATAGTATTTATAGACGACATCTTAGTCTATAACAAGAATGAGGCAGAGCATGAGCAGCACCTTTGTGTAGTTCTTCAGATTCTCAGAGAGCACCAGTTGTACGCGAAGTTCAGTAAGTACGAGTTTTGGCTAGATCGCATATCGTACTTGGGTCACATCATCACCAGAGGTGGAGTGGAAGTGGACCCCCAGAAGATAGTGGCTATAGAGACATGGCCAGTTCCCAGTACCGTCGCAGAAGTTCAAAGTTTCCTAGGATTGGCTGGCTATTACCGACGGTTTGTATCAGACTTTGCTCGGATTTTAGCACCACTAACGCAGTTGACCCGCAAGGATGTGCAGTTTGCTTGGACAGCAGAGTGTCAGAGTTCATTTAAGAAGTTGAAACGAGGATTGATGACGGTACCCATTCTCACGCTTTCAGATGGGACTGGAGGATTTTCAGTCTATTGTGATGCTTCTGTCAAGGGATTGGGATGCGTCTTGATGCAGCATTATAAGGTAGTAGCTTATGCGTCACGTCAGCTTCGTGATCATGAGAGGAATTACCCAACCCATGACTTGGAGTTAGCAGCAGTGGTTTTCGCACTTAAGCTTTGAAGGCATTATTTATATGGAGATCGGGTGGAGATTTTTACCGACCACAAGAGTCTTAAGTATGTGTTTACCCAGAAGGATCTTAATATGCGTCAGAGAAGATGGCTAGAGCTACTTGTGGATTACGACATCAACCTGCAGTATCATCCTGGAAAGGCCAACGTTGTTGTAGATGCATTGAGCAGAAGGGCAAGAGTTTATTTTCTAACAGCACAGCCAGAGTTGTTAGCAGATCTTCAGAAGATGGGTATTGAAGTTGTTCTTCCTACCAATATGGCATTGATGGCCAGTATACAAGTTTAGTCCAGTATAGTTGAGAGGATTAAGTTAGCTCAATCAACGGATTCTAAGCTTCAGCGGCTTAGGGCAGAATATGTAGCAGGACGGAGAGCAGAGTTGTGTATTCATGAGGACGGTACACTTCGACATGGAAGGCGTCTTTGTGTACCAAGTGGTAATATCAGGCAAAAGATCATGGCAGAGGCTTACAGTTCACAGTATTCGATTCATCCCGACGGTACGAAGATGTATCGTGATGTCCGTCAGCATTTTTGGTGGAATGGCATGAAGAGGGAGATAGCCCGATTTGTCTCTCATTATTTAGTTTGCCAACAAGTTAAAGCTGAACATCAGAGACCAGCTGGACTTCTTCAACCTTTACCGATCCCAGAATGGAAATAGGAGCACATTACCATAGATTTTATAACTGGGTTACCTAAATCCCCAGCTGGAATAGATGCTATCTGGGTTATAGTTGACAGACTCACCAAGGTAGCTCATTTTTTTCCTTTCAGAATCGGTCAGTCGACGGATCAGCTTACGAAGATGTACCTCAAACAGATAGTCAGGTTGCATGGGGTACCAATCAGTATTGTATCCGATAGAGATTCGAGGTTTACATTGCACTTTTGGCGGAGTCTTCAAGGGAGCTTGGGGACTCGTCTCAAGTTCAATTCAGCTTATCATCCGCAGACAGATGGTCAGTCAGAACGCACGATCCAGACTTTAGAAGATATGTTGCGGTCATGTACGCTCGACTTCGGTGGTTCGTGCAAAGATCACCTGCATCTCGTAGAGTTCTCCTATAACAACAGTTTTCAGGCCAGTATCCAGATGGCGCCTTTTGAGGCCTTGTACGACAGGAAGTACAAATCCCCGTTAGCATGGGATGATGTAGGCGAGAGGCAGATGCTTGGTCCAGAGATGATTACGCGGACTATTGAGGTAGTCAGACAAGTTAGGGATCATCTTCGAATTGTGCAAGATCGTCAGCGTCATTGGGCCGATTCTCATTGGCGTCTCCTCGAATTTTCTTTCGGCGACCACATATTCCTTAGGATCTCACCTACCTGTGGTGTCATTCATTTTGGCGTACGGAAAAAGCTTAGTCCTAAGTATATAGGGCCGTTCGACATTCTAGAGCGAGTAGGTGATGTGTCCTATAGTCTCGCTCTTTTACCGTCGTTTTATGAGGTACATGATGTCTTCCATGTATTCTTGCGACGGTATATCCCAAATCTGAGTCATGTCCTTGATCATTCAGAATTGGTTGTTGGTACCAACCTTTCGTATGAGGAAAGACCCGTATCCATATTGGACTGGAGAGAGAAGATACTCAAGAACAAGACTATTAGTTTAGTCTGTATTGCTTGGGGTCATCACTCTTTGGGTGAGTCAACGTAGGAACATAAGGATGATATCCGATCGCGATATCTACACTTGTTTGACTCATAAGGTATAATGTCTTCCTTATGCCATATACCTTTAAGTCACTGCTTGTATGAATGATTTCTTGATTTACTGCTAGTCATAGATTGCTCGTGATTAGTATAGCTTGCCCCGAAATCTCTAGTCTCTTGATTAAATTTTGATGACAGAATTCTTTTAAGGTGGGTTGAGTTATCACTCCCGTTTTCTGTTATACGTATTTCCAGTATACATGTACGGATATCCAACCCGTATTTTGACTTGTCTAGCATGGCTTGGCTTGATTTGGTCTTGGTTTAACTTCGTTTAACTTGGCTTGGTTTATTTTTAGTTTTGTTAGAGATGGAGAGGATTGATATAAATATCAACTCCACTCTCTCTCTTCATTATTTCCTATACTTCCATTAACTTCTTCTTTCTTCTTCATTAATTCTCTCCACCCACCTTAGGCAAGTGTAATCTTGCTTCATGAGAGATCTAATGTTTTATGGTTCCAAAGTCTTCATTACTTAGTTTTATGACTCTTTAGTACTTAGCACTTTTGGTTTTGGTGAATTAAATCTTGTAGATCTAAGTTTTTCTCAATTCTTGGGTTTTTTGGATTTTGATCTATCAAACTTCATTGTTTTCCAGTTTTTATTTTTCTATGTTGTAGAGAATTTGATTTTACTCAAAATTGACCTTTGAAAACCCGAATTTTGATTTATTTTGAGTGATTTGTGAACTTGGGAAGTTCATGGGTTCCATGAACACAAGTTCTCAGATTGGGGAAGAAGAACAGTGCTGGGCGCATAGCATTTTCATGCGCCCACAACTGTCTTCCCTTGGGCGCATAGCCATTTATATGCGGCCAAGGCCCAATGCTCCCTGCTTAGGCGTATAGCCCTATATATGTGCCCAAGGACTCCCCTGCCTAGGCGCATAGCCTCTACATGCGGCCAAGTTCACCTATGTTCTCTGCTTGGGCGCATAGTTTTCCTTATGCACCTACTGGTCATGAAAGATGGCCTCCAAACTTATCTTCCAAGTACACCCTGCTCCACTCATGTGGGCGCATGTATGTGGGCGCATAGACTATACTTCCTGCCTCACTCATGTGGGCGCATGCCCTTAGGCGCATAACCTTGGGCGTATGCCACTCTAAGCACATCCATCTTGGGTGCATGCTCTTCATGACACCCCATGGTCCTTAGTATGAATTGTGACTTTGTTTGTACACTTTACTTGACTAAGTTGTATAAGGTTATTTTTTATGTTGCACATGTACTCTGAGCTTTAAACACGATCTTGGTATGGCACGTACACTCTCTAAACAACTCCTTGATAGTGGCACGCCGTGGTGCACTTATATTAACACGACATGACGTTGTAACTTTATATGATAACTCTTGATAGTGACCCGTCATGGTGCACTTTTGACAAGTAACTTGACATGATAATTCTTGACGGTGGTCCGTTATGGCGCACTCCTGACAAATAATCTTGATAAGTAACCTAACCTGATAAATCTTGATATGCTGTTGCGACGGCTATCTTGACTTGCTAAGTAACTCTTGTCTTGACACCGTAGATGGTTGTGCTTGTATAAGCTACATGTCTCGTCTTGCATCATGTCTAGGATATGGATTCCTGGTTACCACGGTCAGGGATTCATACTGAATCTGATCAGGATAATAACTAGGTCGATCAAGTAGTCCATGAAGAGATTTCCCAGCTACAGGCAGTCCCGTTATCTGGGCGCTCTAATTGGACTTGTAGCCTGCCGTCAAGTAGGGCACTTTTCCAGCATACTGTCATGTGTTGCACCCTAAGTCACCTAATCCAACTCTCTCAACTTGCGACTGGATAACCTGGATTAAGTCTGTAGGGCTTGTGGCTGTTGGAACATCTCGATGCATCTTGTTAGTAACTAAGCTTATGATAACCCTAGTTAGTTAAAGTATCAAGCCGTACTCATTACTTGGCCGTGATTGATGGATGGAGTCTAGTCTAGTCTTGCCTAGGCAAGACCAGTATATGGTTATCTCAGCACGTTACTGTTATACTTTACTTTATCGATAATTGGTTAGAGACTAAGTTTTGTTCAAGTAAAGGGATTGCAATTCCGGTCCTTGTTTGGTTTATGGGTTGTAACCTGGTTACGAAATTATCCTTTAGTTATCTTATCATTTATCGCCTTGTTCCTCTAACTCATGTCTTTCGTTATCATTGATGTATTTATGTGCTAATATGCTGGTTTTAGTTCTTAAGTGAAGCCTCCCTTGTGGCACTTGCTCTTTCTGGGGTCTGACCCAGCTAGTTTTGTATGGCCAGATTTCAGAGTAGCTCCCGAGGATCTTCTAGCCTTCCAGCCAGATGATGAACACTAGACGTAATCCTGGCAACGAGTGGGTTTTATTTTTCTCTCCCACTCCATTGTAAATTATTCTTTTGAGGTGTTTAGCCGTCGAGCATATGTTAGCTCTGTAAGTCCTAAAATCAAGTTGCATCCATCAAATAGGCAGAGAAGTCTAATTTGCGCACCCTTCAATGAACTGCGCTGGAGACAGACTGCGCTACAAATCAAATATGCGAGGCTGAACTGCGCTAACGCCCGAGCGCGCTACGCTGACGTGGTAACGCCATCATTCCCTGACAAGAAGATCAAATCTTCTGACCGCCTGACAGGCCGAAAAGCAAAGAGTCTATTCGTTTCTTGTGCTGTACGGCGCTCGAGAACAGCTGTACAGTCCAGCACAGTCTGCCAGTCCAACATGAGCACAGTCTGCCAGTCCAACCTCAGCGCCGTTTGACCAAGTCCGAATCCTAGCGCTATCCAATGACTAGAAGGGAGCGCAGTCTGAAGCTAGCGCTATTCAAGTAGCGCGATCCATCAAATTTGTTGAAGATAACTTAAATTTATTACGTGGCTTACATGCCATCAATTGCTCGCCACGTAGCAACCGCCTGTACACGACCAAGCATATTTCAATCAAACAATGCCACGCGTCTGAATACGGTTAGCCCACGATCGAGCAACTGCCCAATGGCCAGCGCAGTTTGCAGTCTGTACAGTCTGTCTCCAGCGCAGTTCATTGTACGCAATACAGAATAACTATAAAATAGTTATTTCTAGAACTCTATAAATAGAGTTTCAAGTTCTTCATTATGGAGGATCATTATTCAAGATCATCAGAGATCAGGAGTTCTTGTCCAAGTGCTGTTGCATTCTTTAGAGGCTATCATCTTCAAAGTTTATATCGTCCAAGGGATAAAACGATCGTCTTCAGATCGGATTCCTATAGTTACTTTCCCAGAATTCATTGTACTCTTGTACTATTTTTTAAAGTTTGTGAAATAAAAAGACTTTTGTTTTTGCAAACAAAATGGCGACCTTGCTGGGGACGACTTTCTCCTCCGACGAGGAAGTGACAACTCAATGTGACGCTGCGTCTAACGGAAAGACGCAGAAGACGCTGGTTGTGAAGGTCAACCAGACTGCCTACGAAGCAATGATCAACTCTGGGGCTACTCGTCGTACTGTGGCCTCTGCCAAGAGCAAGGTCCATTCAGTGTGGACCCCGAGTCCTCTGCGCAACCTGTTGTTTCGTCTAACAGGAGGCCAGTATCCACTTCTGCTCCTGCGCAATCCATCACCCTCTCTGCTAAAGCGCAATCCAGAGCTCCTACAGCCCATGCGCAGCACACTGCTCCTCTTGCCACAGCGCAATCTATAACTTATGCTGCAATGGCAAAGCCTAAGACCCCTCTCCCTCTGGCACAGTTGACGACCTCTTTTCCCCTTGCGCAATCTACTACTTCTTCAGCCAGAGCGCAACTTAAGCCCTCAGTAGCCAAGGCTTCACTTGCTGCTTCTTCAAAAACCCAGGTTGCACCTCCTGCTTGTTCTATGGCCAAGGAG
This sequence comes from Iris pallida, assembly GCA_029216955.1. NCBI lineage: Eukaryota > Viridiplantae > Streptophyta > Magnoliopsida > Asparagales > Iridaceae > Iris > Iris pallida. Next base: position 8,704,421 of record JANAVB010023995.1, on the reverse strand, counting down.
CCCTCTGTCATCATCTTCAGAAGGCAAGTTGTTGCCTCTTCTGTTCCTGCGCAACCCACAGGGGGTAGTCTTTTGACTATTCTTTCTCCGTCTCAACACAAACGGAAAGGCCCTTTGGTCTTTTCTCAATCTTCCGAAGTCCAAAATCTGGAAAACAACAGAGGGAAACGCTCTTTAGCCAACCCTTCTTCACAAAATAAAGGAAAAGGCCCTTTGGTTTTTTCTCAGTCTTCTTCGGTTTTTACCTCAAAAGATCCATCTGAACGTGCCTCGGCACCAAACAATACAAAAACTCTCTCAAACAAGAGTTCTTCTTTCCATGCTAAAGAGAAGAATATTGATCAGAGAGGCATTTTGCCTACTCCAGTAGCACACTTCCAAGATCTCCCAACTCTTCGGATATCCCGTTCAAAGCAGGGGAGATTGCTAGTATCTCAGACAGAAGCCCCTGGGGGTGAATTTGCCGATTTACGAACTTATCTAAATAAACGCAAGCAGCCAATGCCGAAGGTGAACTTGCATCAAAAACAAACTTCCAGGAGGAAAAATCCTGATACCTATGCCAACGAGTTGAGTACTTCTCTGTATACTCACGGGACAAAGCATCTGAAGAATCGGAATCATGTTCCGAATGTCGTCAAAGATCTTCGGCAACACCTCAAGCAGAAGCGGAACAACACCTCAACACCTCCAATCCAACCATTGGAACACCATTATAATCATAAGGTGGTTATTAAGTGTTGTTGCTAGACGACAAAACGATCTGTCTTCGATCGTTTAACTTCTCAACCAATGTCAGAAGACGAAGACAAGGTGCTCTATGCCTCTGTAAATATGGCTTCCCAAGACACTGGGGGTAGGAAGTGTTCAAAGCACGGCAAACCCCGTAAGCCCAGTCAACGATATCTAGATTTACTCTATGAATCCTCTGAAGGAGTATTCCGACACACCCGATCCTGAAGTCGAGATACAGTCGGTCATAGGGATCTTCTCCAAGATCCCTCTGGTCACTTCTTCATTTCTCATTCAGGGGATGATTCTTTCTCTGATTATGACGCATATAGCGAAAGCTCTGAGCAGACAGTATCTTCTACTGTACCCAGAGAAGTGTCAGCCTATGTTGTTACTGAAGATCCAGACGCTTCTAGTTCGGCAAGTCAAGAGCAACGAATCGCCACACTGGAAGATAAGTTGAAGACCATGGCTGAAATGATCACAAGTATGCATACTATTATCATAGCTCAACATACAGTATCACCGACTGTACCTGCTGTCAATCCCGAGATTATAGTATCATCGGTGCTTGTCAATACAGGTCTAGGGGTACCATCTCCTCCAGTAGCCTCAATACCTATTCAAGTTACACCCAGTCATTCAAGGACTGGGGGTAGTGCTTACCATGCTGTTCCTCCTTCTAACCCAGTAAGCCAGCCTATTACTTCTCCGTCCTCAGGAGATGCCAATGAGGTTATAAAACTACTACGTAATCAGTTCGAGGCCTTTAAAGAGAAAGATGGTCTGCAGAGGCTGGGGATCAAAAACCTTATCCAGTGGAGTAGAAGGAAGTTCCATTCCCTCTAAAGTACAAAATTCCTACGATCATGCTATTTGACGGCAGCACCTCTCTGAGTCAGTTTATAAACCATTTCGAGGTAATGACTGTCCAGCTCCAGCCAAGCGATGCTCTTCTTACCAGAGTCTTCGTTGGTTGCTTAGCCGGTACAACATATGATTGGTACCACAGCCTGCCTGACGGCTCTATCATTTCATTTGTCGGGCTCAAACAGATGTTCCTGGAACGATTCTACGAGGGTATCAACGATATGACTATATCCGCCCTCAACAAGATCAAGCAGAGACATAATGAAACTACTGAGAGTTTCATTAAACGATTCCGCTGAGAAGCACTCAAAATGCCTCCCGGAACCCCATCTGTTGTAACGATAGACACTTGTAAGTCAAACTTATTGCCTATCATCAGCATGTGGACGGGGTCAAACAGTTCCAGGACTGGCCGTCATTCATCGTCAATGCTAAAGCAGCTGAAGTTAGCGCTGAAAAGTTCAAACAGTTTGGGGTACACATGTCTAACCCTGATCGAGATGAGTCTTCTCTATCTGGTAGCGGTAATCGCCAAAATAACCGCAAGGGGAAAGAAACCTTGAACATCAACCTCAAGAGCAAGGAATCTTTAGCCGTTAACGTGGCTCAACCTACATCTACCTCTACTCCTTCTGTACCTCCACCAAAGGAACCTCGCCCAAAAGTAGAGTATTCCTTTGATAAAAATGATACCGCGAGCATCTTCGATTGTTTGCTTAAAAGCAATAAATTGCAACTCCCTAACCTGAAGAAGCCTGATGAAGTCGGTAAGACTGACCACCCTAAGTATTGTGTTTATCACAGGTTCACAGGGCATCCTACTCGGACATGCTATGTACTCAAAGGCAAGATTCAAGAGTTGGTCAACGCCGGTGTCATCACTCTCCAACAGGATGAAAAGACTGTTACAGCCAATATGATTTCTGTACAGTTCGGTGACTTCCCACCACAAGTGGTGCAGAGCGGCATCATCTCCATTCCCAGGGCCACTCTGGAGATTGAAAATCTTCCTCCTCCACGAAGTGAAGGTCTTGTCCCCTTATCCCTTGATAATAACGAGATTATGTGGATTCATCCTGATATTGTTTCAGATTTTGAAGTTCCTTCTTCCTCCAAGCAAAAGAAACGCTCTAAGGACAAGACAAAGAGCTGCAATATGGTATCTTTTGACCCCATAGTTGAAGAAGAGATCCTACTGGGCACCAGGTCAGAGAAAACCTATCTACGGGAGCATCCCGAAATCAGGAGGATCCTGCTTCGTCTTCCGAGGCTGTTCCAGTGCAGCCTGTCTCTACAGAGGGCATCCCTTATACATTATTACCGGTTGTGGAACCAACTCTTCCTAAACCGACAGCAGCCGACAAAGGCAAACAACAAGTCCGCTTCGACAAAGTTTTGAAGAAGTCTTCCCCCTCTAGACTTGAAAAGCCATATTACTTTGACATATTGGCTCAATTAGCCAACACACCAGCCAGGCTATCCATCTTCGTGCTCTTACGCCTCTCTAAAGAGACTCGAGAAACACTGAGTGAGGCTTTGATGCAGGCAGACACTTGCCTAACTCTTCTTAAGAAACCTGAGTCAGAACCTATCTCTTGTCTCTACTGTCACAGTGTGCTGGAATTAATTCCAAACATCACCTTCACACAGGATGACATATTGATGGAAGACAATCGACATGTGTCACGACCCGCACCCACTGTGAGGGTACGAGAACGTAACAACGCCCAGCCTACGCCGCAGTGTCGGCGGTAGAACGCTGTCCTAAGTCAATCATCTAACAATACAAAGGTACCTGTACAGTATATACCCTCCGAATGGAGGAGACATAACAATATACAGTCTCAATCACATCTAAGGCAGAATGATGAAAATAAAAGATAGATACTGGAATAAAAAGATCCACAGGATACAATCAGAGAGAGAGGAGTCTAAGTGTCTACTGCCATACAAACTGAACATCCAACTCAATACAAGTCTCTAATACTGAAAATGAAAGAATATATACAATCAGATCTCAGAAGACAGAAATAGTAAAACCTAGACTAGGGAGCCTCAGTCTCTAAGCTATTGGATCAGGCTGGAAATCTGGGTCACACATGTCATCTACAGCTGTCCCATAGTAGGTGTCTATGCAGGCCTCCTCCTCATCCTCTGTAATATTTTCAACAGGTCCAGTCAGGACGGGAGCGAGCACAAAACATCTCACGCAGTTCATATCGAGTTAGGAAATATAAAGCATGCAATAGAGTAAAGTACATGAAACGCTGAAAGAAGAAGATATATGAAAAACAGTAGAGATTTGATAACAGGAAATATCTAAATATGATAAGTAAGAACTGTAAGGAACATGTGATTTTAGAGTACAATCTGGTTATGTAAACGGGCTAGGAAAATGCAATGGTAACTCCATTGTACGTGAGTGTACAATAGACATATACAATAGTTATACAATATTGTACAATAGGATTTGAGTACATAACCAATTCTACTCCCCCTCCCCAATCAATACACAAGGATCTACTCCAGTTACGTTATCTTATACAATAGTGTACAATGTTATACAATGGATGTACAATGTTATACAATAGTGTACAATGGTCTATCCCTGGGCTCATGTGATAATGAGAGTACAATATGCACAATGAGTATACAAGGATATGGGTATTCAATAAATACAATATGGAAGTGAAACGCACATCACAATATATATCTAGTGAATACAAGGGGATAACATCCCAAAAGAAGATCCATATAGTACCAATCCGTGATAACAATCGTGTCAGCATCAAGTACAGTAATCTAGAGCAAGAATGTAAATCCATACAAGTATGAAACGGTCAGAGAATGTACTCGCCTGATAGCCTGAGTGTCTGAAGAGAATATACTGTCCGAGGAGTGGTGTCTGTCTCCTATAGAACAGCACAAGTCACAACAAGTCCAAAATGGTATAATGAAGTCCTACTATGCATTCTACATGATTCTAAGTCAATCTAGGCCAAAGTCAACTCTTGGTCAACTCTGGTCAACCCTAGAAGTCAAACTAGGTCAACCAAGTCTAATTTAGTCTAAACTAGGCTAAACTCAACTAGCTAGGTCTAATAAGGCTATACTAGGCAACACACACATTCAAGTACTCATTACACCTATACATATACACACCATATGTAGATACAATATATTGAACTATCACTAAGTATACCTAGGCCAACACTATAGGTATATTCATATAGACATAAAGCATTTCACACACCATAGGCATTCCTATCTAGGATGCATAAACATGTGAATATAGGGAAAAAGCATGTGTGTGTGTAGACAATTAAGGGTGTGTGTATACAAGTGTCCACAAGGATATGCATACAAGAAATCTAGTAATGAAGAAGAGGACAGTGGTGAGAATGTGCACCAGTATCAACATGGGTGCAGGAATCAATGGCAGTGAAAGGGAACAAAACAGTGTGCATATAGTGATACATGACAATGTGCAGGAATTTATAAATATGACAGTGTACAATATGAAGGGTTGTGTGTGTGTACATAGGCTAACATGTGTGCAGGAAATACTCCAACAGTGAGCAGTGAAGGCAAAAACTGTGTATATGTATATACTCATGAGAACAGTAAAATATAGTGTGGCATGTAAGCAGGGATTGCAAAACAGTAAACAAGCCCAGGTTTTGTATCAATTGGGAACTTAAATCAAATGGGAAGAAAGGTAGGGAACCAATACATTGCCTTCCAACTCAGTTTTACATAACTAAAACTAAACCCAGTTTTCAACAATCTCAGATTTCAACAACTATACCAAAACCATTTCCCAGTTTTCTTCAAAACTAATTTCAGTTGAAACATACACCATAGGCCATATGACAGTTAGTTGAAATTTAGGACTGCAATTTAGTACACATGAACACTCATCAATCTCAGGAAATTTAGGAAACCCATTGGCAGTTCACTTGATTAAGACTCCACACCAAATTTGAACCCCCATTCAATCCCTTTGTTATCATCAACCAACAGTTAACCCAAACTAACATAAACTAACATGAACAACCTAACAGTGAACTAACATAAAGTAAATGAATTAAACATGGCAAATAACAATCAAAAATCAGTCTTAACAGAATTCAAAATCAGAATTTACAAAACTGGGACTTGGGTATCAGTCCACTCATTACACAGCCCCAAACCCCATTCAAATAACACCAACTCATTCCAAAACTTAACTATAGTTAGGTAACACATAGGAGAACATAATTGGGTTTTAAAACATGCTATTAACAATGATTTTGCAGGTTAATTTACTCAACCAAAACGAAATATTAAAACTGGAACACAGGACTGATACATTGTTTCAGGAAAAGGGAAGAAATGGCAAAATGCTAAGGAAATTGATTTAAAACCTAATTACAGAGGTTGGTAATTAATATATACAATTATTGTATGCTACACAAGTTGTTTGTGTCCCAGAGATTGGACACAAACGTGTCCACACAAACAGTGCACAAGACAGAGCCTAATATGCTGTGTCCTCGTGCACGAGTGCACGAGTCTCGTGTACACAACAGGGATCAACCCAAGATACGTGTCCACTAACATAGGTTCATCACATATAGGGCTATCCATAAGACACCCTGAAATGTGTCCAAGTCGAGCGTGTACAACAGGACACGCGCGTATCAGTGCATAAATACACAGGCGCACTGCATAGGCCACTTCCAGTGCGTCGGGGATTTCTCCCTCGATACGCCACGTGGGCCCACGAAACTCGACACATGGAGTGTCAGTGGGTGACCTGTGGCTCCCATAAAGTTTCGTGTCCAGAGGGTTTGTGTCGTGTCCGCTACAGGGCCCGATAGGCAGGGGATCCCTGTAGCAGCGCGCGGCCGTGTGCACGCGCGTGTCCAAGCTATCAAAACGACACGAAAACGACACGACACTAATACGTAAGCACAAGGATCAAAAGACAACATCAGATCTATTATTCCTATTCAAAAATAATGAAATAAATCGATCGAAATACCCTTTGAGGTATTTCGTCGAACACAATGCATGGTCACTGATACGTGTCCAGAACGGACACGAAAGCTCCGACACCAGGAACGAAACCTATCCAAACCCTAGGGGGACCCTTAGGGTTTCCTATTGGTGAAGACTACATGAAATTTCATGGAGATTAGAAGAAGTTACCTCTTAGTGAACTATCAATGGAAAAGTCTCCTTGCTAGCTCCTCACTTGATGACCAAATCAATCCAAATCAACCTCAAACTGAAATGGAAGCTCAACAACAGTAATGACAGGCCTATTAGGTCCTATTGGAATAATTTAGAAGGAAATAGGAATAGGAAAGGGGCTCTAGAATTAAAATGGCATGAAACTTACCTCCTTGAAATTAGGGCTCTTCCTAAAGAAAAGAGGCAACCCTAGTTTTGAGAGGGATTTTATAGGGTGGGAATCCCTAGGTAGAGGGGTATGGCTGGCCACTAAGGCTTAGGATTAGGGTTTTGTCAAACTATTGGGCCTTGGGCCAAGTTAGCTAGTCCTATCAAGTTTAGTCACAAAATGACTTGTGAAACCATAAGCCATTTATCAAAACACTTGATTCCTAAATTCCTAATTAAATTTCTAATGAATCAATAACTACTAACTTAAGTCATACTAGGTTAGACTAGGGTCACTTGACCTAACCAAGTCCAACTAACTAGGGTTAGCTCCTAGGTTGGTCTACAAGGGCTAAAACTAGTCAAAAATCAAACTAGTCCAAATAAATCCAAAATAATTCCAAAAAATTCCCATAAATTCTAATTAATACTAATAATTTAAATAATAATTAATAATCCCAAATAATTCTTAAAATTATAAAAATGACTAAAATACCCCTCAGTCTGGAAATGAACACATAGTTTAAAAATCACTAAAAATCATAACATAAAATAAATACCATTAAATAATAATTATAATTACAAAATTTTAAAATTACCCTCTTCTGGAAAACTGGGTGTTACAACATGACCGTCCTCTCTACTTTACAGGATATGTCGACACCATGAAGGTCGATCGTATTCTGATAGATCCAGGGTCAGCATTCAGCATCATGCCTAAGACGATGTTGGATGCTCTGAAGATTCTAGTGCATAGCCTCTCTGGCACTATCACCACCATCCTGGGATTCAACCAGGGAAGAAGTGAACCTTTAGGCAAGATACGCTTAAAGCTCCAAATTGGCAATCTTCGCACGAAGGTGACCTTCTACATTATAGACAACCATGGTTGTTCCTACAATGCTCTTCTAGGGAGACCATTCCTTCATGAACACAATATTGTTCCTTCTACTCTCCATCAATGCTTCAAATATGTTGATGACAAAAGAGAAGTCCAAAAAGAAGTTGCGGATCTCTACCCGTTTAAAGGCGTTGAAGCATATTGCAATGACGCTCGCATGTACAAAGAAGACTTTATGAAGGTAGTATTAGCCATGAACGGTAAGGAAGAACAAGAAGCAGTGCCCAACGACACTCTCATCATACTTGTCAAAGGGCGTGTGTCTCATCCTCAATCCTCCAAACCACTGGCCATTCATCTGCCAGCCCAGAAGCAATCAATTGGTGATAATCAAGATAAAAGGGAGCTCACCTCTTCTGAGCCACTGGTTATCGACTTACGTCGTAACAAAGATAAAAGGGAGCTCACCTCTTTTGAGCCACTGGTTATCGACGTCCGTCGTAACAAGGATAAAAGGAAGCTCACCTCTTATGAGCCGCTTGTTATCGACCTTCATCGCAACAAGCCTAAACCTCCTTGCTCTTCTGTTTCTCCTCTTGTAATCGATCTGACCAAGCCGGCTAAGGCTAAAGGTCCTGTTGTAAATATGGATGTACAAATCAACGAAAAAGCATCTACTTTCTAGTATACTGATGTCATTTATCATACTAAATGCTATTTGGATATGTTAGACAGCTTTCAGTCATTTACAATAGGGGTCGTACAATCCCTTCAGACGGAAGTATTATTTGAACATCCAAATGACTCATATTTTGTTGTCCCTTCTCGAAAGAGAGGTGAGAGTCCAATACTTTTTAGTAAAGGGCCAGAACAAAAATTCAGCTATATGGATGTTACAAAAAATAACGATATGGGACGTCTCCAACTTCGTCGTTATAGTCAACAATCAAAAGACATCATCCGAAAGATGGGTTATGACTTCAAGAATGGCCTCAATTATGGCAAGGGTAGACGAACTCCTATTCGTACGGTTGTTCCGAAAGGAAAATCAGAGATGTACTACAGCAGGATGAAAAGAGGTCTCGGATATACTTCACCTCCGGTCTTATCTCCAGAAGTCTCTGAATCCGATAATGAGGAACGTTCTAACTCTTCTGATTCCAGATCATAGGATTCTGATACCAGCATCGGTCAAGTTTATCGATTGATCGTATCTTCTAACATGGTATCCGCTGAACTCCCAGAAGGCTATGATGAAGACATAGAAGAAAATCCTGAAACAGATCCTTGGACTCAACGAATGGATACCCAATGGGAACTCCGATTCGAACAACGAGAACCTCCTACCAAAGATCAATTGGTTCAAATTGATGTAGGAGAAAATGGGTCACCTCGTCCAATATTCATCAGCAAGAACCTCCCAGAGGCAGATAGGCAAGAATTAATTCTTCTTATCCGAGAATATATTGATGTCTTTGCTTGGAATTATGAAGACATGCCAGGTTTAGATCCTAAAGTCACTACTCATAAACTGAATATTTTGTCTAATGCAAAGCCAATCAAACAGCAGCAAAGGCGATTCAATCCAGAAATGATGGACGTAATTGATGATAAGGTCAAAAAGCTCATAGCTTGTGGCTTTATTCGAGAAGAACAACATCCTGATTGGGTAGCCAACGTTGTCCTAGTCTTGAAGAAAACTGGCAAAGTTCGAGTTTGTATTGACTTTCGGGATCTTAATGAAGCTTGTCCAAAGGATGAATTTCCTCTCCCTATTACAGATGTCATGATCGACAACACTTGTGGGTTCGAAAGGATATCCTTCATGGATGGATTTTCTGGATACAATCAGATTCAGATGAACCCTGAAGATGAAAAACATACTTCTTTTCGCACTCCTTATGGAGTTTAATGTTACACTATGATACCATTTGGTCTCAAGAACGCTGGTGCACTTACCAACGAGCTATGAGTACCATCTTTTGAGATCATCTGCACAAAACTATCGAATGCTATGTCGATGATATTGCTGTCAAGAGTCGTCTAAAGGAAGATCACATCCAAGATTTAAGAACTATCTTCAATCTAATGCGCCAACATCAGTTAAAAATGAATCCTACTAAGTCATTCTTGGGTTTCTCTAGTGGTAAATTTCTCGGCTTCGTTATTACCTCTAAAGGTATACACGTGGATCCCGAGAAGATCAAAGCCATTCAAGAGATGCGTCCTCCACGCAACTTAAAAGAGCTACGAGGATTCCAAGGTCGACTTGCGTACATCAGGAGGTTCATTTCAAATCTGTCTGGACGCTGTAGACCGTTTACTCAGTTAATGAAAAAGGGTATATCTTTTATTTGGACCGAAGAATGTCAACGAGCATTCGATGATATAAAGCGGTATCTGATGAACCCGTCAGTCTTAGTGCCACCAATCTCAGGCATACCATTCTTAATATATGTCCATGCTATGGATCATTCATTAGGTGCTTTACTTGCCCAGAAGAACAAAGAGGGCCATGAACAAGCCATATACTATCTTAGTCGTACTATGATCGGTGCTGAACACCGTTATAGTCCGGTTGAGAAAGAATGCCTAGCTCTTATGTTCGCTGTTCAAAAGACTCGACATTATATTATTGGCCAAACCATTCACGTCATTTCCCGAGTTAATCCTCTTCGGGTACTGATGAAGAAGCCCAGCACACTCAATTCTCGACTGGCTATATAGGCCATTCTGCTAGCCCAATACGACATGGTTTATGTTCTATAAAAGTCTGTTAAAGGTCAAGCACTGGCTGACTTTTTAGCAGCTCATCCTGTTCCGGAGACATCTAAGCTTTATGACGAAATTCCAGATAAAACTTTGGAATCAAACATGATCTCTGAAGAATTTCCTACCTGGCGTCTGTTCTTCGACGGAGCATCCCGGATCGGACCAAATAGGACCATTGTTGCAGGAGTTGGAATGGTACTAGTCTCTCCAGAAGGATTAGCTATCCAAAGAGCTTATTCTTTAGATCAACTATGCTCTAACAATGTGGCTGAATACAATGCCTTGCTCATTGGACTCCAATTAGCAAAACAGTTGGAAATCGAATATCTTGAAGTCTACGACGATTCTAAACTGGTAGTCAATCAGGTTAGAGGAACATACGAAGTTCGCCATCAAGATCTAGTGCCCTATCATGAAGCTGTAATTTACATGGCTACATCATTCAAGGCTTTCTTCATTGAATATGTTCGACGTGCTTGTAACACTGAGGCAGATGCTTTATCTAATCTCGCAGCAGTCTTAGCAATTCCCGTCAAAAGACAACAAGTGGTTGTTGTTTCCAACAGAGAGTTGTTCTGCATTGAAAATAATCGCAACAATGAGTTCAGTAACTTCGTCGAAGTCAATGTTATCAATGAAGATTGGAGAGCTCCTTTCATCGACTTTGTAGTTCATGACATACTTCCTGAAGATCCTAAGGAGGCTACGAGTATTCGTCGACGATCTTTTCGATTCTACTACAATCAAACCACCAAGACTCTCTATCGACGGACTTATGACGGCCTACTTTTGCGCTGTCTTGCTGGTGATGAAGCAAAGCAAGTATTGCGTGAAGCTCATGATAGTGTCTGCGGAACAAATGAACCCGGCCCTAAACTACAGGATCGTATCCGACGAATGGGTTACTATTGGCCCTCTATGGTATCTGATGCCATCGAATATGCAAAGAAATGTCGAGCTTGTCAAATCCATGCAGATTTTGTCCATCAACCGTCGGAATTCCTTCATCCGACTTCTGCTTCTTGGCCTTTTGAAGCTTGGGGTATGGATATTATAGGTCCTATCAATCCTTCTTCTTCTAAGGGACATCGGTTTATATTAGCAATAACTGATTATTTCTCCAAGTGGGCCGAAGCTATACCTTTGGTTGAAGTCAAAACTAGCAGCGTCATCAACTTCGTCAAACACCATGTTATTTACAGGTTTGGTGTACCTTGACAAATCGTTCATGACAATGGACCTCAGTTCATCAGTCAAAAGTTTACCAGGTTCTGTGACGATCATCGGATTGACAATGTCGCTTCTACAACTTACAACCCGGCTGCTAATGGCTTGGCTGAAGCCTTCAACAAGACTATTATCAAACTCCTTAAGAAGTTTGTGTCTACTAACAAACAAAATTGGAGTGAAAAACTTGGAGAATGTCTATGGGCCTACCGTACTACGGTTCGCAACCCCACAGGCTGTACACCTTTCTCTCTGGTGTACGGTTGTGAAGCAGTCTTACCTCTGGAACTTTAAATTCCTTTCTTGAGAATTGCCATCGCTAATAAACTTACTACGGAGAACAATGATCTTCTTCGACTCGAAAAACTGGAAGCGCTCGACGAGAAGCGGCTATTGGCTCAACAACATATTAAATTATATCAAGCCCGTATCTCGAAGACTTTTAACCGCAAAGTTAAAATCAGAGCCTTTCAGAAAGGAGAACTCGTTCTAACAGTCAGACGTCCCATGACTATGACTCACATGAGCAAAGGCAAGTTCGATGCGAAATGGGAAGGGCCTTATATCGTGAGTAAAGTCTTCTCAAATGAAGCCTATCAACTCACAGAGCTGGACGATCGAGTGGCGATGATGCCTATCAATGGCAAATTCCTTAAAAAGTACTATGTATGAATATAAAAGAGATTTCTTGTAAATATGACAAGATAGTTCATAAATAAATTTTGATTTTATTTCATCATAAACGATGTTACATGATATCAAGGACAAGAATCACTATCGTCCTTCTTAAAGACATGACGAGGACCACTACCGTCCTTTTCAAAAATATAGTCGGCAAAAGAGCCAAGGACATCTTTGCTCGATTTCACTAGAAATGCACAAGCGGCCATCCTCATAGCCTCCTCTTCTTCAGTCTTCCTTGGCTCAATTAGGAAGTCCAAGATATCCTGTGATGGTTTGGGCAGACGAACCTTCGCCCGCCTCCGTCTGCTTTGGCTGGATTGGCTTGGCTGGACGTTCCTCAGCGACTTCTTCGACCTTCGGGATGACCTCAGCCTTCTCGGATGCATCTCCAGACGACATTTTGTGTTACAATTGAAACTGATCACTCCATCTAAAATTTTTGTTCTACTTATAGACATAGATTCTTGAGACGGTCAATTACGCGAACTGAAGCGACGGATTCTTCACAACATTCATTCCACTCATCTGACGGTTCATCCGTTCATTCTATTTATTACGACTGTTCATCCGTTTATTCCATTCACCCGACGGTTCATCCATTCATTCCATTCATCCGATGGTTCACCCGTTCACCTATTCACGCCATCCAATTGACGGTTCATCCGTTCATCCCGACGATTCACTTCGTTCATACATTCTGACGACTCATCCGTTCATCCATATCAACAACTTGTCACGTACTTATTACCTCTGATTAAGTTGTTTACCGAAATAATGATATTCAAAAAGAAAATTATATTCTGCCATGTCCACATTACCTCTGAGCAGATATAATGAATATAATTATTTTCTAAACCAAAAAATATATCATGTCCTGAACCTCTGAATATATTTTCTATCGCTATTATTTATATCCGTAACGGGATATGCAACAATTAATAGATCCACAAAATAGTGTCTTTTCATTGATCAAGATAAAAGACGTTACAAAAAGACATACCACAAAGAAGAAAATACAAAAGGTTTTCTTTCACTCAGTCGGAGGGGTCATCAGATTAGCTATTTGCTGCTTCAAGGTTTGGAGTCATTCTTCACGAGAATCCAGCACCCGCCTTGTAGCCTCTGCCATTCCAGATCCAGCGTCAAATGTTGGTAAGGTCACTAGTCGGCGAGCGATTTCATCTTGATGAAACTTGACAAACTCATTCTTCTTATGGGTCAGAATGTCCAGTTGCTGAACTGCGGCTTGATGCTGTGTAGTCTCTTCTTCAAGAGCAAGTTGAACGATTCTCAACTCTTCTTGAAGTCAAGCAAACTCTGCCTTCAGATCAGCAACCTTCTTCTCTTTCTCCCCAGCAGTAGACACTACTATATCCATCTGAGAATCATACTCTGAAGATTTTGTGGCAAAAGTGTCTAAATTTTTTTTGAAATCAGCTTTCGTGACCTCAGCTTCTCGAGTCATTCTTTCGAACTCGACATTTACCAGTGGCTCTACCTCCCCTCGGTTAAGATCTTTGTAAATCTTGATTGATTCCTCCAGCTCATCCAGCACATGTTCAAGGTAAGCAGCCTGAGCTTCATCACCTTGATCTCGGATGCCGCCGATCAGATAAGAAGTTGGACTTCTGACAGTGATGAAACCAACATTTTCTTTTTCCATTACCCTTTCTACTAAAGGTCCCAAGGAACTAAAGAAGAAATTGGTGAAAGAACCAACTACAAATTTATTGGTAGCTACTACACTAGGTGTAGCAGCTATTCCAACAGAAGCTTCAGCAGCAGACGCTTATGAAGGAGGAAGTTCGGCTTCTTGAACATCGGCCGTAGCCTCTTTTGATAAAGGAGCCATTGTAGAGCTAGTTGCCCTCCTAGATGTTCTTCTGCGAAATCAAGTAAACATCATCAGTTTGCTGTCACTAAGGACTATCAGAAAAAAGATCAAAATGAAGGCAAGCTTACCAAAACTGGCTTTAGTGACAAGATTGTCATTTAATGAAATAGGCTGGAGCCTCGCGGAAGTAGTTTCAGACATTACTGCCTGACTACTTCCTGTTTCGGAGCCGTCTGATAGATGACGGCTGCCGCTGGCTATCGCCTCTGTCTGCACTATGTCAGTGCATACCGGAAGAATCGGAGAAGGTTGAATTTCTGCATGAATGAAAGTTAAAATATCAATCATCTGATCTATAAATGAAGATTATCAAAATCAGTCAATACCTCTTTGATCAATGACAATAGCTTCCTCCGGTGCTACTTTATTAGCAGCATTCTTCTCCTGGGATGCATGGACAGCAGCATCCTCTTCCGGAATAAGATGGTCATTAACATCCTCCGTCGATGTCTCCTCGTCATCTGCTCCCTCTTCTTGTGCTTCTTCATCATCACTTGCATCGACTGGATCTATGTCATGGAAGCCAAAGTCACACCCATCCAGAGCTTCGATCATTAGTCGATCTTTTTCAGCGCGACGTAATCTTGGTATAGCTGGAAGATGAGCAGCTTCCATTGCAAGTGTGGGAGATGACAATACTTCGACAGATGATTTTGACTCATTAATTGGGGTCAAAGTTGCTACCACTTCTCTTTCTGCAGCCTCATCTTTTGCCTCCGCGGTCTCTTCTCTTGTGTCTGCGACCTTGTCCCTTATCTCTACACTGGTAGCTCCTTCTTGTGTATCTGTCACCTGACTAGGCTCAGAAGCAGGCGTAGGTGAAGGCATCATCACCGCGGCAGCAGCACTTATCAGGGCAGATGTATGGATAGGTTTTGAGGGAGTGGTCACTTTCTTTCTGAAAGCTATTTTCTTCATGCGTAGAGGTTCTTCAGGGCTCTCTACGTCTGCAGCATGTGTTTGTCTTTAGATGGAAGTCGGGGTCGTCGCCTCTTCTCTGTGAACTGACTCAGCCTGTTGCCGAAATTGCGATCGAGTAGTGACTCTTTCCGAAGAGTCTATAGCGGTCTTCTTCTTAGAGACAGGAGAAGATGGTTCTTCTGCCTTCCTCTTCTTCTCTTTGATCGAAGATCTTGCAACTTTCAAAGAAACACGCAGCGGTTCGTAGACTTCTTCAGGGAAGTTGGCTTCCCTCGAAGCTTCTAGAGGCACATTAGCTGGCTTGTGTTCTTCATCATTACCAGGAGGCAACAAAACAGGTGCTCCTTTTCTAAATCGTGTCACCGTCACAAAGCTGTCTGTTAAATTGAAATTCTCAGCAAAAGTATTTGCTGACGTATAAAAGATCGAATAAGTATACAGCATGCGCGAGCCACGATCGTTCCTTGTCGGCATCGAGAACGTTGTCTTGGTGTCACGGGCATTGTAATAGGCCCAAGCCCGGGCTCCATCAATCAAATAACCTTTTCCCTGAAGGCATGTTATGGCATTGCCTACATGAAATTGGTCATAGCCGAATTGACGTGCAAAACGGCTTGGGAGATAAGGTTCAAGATAACATTCATCTTCGAACCAGTATACTAGATGTGATGGCCGAATCGTCCTCAGCCAATCGAAGGTGGTACGACCCAAGGGTGGCACTCTCACCGAGTCGATCATGTTTGTCGGTACATATTCATAACCGACTGGAGGTGGAACACAGTAGAAGTTCCATCCTTTACCCAGATTCAAGACTCGCCTGCAGTCTTTCAAAGTGGTATAGATCCACTTACATCCAGAATGTCTTCTTAGAAAATTGACGCTCACTGCCCCCATAGCAGGGTTCATTAAGGAAGGATGGTGTAGAAGCAGCCATCCAAAAAGATATGTATACGGCAGTTCCAGCCGAGGAAAATGTCCCTTTTTGCCTTTTCCTCGAATCATCGAATCAACGAAAAGACAGAGGCAGGCGTTCATCCTGCATGTCATTGCTGACAACAAATCCATCCGGTAGCCGAAAACTAGATGGACGACAGCAAATAGTATATCGCAATAGAAGCGGTCAACTGCACTGGCCCCAGGTACGACATATCGTCGAAGCCAGTAAGTAAGGAAACCTGCCAGTTGGGCTTCCTTCGACATGGGCCTGTAACCCATCCTCATGTAGCTTTCGACGATGTCTCCTTTCTTGAAAGGAGGATACTGAAGATCATCCTCAATCTTGATATCCATATCGTTGTGCGTCTCCATTAACTCTATCACCTCGCTATTGCTAAGCAGTTTGAAGAAATTAGGATTGCAGTTCTCATGTTCTTTGGTCTTTTTCTCAATAATTTGGTTAAGGAAAAGATACGGCAACCACTTGGTCGAATAGCAAGTGTTGGCCGTACCACTCTTGTAGTATAGAGAACAAATCTTGTAATGGCAGAGTAGCTCTTCAAAAACATCTACCACACTGGCGTTCTCCTTGCGCAGTTTGTCCAATTCATCATTTGACGGGACAAACTCTTCATAGGGGATATCCCCCATTGGTAGATTAGAGATGTATTTCATCTCATGCAAGGCTAATCCAATTTCCCCACGCGGCGTCATGAAAGTCCCAGTCCTATAATTATATCTTTCCGCCAACGCAAGGAATAGATATGGATTAGGGGAGAAGCCATAGACAGTAGCGTATACTGCCTGATACAAATCAATTTCTTTAAGCTGATCTTTAAATTGGACCAATATCCAATTGGCCACACAGATCCACCTTTTATTGTCCGGGTTCACAAGATCTGTCAACCGTAGATCTTGGTTCGGATACCTCCCTTCCACCTTCGCAAACTCATTTGCGAATATTGGAGTTCTTACTAGTAGCATCAGAGAAGAATCTTCCGGCGGAATGAAACCGGGTTTTAGTCCTCTGAGTAGGGAGCTATGTCGCTCAGAAGAACTGTAGAATACATCTTTATGGTCTGGCCCCTTCTTAACACAGATATTACCCACTCGGGCCTGCTGCAGCAGAGTTATGTCCCATTCCATTCTTCTGGGATAGCTCGCAAAAGCATATTTGGACAGAGGGAGACATCTGGAGATCTCTGTCAAATATATCGTCTTTTCGTCCCTTTGGAAGATTCTATGTTCCATGCGAGGCCTTGGCTGAGAATTCTTATCAAAAGCCTCACCAAACAAAAATAGAGGTTTCTTGTGGGTGACAGTGTCAGCAGTCTGAAGAGGTTGCCCGTTCATCAGACACAATAAAGTATTATTATCTTGTGCAACCAAGATAGCCTGCCAGGATGATGGTAAAGCATACTGTGGAAAGGAGACGTATGAGAGATCTTTCTTGAATTCTGATTCGGACAGAGATCCTGCAAGAACCTCATAGTTTGGGTCTTCTCTGAGGTTAACTACATCAATAAAGAGACAAAGATCAGTATGTGCAAAAGAAATTAAAAACTTCTTCACAATTTATCCAAATTGTGCTTTGTGAAACAATCTATCAGATTGCGCCAGCACAGCCAATGTGCGAAAGACATCAGATTGTGCCAGCACAGCCAACGTGCACAAGACATCAGATTGCGCTAGCACAACTGACTTGTGCAAAACATCAGTTTGCGCATCGATGCGCAAATCGATGGATTGCACTGAACATTTTGTCAGCGCTTTTCAACCGATTGCGCAAAGATACAGTTTTCATAAAAATGAAAACTGTTGTACATGCAGCCGAAACTCTAAACAGGATGGCGCAAATGGTTGAGAATACCATCAATCTTTAAAAAGAGAGAGGCATGAAGGTTCGAAAACATCAAAAAAAAATCCTAAAAAGGGTTTCGATCATGGTTCGTCATTCACCTTGAAGAGCTGGGTGGCCCGTCTCGTGACGAGATACTCGCGATGTAACATGAGTCGAAGGTTCGGCAGGGGCCTTTCCCTTCTCAGTGGCCGATCGCTTGGGCGCCATTGATGTCGACGACGAGAGAAGGAAGAAGAAGTCGGAGTAGGAGAGGAGTTTCTTTCTCTTGAGAAATCAAAAGCAAGTAAAGATTAAAAGAATAGAAGATGAAACTATTTATAGTTTTCTCACAGAAACGTAACAGTCGCCTCCGATTGCGCCGCAAAAGTCAGAGCTAATTCCTCCAAAAGTGCAATCAAAGTGCAACTTGATTTCAAATTCGAAATTCAAAGTATTTTGAAACTTTGAATATTTTCAAATTTTGAAAACATTGAAGGGGGTCTTGTAAGTCCTAAAATCAAGTTGCATCCATCAAATAGGCAGAGAAGTCTAATTTGCGCACCCTTCAATGAACTGCACTGGAGACAGACTGCGCTACAAATCAAATGCGCGAGGCTGAACTGGGCTAACGCCCGAGTGCGCTACGCTGACGTGGTAACGCCATCATTACCTGACAAGAAGATCAAATCTTCTGACAGCCTGACAGCCCGAAAAGCGAAGAGTCTGTTCGTTTCTTGTGCAGCACGGCGCTCGAGAACAGCTGTACAGTCCAGCACAGTCTGCCAGTCCAACATGAGCGCAGTCTGCCAGTCCAACCTCAGTACCGTTTGACCAAGTCCGAATCCTAGCGCTATCCAGTGACTAGAAGGGAGCGTAGTCTGAAGCTAGCGCTATTCAAGTGGCACGATCCATCAAATTTATTGAAGATAACTGACATTTATTACGTGGCTTATATTCCATCAATTGCTCACCACATGGCAACCGCCTGTACACGACCAAGCGTATTTCAATCAGACAATGCCATGCGTCTGAAGACGATTAGCCCACGATCGAGCAACTGCCCAATGGCCAGCGCAGTTTGCAGTCTGCGCAGTCTGTCTCCAGCGCAGTTCATTGTGCACAATCCAGAATAACTATAAAATAGTTATTTCTAGAACTCTATAAATAGAGTTTCAAGTTCTTCATTATGGAGGATCATTATTCAAGATCATCAGAGATCAGGAGTTCTTGTCCAAGTGCTGCTGTATTTTTCAGAGGCTATCGTCTTCAAAGTTCACAGCGTCCAAGAGATAAAGCGATCGTCTTCAGATCGGATTCCTATAGTTGTACTTCCTCAGAATTCATTGTACTCTTGTACTATTCTTTAAAGTTTGTGAAATAAAAAGACTTGTTTTTGCAAACAAGCTCATGTTGAAAGCTTATATTTTCTGTCTGCCTAAGTGCTGTAACAAGATTGACAAATCTTAGGGTTGATCATGTATGACCTTAAACTCTTGATAGTCTTCGTATTTTGTATGACTAGCTTCATGATCATCTGATTATGTAATGTATAGGATGCCTTACTTTGTACGCCTGATGATCTACCATCTTGTTACATTTACTTGCTTGCTTAAGATTGAGGCACTAGGCTTGTACTTGACCATAAAAGACTGTTGGCTTGTAGTTAAACCCTCGTGCATCTAGACAGCCGTGACCATATTACGAGGTGGGATTTATTTCAATATACGTAGTTGGCTGTGTCTGTCCCTTGCTCTCCATTATTCTGTTTCTGGGCGTGACAGATACTCAACAAAAAAAATCAAAATAACAGCAGTAGCATATATGTTTGGGCTCAGAGAATTAGCTATAAAAACTAGATATAGTAGCATATAGACCGAACTGAACTGGATATAGCAGCATATAGAGGCAGCAGTGAACTTGAATATAAACTGAACTGGAATAGCCAAATAAATGATACTTAAAAATTTGAACTGAACTGGATACTAAAAAAATGATACTCGTCCATCATGAACTGATACTCAATAAATTGATACTCAAAAACCATGAAGGATATAATGACAACATATTTGATATTCAAAAAAAAGAAGAAGATATAAACTAGCTTAACTAATATGCTAACTAACAATATATATCAAAACCTATTAAGATATCTCAACTCCAAACGGAGGACAAATAATGATAATATTCATACTCAATCACGCGACTATAAGGAAGATAAATGGCATGATACAAATAATAACATCATATATGAAATATCCAGAGAAAGTCTAACACAAATATAACACACGTCCAAGGAGAGTCTAATAGTCAACTATCTCAAAATACAAGTCTCAAATAATAACATGCTAAGAGTCATAAAGCTGGAGACAAATCCAGTACAAATATAGTCTCATTGAGTCGCTAATAAAGCCTCCTTAGATGGAGCTAATCCTGTTTGCCCAATGATCTATGTTTTTGATTGTGGTCGTTCGATTAAGTTTAACATTATGACATCACTAATTTTTATGCTATCACTAAAGTATTTATAAACTTAGCATAGTCCGAATGTGCACTAATTTTATCATACTTGTATATTTCTTTGTTTGTCTAATATGTATTTGCAAAAAAAAGCAATAAACAAGATCAACATAGACATATGCATTGAAGAAATCGTGATGGGCCAAAGACGACGGTATCCCACAATATTTCTCTGAACCGCCCGACGACATCTCCGGAGCCACGCACTCGGGGGTTCCGCAGCCCGATCAGCGGACGGGGGTCGAGGGACAGTGCCCCCCGTGGGAGTTCGTGGGTGAAGCCTATGAAAGGTATTCAGATTTCATGTCACTTCCCGTTCCCAAAATATGTTTTTTAATACGTGTACTGCTTGAATGTATTTATTTAATATTTATCATGCATTTGTTCTGTATTTAATTCCTTTAATTTTTTGCTAATTATTTTTTTTGTATTTTATTTTCTGCTCTTGGGTTCGGCTTGGTTCGGTTTGTTTTCCGAATTTTGATGGTTCATCATGAACCGAACCCAACTCTCCACCTACCACATCTTCATTTAAAGCCCCAACCCCTTTCTCTCTCTTCATTCTTCTTCTTTCTCATTTACTCTTCTTCTTCCTCATAACTCTCTCCACCTAACAAACCCATAGGCAAGTACATCTTGCTTCCATATGAGAACCCATTTTTTTGGTTCATTTATCTTTCTCTCGTGATTCTAAGATAGTTTAGAACTTGGCACTTCGTATTTTGAAGTCTCATTTTTAGTAGATCTAGAAATTACTATTTTTTGAATTTCATTAGTTTTGATCTATCAAACCTCCTTATTGCCAACTTTTGTTCGTTCCAGATTATTGAGATTATGTTATACGCCATTCTGACCCGTGGAAATCCCATTTTCGGCTTGGAATGAAGGTTCCATGGAATTTGGAGTTCGGAAAGAGCTTTACGCCTACGTTTTTACGTGCCAGCGTAATATCTGGCTCTATGCACACGTTTATACGTGCTCACGTAATATCAAGCTCTACGCCAACGATCATTCGTGTCAGCATGAATCTGTTTTACGCAAGTCGTCTTGGCTTGGCGTATTACTCTTTATGCGTATTCATTCGTGCGTAAACCTGACTCTTTATGCGTGCAACATTTACGCGTGGCTCGACCCTTTATGCGTACAATATTTCACGCGTAACACTATTTTTTACACATACAAGATTCATGCGTAAACTTTGACTCTTTACGCATACAATGTTTTAAGCGTAAGGTTACTCTTTACGCGTATGAGTTTTTACGCGTAACTCTATTTTTACGCGTAACTCTATTTTTACGCGTACTATTCTGGCTTGGCATAAGACGAGTTTTACGCACAACTTTATTCTTTATTGAGCGTATCCCTTTTACGCGTACTCCTTTACGCGTAAAGATATCCTTTTATGCGTATATGTTTTACGCGTAATATTACTTTTTATGCGTACAATGTTTTATGCGCGTACAATGTTTCATGCATAACATTATTCTTTACGCAAACTTCCCTCATGCGTAAACTTCCTTACGCATAATTTATTGAGCGCACTCCTTTTTACGTACATGGCATTTCCCTATTACATCCTTACGCCTTTTGACATGAACCCGATATAATCATGATATGTTAATATTGTTAATACAGATTGTTATGTGGAATGTGCCTTGTGTCTCGATTGATTCATGGATACCCAGATGACGGAAACTTAACCCTAAGAGTTGTAAACTCGACCATACTAAATACTAGTTTGACTTTCATGCCTTGGCACGAATTGACATTGATTGTTACCTTGACTAAATGATTGATCATACGTTCCTAGTTGGAACTAAAGAGACTGGCTAGTCGTCTTATTGAAACTGAATGAGACACGTTCATATTAACTATGAACCATTGCAATCGACTAGCCGATCCCGAACATTGGCATATGGACGTGTGCAGGATTCAACTGATTTCTACAAAAGCGGCATGTGTACTTTACAGTCAAGGCTTGAATATTCCGTAGCTAGATTTGATTGTTGCATTATGCTATATAAGACCTACAACCTAACCGTACGGGCATCGTTGTAGAGTTATGCATATCGTACTCTGTACGGAAGTACTCATTCTGAATGACCATGATCCACGATATGGGATTTCAATTAACATAGGGACTACTAAGTTAAATAAAATAACAATTGCATGGAGAGAATAGATTCTCGAGTTCTTACATGGCAGCCATCCTTGGGGCAATTAGTACCCCGACATGTCGACTGGTTCCCACAGATACTGCAAATCTGCTACATGGGTAGGGAGCGGTATCTGCTTATATTTATTTACTGTATACTGATGACGGGCGTCCCACTGGGACTCGTCTAATTCATGACTGGCACAATTGATTATTGGGTAGACTAGCCTTGCTTGTGCATAGAAAGAACTGAGGAATCCTTATTGCATATTTCCAGAATAACTTGGAACTTACAGTTAGCAAGCCATAGTAGTTGTATTGCCGTTTAAATCGATTTGTCTGTGTACTGTACTTACTTCGTTAACTAACTGAGATGATCAGAATGTCAGGACATGACGGGTCAACTTCTGTCCTTGTTTGGTTGGAAAGTTGGTTTGAAGTATCGTGATATTGTGTGAACCACAGTAGAAAGGAGACTTATTACTATATTCTTAACTCTTACCACTGGTTTTAGTTCTCATGTCGTGCTTCCTTGTGGTACTTGCTATTAGAGGTCTAACCTCTCTGGTTTTGCATAGCCAGATTTAGAGCCAGTTCCCGAGGACTCAGCTTACTTCTACCTCCAAGATGGTCAATACTAGAGGGATGATCGCAGGAGGACACGAGTGGGTTCCTTGCTTCCCTGCTCGTTTTGCTACTTACTTTACATTTTGCCT
Source organism: Iris pallida (assembly GCA_029216955.1). NCBI lineage: Eukaryota > Viridiplantae > Streptophyta > Magnoliopsida > Asparagales > Iridaceae > Iris > Iris pallida. The sequence goes on along the minus strand of JANAVB010023995.1, from coordinate 8,680,931 downwards.
CTTGGAACCGACATGTTAGTCGGATTGTCTTGTACTTACTTTTATATAATTGTAACCAAGTCAGACTGCAGCTGATAACGATTGTGTATACGTTGCTATACCATCTGGCTATGTTTTATACAGTCAAATCTCAAAAACATTTTGACTAAGCGTTTGGGACGCCTTACTGCTTTATCTTACATGTTCTCTATTATTGCTTCTTGTTTAAATGATTGAGACAATAGATGTTGAGTAACCCTAGCGAGACTTTCATGTAGTATTCACTCCCTCGTCTTTTAGACATCATTGATCGTATTATACCGTATTCATCTACCCATAATACGTAGCTGGCTGAGTCACTCCCCCGCTCTTCGGTATTCTGGTTCTGGGGCGTGACAAGGGTTCAGTGGTGGCCCATGCAGGTCCGATTTTAGACTTATGGGATGTTTTAATTTATAGGATGTCTCAATCACACATGTTTCTCCTTGATCTCATGATTCGTTACTCTCGACTCGAGCTTGACATTCCGGTATCCTTTGACTTCATTGATCTTTCATGTCCGATCGTTTGATTGTTCTTTTGTCCCTTTTCTTAGGGGCACCTCGTCCGTATCTGTCAGAGCTGGACAGCAACAACAAGGACAACAAGGGCAGCATGAACAACATGACCATGTTGGTCATCAACGAAGGCCACTGCTACCTCAAGAGACTATCCAAGAAGAGGTGATAGTAGAACCAACAACTGGACCGCAGTATCCGGAGGTTCCAACACCACCAATAGTTCTACTTACCCCCATGGAAGTAGACACACCAGCCCTTTTAGAGATCATGAGAGGGATGATGGCTACTTAGCAACATCAGATGTTGGCCCAGCAATGCATGCACACTCAGCTGCAAGAGCAGAATGTGTTACTCAACCAAGGATTACAAACGACTTGGGAAAGAGGAGTGAGGACTGATTCAGGGGCATCAACCAGATTTTGTAAGTACAACCCCCGTCGTTTCGAGGGCACGGAAGATGCCATTACAGCAGATGTATGGCTTAAGGACATCGAGGCTATTTTGACAGCGACTAAGGTACCGACAGAAGAACATGTGGATAAAGTAAAGTTGTTACTTCAGGACCTCGCACGTGATTGGTGGGAATCAGAAGAAGTGGGCATCAGACGTCCTATAGCTTGGGATGATTTTACTGCGAGGTTCAAGACGAGGTACTATAAAGTTGTGGCACAATTGGAGCTACAACAGAAGTTTATCAACCTCAAGCAGGCTGGCAAGACAGTAGATGCTTATGCAGCAGAGTTCTGCAGACTGAGTAGGTTTGCCCCAGAGATGGTAGCAACAGAGAGCCAGAGGGCTATGAGATTTCAGCAAGGGTTTCATCTTGAACTATTACAATTGATAGAGGGCCATAACTACCAGACTTTTGATGAGGTATTGACGGCAACCCGAAGGCATGAGATCACCATCCAGAGGATCACAGCAAGGACTGGAGGTCAGAAGAGATCTCTCAATCAGATTGAAGGAGGAGGAAGAGTAGCGCCCCGAATAACAACACAATCTTCTGGCGTTCGTATTCACGATGTGGCGATGCGAGGGCCAACACCACCAGTCAGGCAGCAGCAGCAGCAGAGAAAGAACCAGCAACCCCAACGGGCTGCACTTATTACGGGAAGGCATGGCACACTAGAGGTGTGTGTCGGGCATTGAACGGACAGTGTTTGGTATGTGGAAGTCCAGATCATCGGGTTTCCACCTGTCCCATGAGCACGAGGTCAGGAGGTCCAGTACAATAGTATCCGGCTCTGCCAGCACCAGGGACATGCCAGTATCAAGGACCAACGGTAGCAGTAAGACCGTTAGCACAACGCCCGTTCATGACACAGGCTCAGATATTTTGGCAGCAGGGACCGCCGATGCAGCAGCAACAACAAAGACCACCCCAGCATCACCAAGGCAGGGGCCAGCAGCAACACCAGACTAGACCGCAGCATAGAAACCAACAAGGAGGCCGAGGACCGGCATTCAATCTGTCCTTGGAAAAGGCATTGGCATCGAAAGATGTTGTGGCAGGTAACATTCTCGTCGCCTCATATCCCGCAGTAGCATTGTTCGATTCAGGAGCATCACACTCATTTATATCTGCATAATTTATGACACGACTAGAATTGGAATTCGAGGCATTGCCAGGGAGGTTGAATATACTCACTGGCAATGGGCTTGTAGGAGTTATTAGAGTTATTCTAGCATGTAGAGTTGTAGTTTGCGAGCGTTCCTTACCCGCCAGGTTGATAGAATTTTCTGTTGGAAATTTTGACGTTATCTTAGGCATGGACTGGCTGAAAGACAGTCATACGACAATAGATTGTCGTAGAGGGAGTGTATCTTTTAATATTCCAGGCATGGAGTGATTCACCTTAGTCAGATCAGTGGCAACTCAACAAGAAAAAGGAGTAGTGACGACAATGGAAGAAGTTCAGGTTCCGAAGATAGTGGAAGAGTTTCTAGATATATTTCCCGAAGAACTTCCAGGTCTACCCCCGGTTAGGGATATTGAGTTCACTATAGAATTGGCACCTGAAACTAAACCGATATCAGATCAAGTTTACAAAATAGCATATTCAGAGTAGGCCAAGGTATATCAACACATAGAGGAACTGAAGGCGAAGAATTTTATTCGAGTTAGCGAATCACCATGGGCAGCACTAGTGGTACTTGTAGGGAAGAAGGATGGGTCATCAAGATTGTGCATTGACTACAGAAAGCTCAACGCGACAACAGTAAAGAACAAGTACCCACTACCAAGGATCGACGACTTGTTTGATCAGTTGAGCAGAGCAAGGGTTTTCTCCAAGATAGATCTTCGATCAGGGTATCATCAAGTAAGAGTTTGGAAAGAGAATATTCCTAAGACAACATTCAGGTCGAAGTACGGGCATTACGAATCTTAGTAATGCCATTCGGTTTGACCAATGCTCCCGCAATATTTATGGATTTGATGAACCGCATCTTCATGACGTACTTAGATCAATTTGTCATTGTGTTCCTAGACGAAATTCTTGTATACTCAGCTAGTAAAGAAGAGCATGAAGATCACCTCAGGAAAGTATTGCAGGTTCTGCGAGGGAACTAGTTGTATGCCAAGCTCATCAAGTGTGAGTTTTGGATAGATCGAATTTCATTCTTGGGGCACATCATATCAGGGGCTGGAGTAGCAGTGGATCCCAAGAAGGTAGAAGCAGTAGAGAGTTGGCCAACACCTACGACCGTAGCAGATGTGCGTAGTTTTTTGGGATTGGCAGGATATTACAGAAGGTTCGTATTAGACTTTGCAAGACTCTCAGCACCCATGACCCGCTTGACACGGAAGGATGTGCCATTCATTTGGTCGGCAGAGTGCCAGGCATCATTTGAGAATTTGAAGCAAAAGTTGATCACGGCACTTATTCTTACATTACCGGTTGGACCCGAAGGTTTTACTGTATATTGCGATGCGTCAGGAAAAGGACTTGGGTGTGTCCTAATACAACATGGGAAGGTGATAATGTATGTATCTATGTAAGCCCCCTAATTTTCTACTATGATTTTTTTATTTAAAATATATGTTTGTATTTATTTTTGTACTTCGTATCTACACGTCGCATACGACTTCGCATTTTTGTATTTGCGTAACGTGCAAGATTGCGTTCGTAATTTCTCGACGAGTGCAAATATGTATCGAGGTACATATTTAGAAAAACATTTTTTTATAAATTTTATTTTATAGGAAAAGTACATATGATAAATATTTTAATTTCAAAAAGAGTTATTTTATTCGTCATTAAAAAATAAATATTGATTTGGAAATTTTTGTTTATATAAGAGATATTCTAGATATTTGCGAAGTTTGAAATTGGTTATTAATCTATTTTGTCATTTACAAAAGCTATTTTTATAATGAAATATTTAAGTATTTATAGTGATTTTTGAAATTAATTATTTCCATATTTATTTAACTATGACGATAATATTTGAGATTTTGTTAAATTTAATATTTGATTAAATATGGTAAATTAAATAGCAAAAGATTTTATTGACTGTATTTAAAATATTTTAAAATTAAGTATAGAATTAATTTGGATTTGGATTTGATTTGAATTGGCTTTAAATCTATATAATTACATGATGATTTATCTGATTAGGATTTAAATAAATCCTAATGTTTATCTAACTGGGTATTTCCACCTCCTATAAAAGGAGAGGTACTCCTCCAGCAAATTCCATAATTTCCACCCCATTGTGTATCGTGTCCGTGTCCAGATCATATCTACTATATTCTTCTAGTACATATACATGGTTCTCCCCGTGTCCGACATACCGGACACATCCTCTCGTGTCCATCATCACCCGGATACCATCACCAACCATCGATCCCCACAAGCCCTATCTCCATCTACGGCCTCGTCCGAACCCAGCCCCTCTCGATCACCACTTCCCCGCCACAAGATCTCCGTCCCTCACCGCCGCACGTCTGGCAAGCCCCAAACCACCACCTTCGACATCACCAACCACCACTGCAGCTCTCTAACTTCGTACACCATCAGATCTTACCGCCACCACCACACGAAAATAAATATAAACCCAACTAACCTCGACGAAGCCACCGCGGCTCCTCTCCGCCATCGCCACCCTGCTGCGCCCGACCCACGATGGCATCCGGAGCTGCCGCATCCGCAGGCGTCTTCCATTCCACTGCAGCCGCCGGCACCAGCGCCTTCTCCATTCCGCCAAGCCAGTGGATCCAGCGCCCGTCGACTCCGGCGCCGGCAAATACCACCGTGCCTTCACTACGCCGTGCCAGTGGTCGCACAAACCTCGGAGAAACCCCGTCCCCGCCACCGCTTCAACCCGCAGGCGCCGAATATCCCCAGGTCGTGAATCACCGCCGCCTCCGCCTGGCAGTGGCGGAGCAGTGTGTGCCACCTCCGGCGTCGAAGCCGCCCACAGTCCGGCCCGGCCCGGCCATCCGCCCGAAACCCACTCCTTCCTCGAGAACCGCGTCACCGTGCTAGCCGATCTGGACCCGCCTGGCCTCCTCTGGAGAGCGCCGCCGCCACTTGGGGCCGCCGCTCAAAAACCCAGCCGCCGCCTCCGCTGATCTCCTCTCCGCTCCGACCGTGCAGGAGCACCGCACCGCCCGCAGATCCACGCCGCCAGGAGAGCGCCGCCCCTCTCCGACTTCACCAGACCCGCGACTGTCGCTCCACGCCGCCGACCACCGCCTCACCGGTGAGCCGGAGCCGTCCGCCTAGGTAAACCCTTTCTTCTCTTCACTCTCTCTCTTCCTCTTCGCTGAAACGATTTTGGGGGGAGGGAAAGATTAATGGTTGTAGGAGTGATATTAAATCACTGCTAATGTTACAGCTTATTAATAATAATAATATTATTATTATTATTATTAATTACTGTTGTTATATTATTACTATTATCAATATTATTATTATCATTATTATTATTACACCATTATTATTATATCTCTTATTAATGTTATTATTACTATTATTATTAGTATTAATATTATTATTTTATTATTTAAGGGTAATAGAGCTATATACTTTTTAAGGGTTTAAAACTATTATTATTATTATTATTATTGCTATTAATATTGTTATACTAAAATTTATATTTGACAAAAATATATTTTTGGTAACAAAGCTACATTAAGCTTGGGCTGTAATGTATTATATTATGATTTTAAAAATCTTTATGTAGAATTTTATATCTAAACTTAATATAATTTTTTTTCCTAAATAGTGTATTTTAATAAAACTAAGTTTACAAATGATTTTCTAGATTTCCAAATATTCATTATTTTAACTAACAAAATTATAGTTTCCAAATTATAAATAATTTTCTAAAGATAAGTTATATTTATTACGCAATTTCCTTTTTGACCATTATCATTGATCATGACTAATCACATGTTCCTATTCTCTCGCAATTTTGGACCATGACTATGGCTATTGGACCAAGCTGGACTTGTCAGATTATCGCACACCAGGCGTAACACCAGGCAAGATACCTTACCATTATACTATTTATTTTAGTTGCATTTTATTTACATATTACTGTTTATTTATTTCTAGTTCATGATTACTGCCTGCTCAGTGATATTAGTTGTACCTTGCTATTTACCCTTTGATTGCATATGGACTTAGAGTTAAGGGACTACCTCGAGCTTAGTGCATTACATAAACTTTGACACTGTTGTGCTACGAGATGTGTGAGTTATGAGTAGCATATAGTCTACGGACTTGCGTGTTGGCTGATCACTTATGCGTGCAGGACGTGCGTTAGGTCTAACTGTCAATAGTTGCGTGTTAGAAGACTTGACGGTTAGTAGTGTTATATGGTCGTGGATGCGACATGATAGGTACATTGGGTGGGAGGAACATTTCCTTATCGTATGGGCTTCTATTGCACTTCCCTTGTAACCCGGAAGCTCCGCTGGAGATACGGGTATGAGCCTCTCAGGTTGGCCACTGTCGTTTTTGAACGTCATGCTCTCGGTCACTGGTGCCCAAGTGGGGACTATACCAGATCCCATTTACAGCCAGGGCCCATGCGACGAAAGGTTTATTCTCACTGCATGTTCACTTTAGTTTGGTTAGATTACCTTATTGTGTCTTGTCACTTTCTTTGATTGTGGCATATTTATATTCAGTATTATATGGCATGTTGATGCATCTTGTTACGTCCCTCTAAGGACCTGGTTATCTCGCCAGGTGTGTGCCCTTATGATTTCTGCAGGTGCTCTAGCTAAGGCCATGACCAGCGCTCTGTTCATCGAGATGTGCTCTTGGATCGTCATCTCCTTTCTCTACTAAATTCCTTTCCTTGTATATTTCGTTCTTATTAAAATTAGTTGGTAGTGGACTTTGTCTCCGCCCAACAATTATATACATGACAAATTCAAAGTTGCTTTTATATCATATTTATCTTTGTGGATGAGATTTAGTACCTTGGTTATTGTATTTTACAGCTTATGTATATATACGAGGGTCCATATACTTCGTATATATACAGCTGGCATGATTACGTTCTAGTCCTACGTATTTTGGGACTAGGGCGTTACATGTTTTTGTGGTGGCCCATGCAGGTCTAGTTTGCCGTTTCGGTTACATGATTGTACCGAACAGGCCTGCAATATAGGATTAGAGTTTAGAATCTCATCCACCTACTTGACTTCCTTCCTTGACTTCAAATTCCGAACTCTCGTTCGACCTCCTTGATTTGTATCTTGCTTGACTCCTTCTACCGTAAATTCTTAGTTCGTGTTTAGTAAGATGACTAAACTAGTATATGCCCATAGGTTAAACACATGGCTAGATGGATTGCAATTGACAATTAATATGCATGGGGATTTTATTTAAGTTATAAAGGCATTTATTTACCTAGAAATATGATCTTAAGGATTAGTTAATTCCAAGTTGGGTAGTAGCATATTACCGTCTTCAATGGATAGTTGGAATTTTATTTTGCCATTACAAGGTGGTATACACAAGAGGACAGAAAACAAATTTATGATTTATGATTTTTGGAAATTGTGAATTAGTTTATAATTTATTGAGATATGAAACCGATTTGGAAAACATCTTTAAATTGTGACACATGATTTACGATTAAGTTTAAGTTTGGATTAAATATGTTAAAAGTTTATCTCGAATTTATTAAAGTGTTTTAAATTATAAGTTATGATTTTGTAACGACTAGAGAATATGGAGGGTTAATGATTTATGGTTTATTAGAGAGCTTGAGGTTTTAAATTGATTCTACGATTTACGAATTATAAGTATTTAATTTTGGATCTTGAAGAGACAATGGTAAAAAAATTTGTTTGAGATATTTTGGGAAGATATGAAATCGACTTTGAAGGAAATTTAAAAAAAAAATTGCTCATATGATCTATGATATATAAAGATATTCAGATTTCGAGCTTAAGGCCTTGATTATGGATATTTAAATTTGGGTGAAAAAAAAAGAAGCGAATTACTTTTGAAGAGTAGTTATGACTTATTGGAAGCTAGTTATACACATTTGAAGGATATATGATTAAATTCGGGAGTTATTTAAATGTTCCATTTTGTAGTATGAAATTCGGTTGATAAACTCATTAAATGACGAGTTTAAGGTTTGAAAAGAAATGATGAATTTATTTATTCGATTTGCGATTTACGAGGATTGTTCGAGATTGACTAGAGATTTAAAAATTGTGATTTAAGTTGACAATCTAAAATAATTGAAATTTTGGCGAAGTATTCTGAAAATTTTATTGAGAAACTTTTGAGGAACGTGAAATTTTAGATTAGATCATATATTGGTAGGGAACCAAGTAGCAAGTAAGGTCACCCTAGTGAGATAGAAGTATTCCACATTAGATTGCCATGCCACCTATGACTATGATATTGCATATACACAAGTATAGTTAGTCATCGACCAAACCGTGAACATATCTTTGACTTACTCGACCTTCCCTCAAATCTAGATCATTATTTATGACCATTTAATTGTTTGAAACTTAGAAATGATTAGAATCGTTCTCTTGACCATACCCTTATCTATGAGACTATTTTCTCTCTAGAAATTGTCTCTCTAACTTATTTAGCCTTGATCTACGAGCTTTCATAAATTATCTTTATTTGTGCTTTAACCTTCATTTTGTGCATTAATTAGTACATTATGAAAACCCACTTTCTATTTTTTATCAATTGGCATTCCCTACCGTGACTTTGATATTTGAAGCACAACACTAGACTTTTCCTTCCAACGAATTTCACATGCAAGACCTAGACGAGCTCACCTTCATGTAGGTATATCATGTCCCACTAAAACACGTCCCCTTGTACTCTATTTTTATGGTATGACTTTCGGGTCATAAAGACTCAATTATAACCTATACCATGGTACCGATATATTTTTGACTATATATTTGGACTTAATCACGATCAAATCTTCGGCCCGATTGCGATCTACTAAATCCGTTAAATGCTTAACCCTTGTCATTTTATTTTCTTGTATTATCTTGATTTACTTAGACCCATAACATCTTTAGCTCTTCAATATTAGCAACGCTTACTTTTCTCCCTTCCAATTAAAATTGCTTACTCATATTTTACTATGATTTCTCCGTTGTTTATGCAACCTTGTTCCTTGTTTGATTCCCTTATGTGAAATGAAATTTGATCATGACAATCTTGGGCTAGTAGAGGTTAGATTGGAGAACCCCACAACATGGATGAATAATAAAGTAGTTAAGATAATTACGAGATTATGAGGTATAGATGGGACGTGAATGAAAAGGCGCGATAAATCTAAATAGATGAGTTAAGGAATGATATATTATGTTTTGACGAAACACTAAAGGATAAATAGACTTCCCAAATTTCAAACTTTGTTTTAAGGTAACTAAATATCGAGCGAAGAATCGTCTAAAGTAATTAGTGGTTTAAGAACCACATGTTTATATAAAATTATGGATGCAAAATTTTGATAAAGACAATGTTGACGTTGCCTTCGATAACATATAGCGTTATGATGATTTTATTTTTCAAGGATAACCAATTTTTGAAGAAAGAAACCTTTATAATTTTGAAGTTCTAAAACGATTATGAATAAGAAGTTAAGATGAGTTTCATTCCTACCATCAAGAACTGAGATGGTTGAATTCAAATCTTTGAGAGAGACTAATAAAGATTAAAGAAAATTTTCAATTATGATGATAGAAGATTGAGTTATGAAGATATATCGTTAGTTTTCGAGATTTATCGAACATTGCAGACGGACTTTTATTTTTGAATTTATGGATGCATTGTACACTAACCAATAAATACAAATTTGTAGTAAGAGGGTTTTAATTTTTAATTTGGCTAAATTGGTTGGAGATTTTCAAATTTTAGTTTTAGAGAAAATCATAACTGGAAAGACATATATAAGTGAGCTAGTATAAATGGAGATTATGGAATTCAAAATTTGAGACTATTCTATGACGAGATAGAGGAAGTTAGAGTATATTTATAATCATATTTGTTTTGTTTAATTTTTAAGGGGGCATAGTACGAAAGTAATTCTTGGGAAGAACGATTTATGATAAGTGAATATTGATGATATCAAAGGATTAAGGAATTATTACCTACTTATGAGGTTGTCCCTTTTAAGTTTAATGTTAAGGTTGATTGAGCTTAGTCATTGATCGATTGTCATGTGCATGATCGTAATCTAAAAATCATCGGAATTTTGTTCTAGTCAATCGAATGACATATGGCCATTGAAATGTCGTTTCATTCTCGTCAAACAATTGATTGCCTTTTTGTTCAATATGAATCAAATTCTTATCGATTATACTGCTTCTATCTCCTTCACCCTACCTATCCTAATTTTCCTAAATTTCGAGGACGAAATTCTTTTAAGTTGGGTAGGATGTAAGCCCCCTAATTTTCTACTACGGTTTTTTTTATTTAAAATATATGTTTGTATTTATTTTTGTACTTCGTATCTACACGTCGCATACGACTTCGTATTTTCGTATTTGCGTAACGTGCAAGATTGCATTCGTAATTTCTCGACGAGTGCAAATATGTGTCGAGGTACATATTTAGAAAAACATTTTTTATAAATTTTATTTTATAGGAAAAGTACATATGATAAATATTTTAATTTCAAAAAGAGTTATTTTATTCGTCATTTAAAAATAAATATTGATTTGGAAATTTTTGTTTATATAAGAGATATTCTAGATATTTGCGAAGTTTGAAATTGGTTATTAATCTATTTTGTCATTTACAAAAGCTATTTTTATAATGAAATATTTAAGTATTTATAGTGATTTTTGAAATTAATTATTTCCATATTTATTTAACTATGAAGATAATATTTGAGATTTTGTTAAATTTAATATTTGATTAAAAATGGTAAATTAAATAGCAAAATATTTTATTGACTGTATTTAAAATATTTTAAAATTAAGTATAGAATTAATTTGGATTTGGATTTGATTTGAATTGGCTTTAAATCTATTTAGTTTCATGATGATTTATCTGATTAGGATTTAAATAAATCCTAATGTTTATCTAACTGGGTATTCCCACCTCCTATAAAAGGAGAGGTACTCCTCCAGCAAATTCCACAATTTCCACCCCATTGTGTATCGTGTCCGTGTCCAGATCATATCCAATATATTCTTCTAGTACATATACATGGTTCTCCCCGTGTCCGACATACCAGACACATCCCCTCGTGTCCATCATCACCCGGACACCATCACCAACCATCGATCCCCACAAGCCCTATCTCCATCTACGGCCTCGGCCGAACCCAGCCCCTCCCGATCACCACTTCCCCGCCACAAGATCTCCGTCCCTCACCGCCGCACCTTCGGCAAGCCCCAAACCACCACCTTCGACATCACCAACCACCACTGCAGCTCTCCAACTTTGTACACCATCAGATCTTACCGCCACCACCATACGAAAATAAATGTAAACCCAACTAACCTCGACGAAGCCACCGCGGCTCCTCTCCACCGTCGCCACCCTGCTGCGCCCGACCCACGATGGCATCCGGAGCTGCCGCATCCGCAGGCGTCTCCCATTCCACTGCAGCCGTCGGCACCAGCGCCTTCACCATCCCGCCAAGCCGGCAGATCCAGCGCCCGTCGACTCCGACGCCGGCAAATACCACCGCGCCTTCACTACGCCATGCCAGTGGTTGCGCAAACCTCGGAGAAACCCCGTCCCCGCCACCGCTTCAACCCGCAGGCGCCGAACAGCCCCAGGTCGTGAATCGCCGCCGCCTCCGCCTGGCAGTGGCGGAGCCGTGTGTGCCACCTCCGGCGCCGAAGCCGCCCACAGTCCGGCCCGACCATCCGCCCGAAACCCTCTCCTTCCTCGAGAACTGCGTCACCGCGCTCACCGATCTGGACCCGCTGGCCTCCTCTAGAGAGCGCCGCCGCCACTGGGGGCCGCCGCTCGAAAACCCAGCCGTCGCCTCCGCTGATCTCCTCTCCACTCCGACCGTGCAGGAGCACCGCGCCGCCCGCAGATCCACGCGGCCAGGAGAGCGCCACCCCTCTCCGACTTCACCAGACCCGCGGCTGTCGCTCCACGCCGCCGACCGCCGCCTCACCGGTGAGCCGGAGCCGTCCGGCTAGGTAAACCCTTTCTTCTCTTCACTCTCTCTCTCCCTCTTTGCTGAAACGATTTTGGGGGGGGGGAAGATTAATGGTTGTAGGAGTGATATTAAATCACTGCTACTGTTACAGCTTATTATTAATAATAATAATAATAATATTATTATTAATTACTGTTGTTATATTAGTACTATTATCAATATTATTATTATCATTATTATTATTACACCATTATTATTATATCTCTTATTAATGTTATTATTACTATTATTATTAGTATTAATATTATTATTTTATTATTTAAGGGTAATAGAGCTATATACTTTTTAAGGGTTTAAAAACTATTATTATTATTATTGCTATTAATATTGTTATACTAAAATTTATATTTGACAAAAATATATTTTTGGTAACAAAGCTACATTAAGCTTGGGCTCTAATGTATTATATTATGATTTTAAAAATCTTTATGTAGAATTTTATATCTAAACTTAATATAATTTTTTTTTTCCTAAATAGTGTATTTTAATAAAACTAAGTTTACAAATGATTTTCTAGATTTCTAAATATTCATTATTTTAACTAACAAAATTATAGTTTCCAAATTATAAATAATTCTCTAAAGATAAGTTATATTTATTATGCAATTTCCTTTTTGACCATTATCATTGATCATGTCTAATCACATGTTCCTATTCTCTCGCGATTTTGGACCATGACTATGGCTATTGGACCAAGCTGGACTTGTCAGATTATCGCACACCAGGCGTAACACCAGGCAAGATACCTTACCATTATACTGTTTATTTTAGTTGCATTTTATTTACATATCACTGTTCATTTATTTCTAGTTCATGATTACTGCCTGCTCAGTGATATTAGTTGTACCTTGCTATTTACCCTTTGATTGCATATGGACTTAGAGTTAAGGGACTACCACTAGCTTAGTGTATTGCATAAACTTTGACACTATTGTGCCACGAGATGTGTGAGTTATGAGTAGCATATAGTCTACGGACTTGCGTGTTGGCTGATCACTGATGCGTGCAGGACGTGCGTTAGGTCTAACTGTCAATAGTTGCGTGTTAGAAGACTTGACGGTTAGTAGTGTTACATGGTCATGGATGCGACATGATAGGTACATTGGGTGGGGGGAACATTTCCTTATCGTATGGGCTTCTATTGCACTTCCTTTGTAACCTGGAAGCTCCGCTGGAGATACGGGTATGAGCCTCTCAGGTTGGCCACTGTCATTTTTGAACATCATGCTCTCGGTCACTGGTGCCCAAGTGGGGACTATACCAGATCCCATTTACAGCCAGGACCCATGCGGCGAAAGGTTTATTCTCACTGCATGTTCACTTTAGTTTGGTTAGATTACCTTGTTGTGTCTTGTCACTTTCTTTGATTGTGGCATATTTATATTCAGTATTATATGGCATGTTGATGTATCTTGTTACGTTCCTCTGAGGACCTGCTTATCTCGCCAGGTGTGTGCTCTTATAATTTCTGCAGGTGCTCTAGCTAAGGCCATGACTAGCGCTCTGTTCATCGAGATGTGCTCTTGGATCGTCATCTCCTTGCTCTACTAAATTTCTTTCCTTGTATATTTCGTTCTTATTAAAATTAGTTGGTAGTGGACTTTGTCTCCGCCCAATAATTGTATACATGACAAATTCAAAGTTGCTTTTATATCATATTTATCTTTGTGGATGAGATTTAGTACCTTGGTTACTGCAGTTTACAGCTTATGTATATATACGAGGGTCCATATACTTCGTATGTATACAGCTGGCATGATTACGTTCTAGTCCTACGTATTTTGGGACTGGGGCGTTACAATCTAGGCAACTTCGGGACAACGAAAAGAATTATCCAACTCATGACTTGGAGTTGGCGGCAGTAGTATTTGCTTTGAAGCTATGGAGGCATTACTTGTATGGTGATCGAGTGGACATGTACACGGACCACAAGAGTCTGAAGTACATCTTTACTCAGAAGGAACTGAACATGAGACAGAGAAGATGGTTAGAATTGATCAAGGATAATGACGTGGAGCTTCAGTATCATCCAGGCAAGGCTAATGTGGTAGCAGATGCTCTTAGCAGGAGAGGCAGCACATTTATGTTGACATCACAAAAGTACATTTTAGAATTCCTTCAAGAGATGGGCATCGAGGGTATACTTCCTAGTGATATATAAATTTTGGCGAGTCTACGAGTTTAATCCGACTTGGTAGACAGGATCAAGGCAGCTCAGGCACGGGACCCAAGAATTCAGAAGCTTAGGACAGAATGTGAGTCAGGACTCAGGAAAGAGATAAAAATTCACAAAGATGGTACACTTAGATTTGGATCACGTCATTGTGTGCCCAGTGGAGATATCCGACAGGAGGTTATGACAGAAGTCCACAGTTCCCAGTACTCTATACATCCCGGAGGGACCAAAATGTACAAAGATATCAAGCAGCACTTCTGATGGAACGGAATGAAGAGAAAGATAGCTAGATTCGTTTCTCGTTGCTTGATATGTCAGTAAGTGAAGGCAGAACAACAAAGGCTAGCAAGGTTATTACAACCGCTTCCTATCCTGGAATGGAAATGGAAGCATATCACAATGGACTTTGTGACCGGTTTACCGAGATCACAAAGTAGTAAGGATGCTATTTGGGTAATAGTGGATCGGCTTACGAAGGTGGCACATTTTTTTCTTTTAGAGTAGGGCAATCTATAGAAAGGTTGGCAGAATTGTATATGCAGCAGATAGTCAGGCAGCATGGGGTCCCTGTCAGTATAGTATCAGATAGAGATACCCGTTTTATGTCACATTTCTAGAAGAGTTTACATCATAGTCTGGGTACCAAGTTAAGATTCAGTATGGCTTACCACCCACAGACGGACGGGCAATCAGAAAGAACAATTCAAACTTTAGAAGATATGTTACGATCTTGCACCCTAGATTTTGGAGGGTCTTGGGAGAGTCACCTGCACTTAGTCGTATTTTCGTACAACAACAGTTACCAAGCCAGTATCCAGATGGCGCCATTTGAAGCACTATACGACAAGAAGTGCAGGTCGCTACTTGCATGGGATGATATTGGAGAGAGAAAGATGTTAGGCCCAGAGATGACTGTTCAGACGGTTGAAGTGGTTAAGGGAATTAGAGAGCGACTTCGAGTTGCGCAAGATCGACACCGTCATTTGGCAGACCAGCACCGTAGGCCGCTAGAATTTTCTGTTGGGGACCACGTGTTTTTGTGGATCTCACCTACTCGTGGGGTCATTAGGTTTGGCGTTCGCGGGAAGCTGAGTCCGCGATACATGGGCCCATATGCTATCCTTGATAGGGTAGGTGATGTTGCTTATCGTTTGTCCCTTCCACCTTCGTTACGAGAGGTACATAATGTGTTTCATGTATCTCAGTTGCGTAGGTATGTATCGGACCCAAGCCATATCCTCGATCATTTTGAACTGGTTGTTGGTACCAACCTGTCTTACGAGGAACAGCCGGTATCCATTTTGGTCCAAAAAAAGAAGATCATCAAGAACCGAACAATTAGCCTTGTCCGTGTTACTTGGGGTCATCACTCCTTAGGCGAGTCAACGTGGGAACGTGAGGATGATATCCGATCATGGTATCCACACCTATTTGACTCACAAGGTATATCTCTTTCCGTGTACCTTGATTATCTTAATTCCTCATGCTTATCACCCTATGAGTAGAAATTGCTTGATGTCATAGATTGATAAATATAGATATATTATTTGCTATTGGTATTATAAAATAATTGCTTGCTAGCTAAAATTGTTGTACTTAGATTAGTTTGGCCCTGATATTTCTATCCTGCTTGGATTTGAAATTCCGAGGATAAAATTTTTCTAAGGAGGGTAGAGATGTCACTTCCCATTCCGGAATACGTATTTTAATACATGTACTGCTTGAATGTATTTATTTAATACTTATCATGCATTTGTTCTGTATTTAATTCCTTTAATTTTTTTGCTAATTATTTTTCTGTATTTTATTTTCTGCTCTTGGGTTAAGCTTGGTTCGGTTTGTTTTCCGAATTTTGATGGTTCATCATGAACCGAACCCAACTCTCCACCTACTACATCTTCATTTAAAGCCCCAACCCCTTTCTCTCTCTTCATTCTTCTTCTTTCTCATTTACTCTTCTTCTTCCTCATAAGTCTCTCCACCTACCAAACCTATAGGCAAGTACATCTTGCTTCCATATGAGAACCCATTTTTTTGGTTCATTTATCTTCCTCTCGTGATTCTAAGATAGTTTAGAACTTGGCACTTTGCATTTTGAAGTCTCATTTTTAGTAGATCTAGAAATTACTATTTTTCGGATTTTATTGGTTTTGATCTATCAAACCTCCTTATTGCCAAGTTTTGTTCGTTCCAGATTATTGAGATTGTGTTATACGCCATTCTGACCCGTGGAAATCCCATTTTCAGCTTGGAATGAAGGTTCCATGGAATTTGGAGTTCGAGAAGAGCTTTACATCCACGTTTTTACGTGCCAGCGTAATATCTGGCTCTACGCACACGTTTATACGTGCTCACGTAATATCAAGCTCTACGCCCACGATCATTCGTGTCAGCGTGAATCTGTTTTACGCAAGTCGACTTGGCTTGGCGTATTACTCTTTACGCGTATTCATTCGTGCATAAACCTGACTCTTTACGCGTGCAACCGTTACGCATGGCTCGACCCTTTACGCGTACAATGTTTCACGCGTAACACTATTCTTTACACATACAAGATTTATGCGTAAACTTTGACTCTTTACGCATACAATATTTTACGCGTAACGTTACTCTTTACGCGTAACGTTACTCTTTACGCGTAACTCTATTTTTACGCGTACTATTCTGGCTTGGCATAAGACGAGTTTTACGCACAACTTTATTCTTTATTGAGCGTATCCCTTTTATGCGTACTCCTTTACGCGTAAAGATATCCTTTTATGCGTATATGTTTTACGCGTAATGTTACTTTTTATGCGTACAATGTTTTATGCGCGTACAATGTTTCATGCATAACATTATTCTTTACGTAAACTTCCCTCATGCGTAAACTTCCTTACGCATAATTTATTGAGCGCACTCCTTTTTACGTACATGGCATTTCCCTATTACATCCTTACGCCTTTTGACATGAACCCGATATAATCATGATATGTGAATATTGTTAATACAGATTGTTATGTGGAATGTGCCTTGTGTCTCGACTGATTCATGGATACCCAGAATGACTGAAACATAACCCTGAGAGTTATAAACTCGACCATACTAAATACTAGTTTGACTTTCATGACTTGGTACGAATTGACATTGATTGTTACCTTGACTAAATGATTGATCATGTGTTCCTAGTTGGAACTAAAGAGACTGGCTAGTCGTCTTACTGAAACTGAATGAGACACGTTCATATTAACTATGAACCATTGCAATCGACTAGCCTATCCCGAACATTGGCATATGGACGCGTGCAGGCTTCAACTGATTTCTACAAAAGCGGCATGTGTACTTTACAGTCAAGGCATGACTATTTCGTGGCTAGGTTTGATTGTTGCATTACGCTATGTAAGACCTACAACCTAACCGCACGGACATCGTTGTAGAGTTATGCATATCGTACTCTGTACGGAAGTACTCATTCTGAATGACTATGATCCACGGCATGGAATTTCAATTAACATAGGGACTACTAAGTTAAATAAAATAACGATTGCATGGAGAGAATGGATTCCCGAGTTCTTACATGGCAGCCATCCTTGGGGCAATTAGTGCCCCGACATGTCGGTTGGTTCCCACAGATACTGCAAATCTGCCACACGGGCAGAGAGCGGTATCTGCTTATATTTATTTACTGTATACTGATGACGGGCGTCTCGCTGAGACTCGTCTAATTCATGACTGGCATAATTGATTATTCGGTAGACTAGCCTTGCATGTGCATAGTAAGAACTGATGAATCCTTATTACATATTTTCAGGATAACTTGGAACTCACAGTTAGCAAGCCGTAGTAGTTGTATTACCGTTTAAATCGATTTGTCTTTGTACTGTACTTACTTCGTTAACTAACTGAGATGATCAGAATGTCAGGACATGACGGGTCAACTTCTGTCTTTGTTTGGTTGGAAAGTTGGTTTGAAGTGTCGTGATGTTGTGTGAACCACAGTAGCAAGTGGAGACTTGTTATTATATTCTTAACTCTTACTACTGGTTTTAGTTCTCATGTCGTACTTCCTCGTGGTACTTGCTATTAGAGGTCTAACCTCTCTGGTTTTGCATAGCCAGATTTAGAGCTAGTTCCCGAGGACTCAGCTTACTTCTACCTCCAAGATGGTCAATACTAGAGGGATGATCGCAGGAGGACACGAGTGGGTTCCTTTCTTTCCTGCTTGTTTTGCTACTTACTTTACATTTTGTCGCTTGGCACCGACATGTTAGTCGGATTGTCTTGTACTTACTTTTACATAATTGTAACTACGTCAGACTGCAGCTGATAATGATTGTGTATACCTTGCTATACCATCTGGCTATGTTTTGTACAGCCAAATCTTAAGAATATTTTGACTAAGCGTTTGGGATGCCTTACTGCTTTATCTTACATGTTCTCTATTATTGCTTCTTGTTTGAATGATTGAGACAATAGATGTTGAGTAACCCTAACAAGACTTTCATGTAGTATGCTCCCCCTCGTCTTTTAGACAACATTGATCGTATTATACGGTATTCATCTACCCGTAATACGTAGCTGGCTGAGTCACTCTCCCGCTCTCCGGTATTCTAGTTCTGGGGCGTAATATTTCACAATATGGATATCTTGGGATAGCTGCCGTCAAGAAAAAAACCATCATCTATTAAGTGAATAACCCAAGCCATGCCATCATCACTTCAAGATTCTAAAGAAGCCTACTCCTGCTAAAGTATATATGGAGTCTGTAATAAGTCTTAGAAATAATTATAAATACAAGAAATGGATGGCAAAGAAAGATAGGGTAGATAACAACCCTGGATCATGTTTGGGCAGACAGTCGGATGATCCGACAGATCTTCGCGAAAATCCGAATGGACCACAGAAAAGCTTATGTGATCTTTTGAATTATCCGACAGACGTCAGCAAAAATTCGACAAATAATCCGTCTTATTTTCGTTTGGAATCCAATGGTCAGATCCAATCCCATCAATGATCCCAACGGCTATATTTATAGTCGTTGCACTATGCAGGCGGATGATCCGATGGACTTCCGCAAAAATTCGACGGATCATCCGTTAGCCAGCTGAAAGTTGCATTATTGTACTTTCCATTGCTTTGGTTATAAATAGCCTTGAACCCCTTCATTCAAGGTTGATGCTTTCAGCCTACAATTTTCTAATATACGAAAGCTTATCCACAAATATTCCACCAAAGATTTTACTTGTCAATCCACAAATTGTGTTAGAGTATTCTTGAGTTGTAAGAGTGAGATCTTCATCTTGTTGTAAGGAGATCGAAACCTTCTTATGAAAGGTTGAAGTTGGAGAGTCTTCGAATAAAAGCTCTTGTGAAATTGGAGAGTGACATGCCCCAGTTCCAAAAATAAGGAACCGAGCCACGTGTCAATGGCCATGGAGTACCACTCCAATGGTTATCTCAATTTAATGGAACCATTAGAGTAGCACTTAAGCTGTAGAGTACAACAATAATGTAATGTAAATGCCCAAACTCTATGTAACTAAATCTCATTCACAAATATGATCTAAGAACACATAGAGATAAAGAGTCTACCAATGTGCTGAAATAAATAAGTCTGGAAGTAATCATAATACAAAATTGAAATAAAAGTCTTGCAGGAACAATCCAGCTAGTACAAGTCTGAAAAGAAAGAAAATACAGGAAGATAAATAGATCTAATCACCGGCTATCTAGATAATGGCATTAGATCAAGAAAGGACCCTACCACTGAATCAAAGGTAGTCCCCTGTAAGAACGTCGTCCTCAGCAGCTAATCCTGCTCCTGAATCGACCCCGGATCCGTAGATCTCCGGGTACTCCTCGCCTAAATATAAAAAGAAAACCAGATCCTCAGCGAGACGCGACAAGGTACATAATAAGCAAGCCAAGTGTACGACAGTAATAAATAAATAGGTAAAGTAAATGTGTCCGCAAAGGTGGGTGAATCTAACATAACCAACTAAAATGATAAATACAATTTAAGAATATCACTCGAACACGCAGTCTGTCACGGTGTACTCCGGAGATCTGATACGGAACTCCGGTAACTATGATGAATCTACAGTTCCGGTAAGGAACTGTGGTAACGGTGAATCTCTGAATCTCTGAGAAAGAGACATTGGTAACTACGTGGGAAAGCATCCCAAGCGCACGATGTTCTGCCCTCCCATGTGACCTTATGAATCGTATCCACGAGACGCTCGACCAGATCCTCTAGCTAGGACATCGAGTCATAATAATAATACAGTATAAAAATATCAAGTCATCGTTCTAGAATCAAGCACGGACTTCCATATACCAAGATGTAATCAAGTATGGGATCCGTCAGTAATGTAGTGTCACATGAACATGTCCTAGGGTCTGATGTACCCACAACTATTAGTCGCGGAACGCAATATAAATGTCTAATATCGATACCCGATGACAGTATAGTCCAACGGCACCCGAATGTGATTCGGACGTACGGTATCGAACACGGCCCTGTGGACACACACAAAAAAGAAGAAGAAAACATTGTCTTTTTTTTATTATCGCGAGGCACCACAAATCGAGTACGACTGAGGGATCCTGCACTGAGGATCCCCGAATACAAAATAGAATTCTGGAGAATGGGACGATGGAGATCGAGCGACAGTTGCTCCTTTATCCGTTGACACTCCGATTACAAAAGTAGGAGAAAACTTAAGAAAATTGCTAACTCTCGGCTCACTGGCAAGAAGTACAGTAATTTGGCTCTTGAAAATGCTCTCTGTTCTGTATTTTGAAGAGGGATGAGGCCCCCCTTTTATAGTCGTTCTTGAGCTGGAATGATGTTATGTGCCCACATGAGGAATTTTTCATGCTTCTAATTGACCCCCTTCAAAGTTTTCGATACTTGAACGAGTTCGAAATAATTTGAAAGAAGCATGGATCGTCTTCTCATGATGCAATGGGCGCATAGCACGACTCTCTCCTTGGGCACATAGTGTTTGGCCAGCCAGTCAGAGGGATACGACTGTTGAGATCTACCTCGAAATCTGAACTGACAGATTCATCGGGGTGGAATTTGAAGCGGTCCATCCTTCATATATTGTCTACATCAGCAAGTGGCAGTCGTATAGTATGCAAGGGGCTGGTTCTTCACGTAGGCGTATAGGCCGTTGTGGGCGCATGCTATGCAATGGGCGCATAGGCGCATAAAGCTAGTGGGCGCATAAGAAGTGGCCTGTGCCTATAAATAGGCCCTGAAGGAGAGAGAAAGCTCATTATTCCCTTCTCTTAGAATTTTTTTTAGAAACTCTTCATCTTCTTTCTTTGAGAACCATGTCTCCCAAGGTCGCCAAGAGATCCGCGAAGGGCAAGGGGGAAGCACCGAGTGGCTCTCCTCCTATGGCAGCATCTTTACCAGTCCAGGACCCGATTCTGGGTGAGGGCACGCTTCAAAATTAAAGTCTCGAGCGTTAATATGCGACGCTCAGACTTTTAATCTGCCTGGACGCTTGCGCCTAAGGCAACATACTTCTGTGGGCATCATTATGCGCCCACAGAAGTCATGCGACAATATTATGGTGTGTTATGCGCCCATATGTTGCCATGTTATGCGTCCTGTAACTGTGACATGTTATGCGCCCACGTACTGTTCGTGTGTTATGCGCCCACATATTTTGTTTTGGGCGCATAGCTCTTTGGGCGCATGAAAGCGCTTCAGAGCTTTGTTTTTCCTACGGATTTCTGAGTCTGACTTTTTTTTTCTGTCCTTGCAGTAAGCATGTTTGTCCCAAAATTTGAGGGAATCTCTTTCGGCTCTGCTTGTCGGGAACTTGATACCAGTCCCATAACAAATACGATCAGCACGGTTCAGGCTAAGATTAGTCAAAATCAGCCTACAGAGCAGACCCTCGCGATACTTGAACAGGATAAGACCTTCTTAAGGCAGATGATTAACGATGAAAAGTTCGTACGTGGAGGGACACGTCGCTTCAAGAAGCCTTACTTCTTGTTTGGTGATAGTATGGAGTTTGAAGATAGCGAGACCATACGTTTGAGAAACCCCATGGTGATTAGTCCAAAAAAATTAGAGGATATGGCTACCATCGATGGAGCACCAGTATCCTTTGTCTGCTTTCACTGCCTTAGCTGTGCGGCGACAGATGAAGTTGGAGCCAACTCCTGAGCTCCCCGGATTCATCTCTGGAAGAATACAGTTCGACTCAGGCGATCGGCGGAAGGACACTTTCAAATGTGTTCGGGGCTCTGCATCTTACTCTACGAGGGGACTGCAACCTGGTGCCGTAGTGAACAATATTCCAACTAACCTCCATCCTTATGCTGCTGACACGCTTTACCATTTGATGATGACGGAGGATGTGTCGTATCCTGTAGGAAAGATGCGGATGGAAGGCTGGAGGTATCCGTCTTCATTCTGGAACAATCTCACTGGCTGGATGCTTTCTACGTATGAAGCCACCCTATAGACTGTTGGCCTTTACTATGCTATTACGGCCACTCAATATGGTGTAAGGGTCCAATATTTCTCTCTTTGGCCGAGTTATATAACTTTCACATCTGTACCTTCTTGACTCCGGCTGGGGTAATGGGATTGGCTCTCCATGAGATGCAGGAAGTGTCGAAGTTTTCCTGGGGTACGGAGCCCTATGAAGAGTACGTGCCTTGTGATGAAGAACTCTGAGATCTGGAGAGTGAAAACTCCGGGATGATTGATATATACAAGGAATTGCTCTGCCACCTTCTTATCTGTCATAGGATTAATAAGAAAGGAAAGACCGAGGGGGCGAATCCCCACACGAGAGCCTGGATGGGCTATGTCTTTGTTCAAGGAGAAGGGGAAGATCCGGCCTCCTTTTTGATCTTAAAACCTATGACCAAGTCCGATATAGAAGCCCAGATGGCGGATTATGAGACAGCGGATACTGAGGATAGTGACGATCCTGGGTCTCCGATTGGCCACTACTTTCGTCAAGCCAAATATCCGTTGTCAGAGAAAGCTGTGCTGGCAGCTTTCTTAATGATCTGGCTTCGTGACTGTATAGTCCCTGGAGGTTCAGGGTCCATTGAGAGAATAAGTCGGGTTATGATACTTCCGGCTGTGAAGCTGGCATTTGGACACCATCTTGCATTGCTTCCTGCGATGGTTTGTGCCACTGGACAAGGTCTGCGGAACTTTGTCAGAAACGCGGTGACTCCCGACGGCAGGCCCCACTTCGCCCGGATCGAGCTTCTGTATCATTTCCTGATGGGGTGGCTGCTACTACATTGTCCTTCCCTAATGAATGCTGGGTAGGTGGCGGACTCATTGGCAAGAGACGCCTTTCTTCGTAGATTTCGTGATGCAGATTGGGCCGTCATCGGTATTCTTGCTTGTAGAAAGGCTTTAGGCTTCTTACAGAACTATGAGTTCTTCAGGGCATCCCCTCCGTCTGGCAGCGGTAATGCAGGAGATATCTTAGTAGATGAGGGAGTCCATGCCACTAATTTGACTACTGGGGTATTTCGCTGGCTTCAGTCTATTAGACCATCGCATCAGTTGCTCCGAAACAGGAATCATGCCTATCTGAAGCCGTATCTGCCAAGCCATTTCGTGCGACAGTTCGACTACAGCCAGCTCCTTCTGGGAAATGCTAGCCCACATTTGGAGTCGATAGGCAGCTTGATTGATGGGGCCTGTGCTTGGATGTACTACAACATCGGGTGTACGGGGGCGATCTTTACTCTGCCCTTGGATAAGCCTGAGACCCATTTGTGCTATGCTGTCGCCAAATTTTATGTTCAGATCAATACTTTTTATCTCCAGTATGATCGTGAACATAGCTTGATATTGGGGACTCGGTTTGGCCCCCTTCCTACGAAAAAGGTGTCGAAGGGCCGTAAGAAGAGAAGTGCTGTTCCCACTGCAAAACCAGCCGTAGTACCACGGCCAGAAGCTATCCTTCGGGAGCCAATAGTGTCTCCGAAGGAGGACACGAAAGATGATGATTTTTCTTCTCGCAATCCTCCTTAGAAGAGGAAAGCTTCAACTGAATTGGCCCAAGAGCCAACCTTAAAGCGAAAGAAGAAAACCGTTGCCCTAAGGAGAGCCAAGGAAGTATGTGCTGGCTCGCCTCCCTTGAGGAGGTCCTCCCGACAAACTGGAAGAGGAGGAACGGCATCGCGGGCCGTTATTATTCGGAAGGTAGATCCCTTTCTAGACTCCGTAGCCGTTCTGATCAAGCCTTTGGAAGCTTTTTCACCTTTATATTTGTCCTTTGCACAGGACCCCGAAGTCGCAGCTGAGGCAAGTGCCTCCTCATCTGAGGAGGTGGATGTGACGACAGAGTCCCCTGCTTGTCTTCGACTGATAGATGAGGGCGGGTCTTCTTCGGCTATGTCTGTGGGGGATATGTCTGCAATAGGAACTGCAATGAAAGAGCTGGACGAGAACCAAGTCCAATCAGCTCATCCTCCTGTGGGTACGTTGCCTTTGTGTCTCTCTTCGGATGAGATTTTTCAACTTTCATTTTGCGTGCTCCTTGTGAGGCTGACTACGACTGTATGTTCCTTTGTAGACAAGGGAAAAGAACCCCTCACGAAGATAGTCCCCACCGTTGGGAGAGGGACAGAAGTTGTTCCCGGCTCCTCCAAATCTGCTGCTATGGAGGGAGCTGCTAGTGAGCCGGTATTGGCTACAGAAAGAGAGGTCGAGCAGCCTGCCGAGGGGGCTGTTGCTGAATCTGTTCCAGTTTCGACTGCGATTGTGGAAGATATCAGGCCTAATGTCGTTCAGGGCCTTGATATTATTCTTCTTGAACAGTCTGGGCCTGCTCTTGGTTTCCCTGAAATGAAGGTTGATGGTGCAGTCCAGGCTGGAGTTGAGCAAGCCGAAGGTACAAAATTATAATTCTTTTGTATTTTTTCCTTCTTTTTGGTTACTACATATATAATTTTTATTTATCAGGTTTAGCTTCTTGTCAGGTATCTCTTCCTGAAGCGGAAGAAACTTTCCAAGCCTCCTCTCCGACGACCTCCACCGAAGATGAGGAGATGGCCCAGGAAGTCGTAAAAGCTTTCTACTCTGTACTGAAAGTGAAGCTTCCTGGAGTCCTGAATCAAATGCTGCCTTCGGTCCTATGAAGGCTATTGCCGAATGTCAAGTGGCGGCCTTCGAGAGCATTGCTGGCTATGAAGAGCGGGCCAACACTCTGAGGAAAGTTCTGAACGACCTGGAGGGTCAGGTGGCCAGGTTCTGGGACACCAAAAGCAGAGCCCAACGTCGCTATTCCGTAGAAGACGAGGCTTTGATGACGGCTCTTGCGGAAGGAGAAGGCTACTTTCCAGGCAAGGAAGGATGCCCTTGTTCGAAAGATCGGCGAGCTGGCTGACCAGTATGGCCAGTTCAATGCTGCAAGTGAGGCACGTGCTGCCTCAATGAACGGCTTGCTGTGCAGGTCACTGAGAAGTACAATCACATTGCACAGATCCAGAACAAGATTGCCCAGCTGGAAGCCGACTTGAGGGCGGCAACATCTGAACATGATGATTACTTGGCTCAGGCTCCATGATTACCACCACTTCTGCCCATTTAGATGAACAGCTGGCGAAGTTGGAGGGGGAGCATCTGGGTCTGATCCTCTTCGAGGATGAAGCTGCTGTCAAGAAGAGGCGCACCATCGAGCTACCGCGAAGTCTGAGGCTGAAATCGCGGCTCTGAGGGACAACATAAACCGCCTATGTATCCCATAGATTTTTGTAACTCTTTTTTTCTAGCCATCGCGGCTCTTGTACCCTTTTTTCCTTCTCTTGAGACATTTGAGTAAAGAATAAAGAATCTTTTCAAAGTAAATGTGGTTTGTGAAATATCGAACCAGAGGTAATGTGGACATAACAAGGATATTTCTGGTGGATATTCCGCTAGGGAATTTTGATGTGGACCTATTATCCGTTTTATATTCAAGTTATTCGAATATAGATAATAAGTTGAATGAAGCTGCTAGTAGAGGTAATATGGACGTAATAGCAGAGGATGTTCTATATCTGACCAGAGGTAATATGGACATGAAAGATATATAACACTAGGTGAAGTAGATAGTTCAGAGGTAATATGGACATGATTATCCTTGATAAATGCTCTGTTCAGAGGTTATGTGGACGTGGCAAAACATTTAATCATTCCACTGGAGAAATAATTATCAGAAAATAATTCAGAGATAATAGGGATGTGACTTTTTTGTCAAATCGAATTCGGATAGAGTAAAAAACGGGGATGATTCCACTGGAGAAATTTTTAGAGGACCTATTATCCATGGCGTATTCAAACTCTTGAAATACGGATAATAGTTAGATAGTTTTTCGAATCATATAAACATCGCACTGTACATTTACATGACTGAACACATGTAAACAAAAATGGTTACACATAGTATTTCTTCAGGAACTTACTGTTGATAGGCATCATGAGCAAGTCACCATCCGGCTTGGTTAGTCGGTACGCACCATTAGAATACACTGATTCTATAATGGAAGGACCTTCCTATTTAGGCTGAATTTTTTTTTATTTTATGCGTCATGACCATTGGTCTTCTCACTGCTAAGACCAGATCGCCAACTTGGAAGATCCTTTCCTTCACATTTTATTGAAGGCTCTGGAAAGGCATGCTTGGTATAGCTCAATGCGCTGCTGAGCTAACAAGCATTTTTCGTCTAGCGCTTCGAGCTCCTGGAGTCGCAGACGGTAGCTTTCTTCGGTAGTCAGCTCGCTGGCTAAGGCTACTCGAAGAGAAGGAATCTAGATTTGTAGGGGAAGAACTGCTTGCTCCCATAAACCAGAGAGAATGACGTACTGCCTATTGGAGTCCGGACCGTTGTACGATAGGCCCATAGACATTCACCGATCTTCTCATTCCAATCGCGCTTATTTGAAGACACGAACTTCTTGAGAAGTTTTATGATGGTTTTATTGAAGACTTCTGCTAGCACGTTAGCCGCTGGATTGTAGGCAGTAGAGGCTACGTTCTGGATTCGATTCTTATCGCAGAACCGATAGAATGCATGGCTTGCGAACTGTGGATCATTATCATGGATGATCCTGCAAGGTAGGCCGAAGCGGTAGATGACGTGATGTTTGATAAAATTGTTCACGTTTGATGTCTTCACTTCGGTGAGGGGTATAGCTTCCGCCCATTTGGAGAAGTAATCGGTTATAGATAGGATGAACCGATGTCTTTTGAGGATGGCGGGCTGATTTGTCCTATGACATCCATGCCCCAGGCTTCAAATGTCCTATGACATCCATGCCCCAGGCTTCAAATGGCCAAGATGCTGCCGTCATGTGTAGAAACTCCGAAGGTTGATGAATGAAATGCGTGGAACTGACAAGCTCTACACTTCTTTGCATATTGAACAACATCTGCTATTATTGTGGGCCATAAAACCCATTCGTTTGAGGCGATTTATCATTTGGGGTCTGGTTGATGTGTACCACAAACTCCATCGTGAGCCTTCCGGAGTGCATGTTTGGCTTCTGTGTCTGATAAGCATCATAACAGTAACCCATCGTAAGAGCGTCGGTACAGCATCTTGGTAGCTGTATCGTAGTAAAATATGAGGGATCGCCTTTGGATGGATACTGCTTCCTTCGGGTCCTCGGGGCGGATTCCATAGACGGCATAGTCTATGAAGGAAATCTTCAGTCTTTAGCATCGACGCTTGTTTCTGTTGTAACTGTGATGAATATGCAAGTCATCTTTCATACATAATAGTTTTCGACCAGACACTGTGATCGACTGCTGGGTATTGGTAGGAACGGTAAAGGAAGCAGCGAGACCGGCTAGAGCATCTGCTTCTATATTCTGTAGTCGAGGCACGTGCTCGATGAAAAATCCAGCAAAAGTAGACGCCAACTCGATTGTTGCTCGGTAGTAGGGGATGAGATCTTCGTGGCGAACTTCATAATCTCTTCGGACCTGACTGACTATTAGCTTGGAATCGTCGTAAGCTTCTTGATAGTCAACTCCCAGTTGCTTCGCCAGTTGTAGGCCGATTAATAGAGCATTATATTCGGCCACGTTGTTGGTGCATGGTTCCACGAGAGAATATGCGCGATGTATAACCAGATGATCAGGTGACACGAGTACGACGCCAACTCCGGCTATAATATTTCCTTTGGGTCTTGTTCTTGATGCGTCGTCAAAGAACGTTCGCCAAATAGGGATTTTTCAGTTGCGGTGTTAGACTCCACCACTTATCGGGGATTTCGTCATAGAGTTTGGACGATTCTGGATCGGATGAGCCGCTAGGAAATCGGCTAATGCTTGGCCTTTTATTGCCTTCTGAGGGACGAAGAGCATATCATATGGAGTCAATAACATCGTCCATGTAGCTAAACGGGAATTAAGAGAGGCCGGTTTAGTCATGAGTATTCTGAGAGGGTTGACTTTAGATATAATATGGATAGTCTACCCAGACACATAGTGGCATATCTTCTGGATGGCAAATACTAGTGCAAGGCATTCCTTCTCCACCGGTGTGTATCTGTGTTCGGTACCCACCATTATGCGCCTGAGGTAGTAGATTTCCTATTCATGGCCGCCTTCATTCTTCTGAGCTAATAGGGCGCTAAGAGAATGCTCCATAGCATGGACATATAGTAAGAAGGGCTTCCCCATTATTGGAGCTACCAATACAGGAGGGCTTGTAAGATAAGCCTTGATGTTGTCGAATGCACGTTGACATTGTTCATGAGCTGAGTGAAGGGTTGACACCTTCTAGAGAGGTTCGAAATGAATCGATGATATAGGCTAGCCTTTCTTGTAGTCGCATAGCTCTTTCAGGTTT
>JANAVB010023995.1:8268317-8585572 GCA_029216955.1 Iris pallida | reverse complement strand
TAAATTTTTTGTATTAGATTTTGTGAGACATTGTATTTGATTAATATAAATCTTGTAAATTTTGTAATCGATTTAACAATGTGAATGAGCAACAAAATAATTATTTTATGAGACTTGCTTATTGTGGGCTAGACAATGTTCTACCGTCGACACTGTAGCGTAGGCTGGACTTGCGCACGCACTCGCATTCTGAAAAATGGTTGCGGGTAGTGACATTTTGTACCGAAACGTGTTTAGTCTGGACACCCTGTAAAGACAGAATTTTTTGGAATTATTGGTAAGGAATTTGGACGTGAATTTTTTTACAAATAACTAGAGATCAAAGTCTTTCCAACAAAATTTCTTTGATCAAAATGGACATTGATAGATAGGTCAATAAATTAGGAAAACAGCCAGAACTTACAGTCCAAGTTATGTTGTTGGTCGGCCGACCCTATTAGGTGGGTTTGGCTTGCTACGGTCGACCTCCAGTGCTCCGAGGCTTGCTAGGGTTGGAGAGGATGATCTTAGGATGGCTGGGATGAAGGTAGAAGGGAAGGAGAAGTTCGGAAAGAGGGAGTTTTTGTTTGGCCAGAAAGAGATAGGTGTGCAAGCAGATTTGAGAAGGGAGTGCTCGGTTTTACGTGAGATGGAGGCTTGGACGGACGAAAAATATAGTTTAAATTTAGAGAATCAAAGGATTAAGGGCTAGGATTGAATAGGAGGAGATTTGAAGAGATTTGGAGGAGATTTGATAATTAAATTAAAAGATGCAATAGGATATGTCAAAAGAGATTTAAATAATGTCCAAATTAGGAAAGTAGTTTTGGATTTGTTTAAAAATAGATTTGAACTAATATGACGGTACATTAATTCATTTAAATCAATCTACAATATACCTAATAGGTGAGGGTCCCTAGAATAGGCTCCATGGGTCCCTCGTTGGACTAGTTTTGGATCGGTGAAATTTTTAGGATCGTTTGAGTCTAATAAGCCTATAGTTTCGACTTGTGTGCCACTTAAAAATAAATAGCACATGGGAACGCAATTTAGTGGGACACCATTGGCATGTGCGAAGTAGACTAAAAAATAATTGAAATCGTATATTGGATCATTTAGGTTGGACCGATGTCGAGTCCGAAATTTAAGTGAGAAGTTACGACAAGTCTCACTGTACCCCGAAGTTGTACGAAGCAAGTAGAATACAAGAAGACATATTTGAGTTGGACATGTTATACCAAATCGAAGATAACTTGTCTAGGTCAAAACTCGTGAAAGAAGTTTTTAGAGATTGACATTTCTTGTGCTCCAAAAATCAAAGCTACAGAAGAGTACATTTTATGATCATGAATAAAAGTGGGAAAATATATTTTAATAACTATATTAAAAAAAAATTAAAAAAAATCTAAAAATCTATGGGGCTTACAACTTCAAAATTTGAACCAACCTATCTATCTGAGCCTAATCTCTAGCCAAGCAATTTAGCCCAGCAACAATCCCAATGGCTAAACATTTGAACTCCCAATCCTGTACATTTCAAATCTAGCTATTAAGTCCCAAATTCAAATTCCAACCATGCTACCTCTATTCACTGTAATGCATAGACTCAACCAGTGTGTCGATGTCATCGTTCTGAGTCAAGAACTGATACAAGGATACAATAAATAATACAGTAGTACACTTGAGTTGTCCCAACGTAGTATTAGTGTCAGATACGACTGTTCGTGTCCAAAACTCGAAAGAGGAAACTGGTTCGGACATATTGTCGAACCCATCATGTGCGAGAACAAAGGATTCGATTATTTGAATCCGTTTGAAAACATTAAAGAGATTAATTGAACAAAATTGCTTTAATCAGAGGAAATCACTCACAAATCAGTTCCAGATCAAAAAGTCTCAGAGAATACAAAGTGAATCGATCGATCAAACTGTCAATTATTCATTTCGATCAAAATTGTTCGAGAAAACCCACTACCAGTACAAAATCAAGAATTTAAGGTCGTTCTCACCCGACGGATCAATCTAAACGTCCAATTCAACCCCTTGCATGATTCCTCGAGTCGACTCGATCCTTATCGAAGCTAACTCGACTGAGGGGACCTCGACGGAAATCAAGAATAATGAACAGATGGAAATTTAATCGAGCAAGGAAGGAATTTTACTAAATGATGCAAGGAACTCCCCAATTCAATGGAGCGATTGGTTGTCCAACACATAAACCGAGTCAACTACGAATCAGAGAAATTGTAGCGACAAAGACGATCACAGATCTCACAGGCTTTACTGTTACTTATCGACGGAGATGCAACTATTCGAAGAAGTAATAATGCCATGAACTTACTGATCAGAATTGAGGTGAAGGATAGAACAGAGGAAGAAGAAAATAATGACTCACCACATTCAACGACGAATGTCGTCGCGTCTTAATAGAGAATCGTCGCTAATCGCCATAGACATGAGCTCGATGCCAAGGAGAAAGAAAGGAGAGTGGAGTGGAATTTTTAGCAGGGCTTCTCCGGTGTGGAGGGGGATGAAGCACTGGGTCAATAAAAGCGTTATTTATAGGCGATGAGGGATTGTCGGCCATTAGAAATGAATGACGGAGATCGACAAGGTTAAATCAGTTGTGAAGGGACGGTGAGGATGGCCAAGGCTATTTCAGTGGAGATGAACTTTTGGGAAGGCTCTGGAGTAGTCGAGCGTCGTGGCGCCACCCTCGTTGCCGGCCAAGAATTAAAGAGGAGGAAGAAGAAGAAAGCTTTGGTAAATTTAGGTTAGGTGACCTAATAACAAAGCTGGATTATCTTAACCGGTTGAGGAGAGGTTAACGGGTCTGGTAAATGGTCAGGCTGTAGGCTTAGCCCAGTAATACCCCATGGTGGCTAAATAGGTTGTTTGACTAATTTAGGTTTATGGTCTAAATAGATAGGTTAAATAGATGGCCTTGGCCAATATAAGACTATGGCCTAACAAAATATGAAATGTATGTATTATTTATTTGAATGAATAATATTTCAAAATAAAATAGATAAACAACATAATATACCTAATAGATAAATATAGAAGTTTAAATATATTAAATAGACAACTATAATATAATAGAAATATATGATAGACTAATATGAGAAATGACTAAATCTATGATTTAAGAATGGTGGAGTTACAGAAACTAATTAGTTATTTAGCTAAGTAACTCTCTAATAGGCTGTATTATTAGACTAAACATTTTGTTGTCTAATAGGGGAATAATATAAAACTTTGTTTTAAAACAAGGAGTATTGTATAAAAAATATATGAATGGGCTACTATTGCACCCTAAACTGTGGTTAAAACTTATTCTTCCTAATTATTTATACAATGGCCATTCATGGGCACAAGTTGGGCACTAATTACCTATATTTGATACCTGAGTACCCACTATAATCTACTGATTCTCCTCTTCCCAACAACACCGACCACAATTTAAGTACTCTATCGTATGTTCATGGTAATGTGCTTAGCACAAGAGGCCTAGGTGTATTCCTTAATGTTACTTTATTGAAACCTTCTACGGCAGGGGTTCTCCATCACCTTAAGCTAGTGAAACAAGGATGCATAAAAGAGGTATAATTGTAAAGTCCCCCCCCAACTCATTCATGCATACACTGTCATGTTCCTCATAACACCCTTGCATATGTACCTCCCAAATACTGCCATGTGTCTGACCTTGATTAATCACTACCCAAGAATAAATCCTAACCATATGAGTAAGATTTCCCTGCATCTGGCCATTAGAGAAATCAAAGAGGAAGGCAACTTATGTACTGCTAAAATTTTCTATTTCCTATTATATGAATTCTTATTGCCGTTCTCTGGAAGAAGGAAAAATACCTGATGTGCATTGAAAGGAAAATAGCACTCACTGAGCCCTCACAAATGAGTTTTTCCCAACTGTGCCTTTCTCCCATTCCCTCAGTTCAAGGGAAACACAACATACGACTCCCATCTCAAAACACATACATCTATGATTTTACTACTGCAACCAACTTAAATACTACACATGCACATGTAACAATTTAAACAACATACACTAAACCGAGGTTTTAGGATGAACAAGACAGAGTAAATAGGGGTTCACACTCTATGTATAAAAGTAGCAAGTAGGGACGTTACAGTACAATAGCAGGAGAGGGAAGCTGTTATGCGCGGCCGGTCGTGGACCACCGGCGTCCTACTAGTCACAATCTGGCAGGGGAGTATCCCGACAGTGTTTCGAGTTGTGCACCAAGAGAGTGTCGCCCACGCGCTTGTCTACGGGAGGGTGGCGAGTGCTCCACGGTGGTGGTGCAGTCCTTGCTTTGCCGACCGGGTCCCATACTACACGCGGCGGTGGAACGGCGGCGGCGACCGACGGGAGGGGAGTTAGAGTGGGAGGTGAAAATAGGTGGTGGCGGCTAGGGTTTTTCTTACGAAAGAGGAAGAGAATAGGAAGTTATATAGAGAGGTTGCGTTAGGAAGCTCTAGGGAGTCACAGATGAGCTGGCAAGTAGGATCCGCGTGCTCTGCATTTGCAGAGTAACAGTGTGCTTAGGGGTGCAACTCGGGCGGGTTGGGTCGGGCTTGAGGTCAACACGAGCCCAACCCGGTGAATCATAAGCCTAGCCCGAGCCCGAGCCCGGTCCGACCTCGGGTTTCACATATGAAGCCCAAGACCGAGTCCGGAGGATCAGGTTGAACTCGGGTTGGGTCGGGTACATCGGTTTTATCGGGTTCTAATATAATATTTGAAATAATTTTAAACAAAAGTAATATTAGACACATAATCAAATAACAATCAAGTCTTGATCATTACAAAATACAAACTGAAATAC
This sequence comes from Iris pallida, assembly GCA_029216955.1. Taxonomy (NCBI): domain Eukaryota; kingdom Viridiplantae; phylum Streptophyta; class Magnoliopsida; order Asparagales; family Iridaceae; genus Iris; species Iris pallida. Next base: position 8,580,743 of record JANAVB010023995.1, on the reverse strand, counting down.
GATTTAGGATAAGGAGTTGAAGAGTTTGAGTGAAGAAATTTAGGATTTAAACTTTTTATTTAAAAAGTTTATATATATATATATATATATATATATATATATATATATATATATATATATATATATATATAAATATATATATATATATATATATATATATATAAAAGTCGGATTTCGGGTTCTTCGGGTAACCCGACACATGAACCCAAGTCCAACCCGATTTTTGATCGGGTTCAAATATTTTAACCCAAATCCGAGCTCGAACCCGAGTATCTTCAACCCTAACCCAACCCATTAACGGGTTTACCCGATCGGGCTCGGGTTTGGCCCGCCCGAGTTGCACCCCTAGTGTGTGCTTGCGTTGTCGAGGAAAAGAAACAGTAAACTAAAGTTTGAAATTCGGGTGCGGGTAAACGGGTCGGGTTGATCCAAACCCGCCCGCTTTTAACACAACTGAAAGGGGTGGTGCTATTGGATAATTAGGTTTAGGGTTTCGAGTTGGATAAGCCCTGCCCGCCCGTTTCAAAACTTAGTTCTCAACAGTCCCAAGCTGGTCTGAACTGGTATTAGGAAAAATTTATTTATTAATATTTTTCTTTAAGCCCAACCTAAAAAAAACATAAATAAATAACTAAGAAAAAATCATCAATATTTGATAAATGTTATTTTTGTTGCCTTTCATATAAAAATAAAAATTCCTATTTTCTTTCTAAGAATTTCTAACTTAATAGGATGCTCAAATTATCTATATTCCTGAATTACCACAACCAGTAAAAAATAATAAGGAAATTACATGATAATAATACTATTGGCATTATATATATATATATATATATATATATATATATATATATATATATATATATGTATATATATATATATATATATATATGTGTGTGTGTGTGTGTGTGTGTGTGTGTGTGTGTAAGGAAATTTCATAAATATAATTTAGCCAGAAAAGTAAAAATAAAATTAGTATATGAATGCCCGTAGCTCATAAATAAATAATATAATAAATAAATAAAAAATAGGGGGCTCACATCCTCTTTCCCTTAGAAATTTTGTCCCTGAAATTAAAATTATGGCACGATAAGGAAGGGCGAGAAACTAAGATATGAAGAGTATTGAAAGGCAGTACGTAAATTCGTACCTTGACCTCAAACAAGTGAGGGAAACATCCCTGAATAGAGTCATCGTGCTCCCAAGTGGACTCGTCCAAAGAATTATGCTTCTATGCAATCCGGACAAGTCGAATAGTCTGTCCCCTCAATACCTTCTCGTTGTAGTCGAGAATCTCAACAGGCTGCTCCACATATGATAGTCTCTGTCCAACCGTAATCTCTGAATGGTCATGCATGTGACTTGGGTCTGCCACATACCTCCTCAACAGCGATACGTAGAAAACGTCTTGTACACCTTCAAGTGACGGGGGTAATGCTAGACGATAAGCTACCTCACCAACTTGCTCTAGAATGTCGAATGACCCGATGTACCCGGACTCAACTTGCCTCTGCTGCCAAATCTAATAGTCCCTCGAGTTGGTGATATCCTCAAAAATATGTGATCGCCTTCCTTGAACTCCAAAGGTCGACGATGCGTATCAGCCCAATGCTTCTGTCTATCCTGTATCGCTTTAAGGTGACTCTGAATCTGCTTCACCTTCTCCACTGTGGGTCACTAACTCTGGACCAAATATCTAACGCTCTCCAACGTCACTCCAACATAATAGAGACCTGCACTTACTGTCGTACAGTACCTAGAAAGGTGCCATCTGAATGCTTGCTTGGTAGCTGTTCTTGTAGGAGAATTTCACCAAATGATGATCCTCCCAAGATCCTCCAAAATCCAATATACATATTCTCAGCATATCCTTGAGTGTCTGGATCGTGTGCCATGATTGTCCGTTGATCTGCGGGTGGTAAGTAGTGCTGAACTTGAGGCAAGTTCCCAAACTCTCCTGTACACTCCTCCAAAAATATGATGTGAATCTGGAATCTCGATCCGATACAATACTGACTGGTACTCCATGCAGACGCACTATTTGTCTCATGTATAAATCAGCTAGAATCTTCGTAGATTGCCCAACTCTGAAGGACAAGAAATGAGCCGACTTGGTTAGTCGATCCATGATGACCCAAATTGCGTCTTTCCTACTGGGGCTCCTCGAGAATGCAGTAACAAAGTCCATCGTGATGTGTTCCCACTTCCACTCAGGAATGGGAAGTGGCTGCAATAGTCCTGCAGATCTCTGGTGCTCGTCCTTGACCTGCTGACAGACCAAGCACCTCACTATGAATCCAACGATCTTCCTCTTCATCTCATACCACCAATAATGCTTTCGCAAATCTCTGTACATCTTCGTACCCTTGGGATGAATATAATATATTGAGCTATGCGCCTCAGGCATCAACTCCTGGCATAACTCTCTACATGAAACACATAAGCGATCTCCATACCTCAATGTCCCATCTTCGTGAATCCGTAGCCTTATCTGCATGTCGGCCTCTGTCCTCTCCCAGAGTTTCCTGAATCTCGCATCTGTAGGTAGAGCCACCTTTATCCGCTCAACCAAAGAAGACTGTACCATAAGGGTAGACAACTGTCCATCTATACCTGACAATACGACCTCTATCCCCAACTCCTGGAGATCCTCCAAAAATAAAGCTAATTCGTCAAGAAGTACGCCATAGGTTTTTTGCTCAGAGCATCAGCCACGATATTTGCCTTGCTAGGATGGTACTGCAACTCGATCTAAAAGTCCTACATCAACTCCAACCAGCGTCTCTGTCTCATGTTTAGCTCCTTCTGAGTGAAAATATACTTCAGACTCTTGTGATCAATAAATATCTTGATCCGTTATCCATAAAGATAGTGCCTCTTTAACTTCAGTGAAAATATTACGGCAGGTAGCTCCAAATCGTGGGTCAGGTACTTTTTCTCATGGGTCCTCAACTGCCTCGATGAATAAGCCACAACCTTGCCATGCTGCATCAGTATACATCCTAGTCCGCTTCAAGACGCATCGCTGTATACCACAAAGCCTCCAGATCTCGAAGGTTGTGTCAAGATAGGTGCTAACGTCATACGCTTCTTTAACTCATCAAAAGTTGTCTGACACTCCTTAGTCCAGATGAACTATTGATCCTTATATGTCAAATGCGTCATAGGCTCCACTATCCTCGAAAAGTTTTTCACGAAACTTCGATAATATCCGACAAGTCCGAAAAAACTCCTAACCTCCATAACTGACGTAGAGGTAGGCTAAGTCTTTACCGCTACAATCTTCTCTGGATCCACTGCTAGTCCATCTCCAGTAATGATATGCCCAAGGAAAGATACCTTACTCAGACAAAACTTACACTTGCTGAGTTTGGCATAGAGTCTTTCCCTCCTCGATATCTCCAGCATGATTCTGATATGCTCCTCATGGCTCTTAGAGTACACCAAAATGCTATCAATGAACACCACCATGAACTTATCCAAGTACCATTGGAACACCTTGTTCATCAGACTCATGAACATAGCTGGCACGTTGGTTATACCAAATGACATCACAAGGAGCTTATAGTACCCATACTTCGTCCGAGAGGACGTCTTTGGGATGTCCTTCTATCGAACCTTGATCTGGTGATAGCCTGACCTGAGATCAATCTTCGAGAACACACAAGCACCGCTCAACTGGTCAAACAAATCAACTATGTGTGGCAGGGGATACTTGTTCTTCACTGTCACAGCATTCAACTTCCTGTAATCTATGCACAAGCATACTGACCCTTCCTTCTTCGGTACAAGCAAGATTGGGGCTCCCTATGGTGAAATACTAGACCGTATAAATCCCAAATCCAAAAGCTCGTCTATCTGGATCTTCAACTCATGTGCCTCCTTTGGTGCTCGTCTGTAAACATGGAAAGTAATTGGTGTCGACCACAAAATTAGTTCGATAGAGAACTCTATCTCCCTATCAGGTGGCAATCCTAGAAGCTCCTCGGGAAATATGTCCTCAAACTTTGATATAATCGTCGGGTATGCTGATTCCTCCAATACAATGTGTGCTCCATGGATGGAATGGTCACTAAGCTCTCTATCTCCTCGAAGAAACTCAAACTCACGGTGACCTGGGCGTCAGAATATGATGCATCTACGTCGATAATCTAGCATCGTATGGTACTGGCTTAACCAATCCATACCAAGAACAATATTATAGTCTGGCATAGAGAAGACTAGGAATCGGGCACGCATCTCTTGCCCGTAAACAACTACTGAACATGATCTATAGGTATCTCTAATAGGTAATATTCTACCTCCCGTAAGAATTCTTATGGTCTTCAGAAGGGGTGCAGTAGCTACTCTATGGGTGCCGACGAAACTAGCAGCTATGAATGAATATGTGGCACCAAAATTAAATAATGCTACTATAGGTAGAGAAGCAACTAAAATAGTACCTGTGATCACCTCTCCAGCTGTCTCTACCTCCACTACTGTCATGGCAAAAGCCTGGCCAAGACTGTGTGCCATAGCCTGCTGACTGGCATACTGAATCGAGCTGCCTGCAGTGCCAAGGGTGGTTGTCCCTGGTACCCTCCTAGTGCAGCTGGTCGCATTGCCCCAACTCCTGCGTGGGGCACTCTCAGACCCTGAAAGATTGGCCTCGGTGCTGGAAGTGCTGGTTAGTGTACCATCGGTGCTGCTCCTCGACGCTCTGTGCACTCTCGGGCCTGGTGCTGATCAGATCCACAAATCAAACATAGTCCCAGTCTGCTGTTTGCCAAGAAATATAAAAGAGCAGAACAATTATCGGAGGACTGGACTTTTACTTCACGTTACAAACTCGCTTGTACAAAGAAAGTCTAGGGACGAAAACCTAGGTACAGCATTCTAAGTACAATTGTTTATTTTAGATTCTGGGGGGTGACGATAGAGGCTCGGGAAAGCTACGGCAGCTCTGCCTTACTCCTTGGACGATCGGTATGCAGCCTTGGCTCCAGAAGATTGCTTGGCGTTGAAGAAATGCTCTCTTTGCTCTCTTTCTGCTTTTTCTCTCCAAGTATTCTGGTGCTCTCTGATCTCGAAAAAGGTCCTCTTTTGTAAGGGAATGGCACCTTGCTATTTATAAGAAAGGAATGCCATCATTAGGGTTTACAATGATTGTCCCTTAAAGTGGCGACGGCCTGTTGATTGATCAATCTGGGCCATTAGTTTTGAGTGTAATGAATCTGGGCCATTAATGTAGATTGTGTCAAATCCTCTCAGAAATTAATGCTGATTGGAATAAATCTCCCTTATGATGATCTGCTGATGTCTGCGAATCTGAATGAATAAGTTTAATTCATTCTCCTGCCACGTGTCCCAGATTATTGGGATTTGACCCAATCTTTGATTGCGGTAAATCTGGGAAATTGATTGGCTTTATGACATGTGTCCTGGGAGCCACTGAGGGGATCTGAGCTGCATGAGGATTGAGCCGTATAAGCCCGACCACGTGTCAAGGCTGTTGGGGAGTGGCCCCCGAACCTTCGAATCACATGATAATCTGGACCGCATGGACGTAGGTGGCCGCATAACGGGTAACTCCTTTGTGAGCCGCATGGAGATGGTCCTTGTGAGCCGCATGGGGGAGCGTCTGCTTGAGCCGCATAGGGCTGTTTCGATCTGGGCTAGATAGGGCAACTGCGGCCTGAGCCGCATGGGGAGTCTCCGCTCGAGCCGCATATGACTGTCCACGTGTCTAGGCTGCGTGGCATTTTTTGGATCTCGAGGGATTATGTCAGAGATCTCCTTCGTTTTCCTAGGAGTCTGTCATTATGACAGAGTCATAATTACGTCTTTGTGTCAGGGCTGTCGTCTTGTCAGAGCTGTCAGCCGTCAAAGCAATTAATACAGTAAGGGAAGAGTTGCTTGTATGCTACGTGGCACCTCTCTAAGCTGCATGGAGATCACAGAGCCGCATAGACGTGTTGAGCCGCATGCGTTCTCTAAGCCGCATGGGCTTTCTGAGCCGCATGGGATTTCCTGGCCGTATGGCTCTTTCTTTGCTATTTTCCATGCTTCTACAAGACCCCCTTCAAAGTTTTCAATTTGCAAAATTAAAATACTTTGAATAAGAAGCATGGCTGTGTGCAAGCTCTTTCTAGCCACATATGAGGTCCTAGCCGCATAGATGTCTTGGCCGTTTGGAAGTTTCAGCCGCATGGGCTTTATGCCACGTCAACGTTGCCACGTATGGCAATCCTTTGCATTAAATGCTGTTGATTTGCTGTCAGTTTTAAAGGCTACTTTTCGGTGCGGGATCCCAGGAGTTTGGCCTTCATTTTAGGCGGCTCACCTCGATAACTGAAGAGTCGGTCTTCGTGTATGCACGGGAATCGAAATGCCTCGCTTTTGTTTATAAATATGGATGAGTTTGGTCGGAGGGATTCCTTTGCTCTCTCCTTCATTTAACTATCTGCTGTCTCTTCTTCCTTATCTTTTTTTTCTGACCGTCGAAGCAAATGGCTCCTAAGTCTTCCAAGGCCGTCTCCGCCGTCGTGAAAGGCAAGAATGCGTCTTCCTCGTCGGCCGCCGTGCCCAAAGTGCATCCTGATGTTCGCCCTACTTTCAAGTGTAAGGATCTCTTTTGAACATTTTGAACCCTAAGAACCCATGGCTCTGTTGCATGATTTATGCACAAGCCTTCATCATTTGGATGGCTCAAGCCTGATCATGATGGAGCCGCATGCGTTGTATGGGCCACATGACCCTCTCGCATCTGAGCCGCATAGGACATTCCCCCGGTATGAGCTGTATGAGAGAAAGATTTTGAGTCGCAAGACTACTTCTGGATATGAACCGCATAAAGTCTCCTTTGACCGGAGCCGCATATGTTCCTGACAAACTGGCCCGCATAGAATTTGCTGAATCCTGCCGCATAAACTCTTCTGCGAGATAGAACCGCATAAGTCTTAATCTGAGCCCCATAAACCATCAAATCAGTGTCATACGGAACTCCCGACTGAATTGGGCCGCATGAAGCTGTGTTGACCCGAACCGCATAGGCTCCATTAAGGCCGTGTCGCATGAAACCTAGCCGAATTGGGCCGCATAAGGCTTCGTCGATCCGAGCCGCATAGGCCCATAGGAATTTCTTTTTGAGAAACTTTTAAGTGGCTTCGTTTTAACCATTCTTTTAATCCTGTTTCTTTTGTGCTTTTCTAGTGAACCTCCCAACCAACCCGGCCGGAGAGCTTCTAGTGGGTTCAGCTCAGTTTGCCATGGGTGTGCGGCTTGACGATCTAATTCGACATATGACAGACCAACTTCCCTCTAATGAGCCGTTGGAGAGGGTGGCTGCCATCAACAATCAGCCTTTCCATTTTCTTTGTACTATGATGAATTCGGGGAAACTGGACGGAGAATATCTGAAACCAGCTTTCCTCTTCGGGGATGCTTTCTCCGTAAAGAACTCCCGAATGCTGGACGTTTCTGAGAACTGGGACTTCACTGTGGATGGGGAGGATATCCATGTTCCCGAGATGGAGCGGCATTTTCCTCTCTCATGGTTTAATATGGTGCCATTGGGCAGGACAATGGCAGGTTCTCTGACTCCAACCCAACAGGGCATGTTCGTGGGCAACATCCACTATAATATGAGTATTAGGTCAGTATGTGCAAGTGGGGAGTCAGTCAGCCGGACTGTGATGGGGCTGATTTCTGGTACTTTTATAAATATGTCTGGTCCTAACTTCACTTTTACTCGAGCTGACACCTTCCTGAATCAGCTCGCTCGCAAGGGGTCCTATCCTGTGGGCAGGTTGTCACTGCTGAATTGGATAAACCCCATTCCCACATGGGCCAATCTTTCCTTATGGATCCTTAGGAACTACAAGGAACTCCTTCTGGAGATTGACCTTTACTACGCCATCCGGGGCATCTGTTACGGATTGTCCATTAACAAGCCGCTGTTCATGGCCCTTCTAGAGATGTATAGCCGGCGTACGGGAACTTTCTTCGTGCCCGGAGGAGAGTTGGGACTTGCTCTCCATGAGATGCATGCTGTTTCTAAGCTGCCGTGGGGAGGCGAGGCCTTTGAAGTATATACCCTGATGAATGAGGAATTCGATGGCCTGGATCGACGATTTCCTGGTTTCGTCGCTGTGTACCGAGAACTGTTGTGCCACCATAGCAGCTGCCACCAGACTGCTATCAAGAAAGAGAATATCTCAGAAGGGAACGCCCCCCACACTACGGCCTGGGTTACGTATCTTTTCAAATTACGTCCGTCCGGTCGGGTTTTGTCTCGAAGTCCTCAAATCCCGGAGGAGGTGAAGGACATGATGTTGATGGTTAAAAAGTCGAGGTCCACCCGTGACAAGTTTGGGAGCCGCACTGACTCTTTTAGTTATTTCTACTACGGTACCCAGCAAATGTCCGAGAAAGCAATCTTGGCCGGGTTCTTGATGGTATGGCTACGAAATTGTGTAGTCTCGGGAGGGGCAGGTTCTACTGAAAGGATCAGCCGCCATTTCATTCTCCCAGCTGTGAAGCTGGTCTTCAAAGTAAGACTGGCCCTTCTTCCGGCTATGGTGTGTAGTATACACCATGGCCTCCGTGCCTTTACATCTAGAGTCATTACTCGTGAGACGACGCTGGACTTCGAACGGATAGAGCTACCATACAACTATCTCATGGGGTGGTTATTGATGCATTACCGGTCATTGATGAGGGCTGGGCCAGAGGATGATGTCACTGCTAATGACGCCTTCCACTTCCGATACCGCCATCAATCTTGGGAGTATGACACTATGTCGACTTGTCGGAGAGCGTTGGCAAGAGTTGACGGGCCCGACTTCTTTGTGTCTCTTCCTCAGTTTACCCCTAGAGAAGTGAGGAGGGTACACGTTGATGGCATTGAACTTCCCCAGCTCTTATTTGAGAAGATGCTTCTATGGCTGTGCAATATTTGCCCGACACACCTAGTATATCGTTACCGAAATAACGTATACTTGGAGCCTTATTTGCCTAGCAGGTTTTCTCGTCAATTCGGATATAGTCAGCTGTTCTTTGACTGCCCCAGTGCTTGTCTGGGCTTCGAGGGCTGCGTCCTTGACGGCATCCGAGCGTGGCATTATTACAATATTGTTCATACCCGGGCTAGCTTCTTAGTCCCTGACGCTAATGTGCAAGGGGATATTCTGTACATGGCGGCCCTTTATCACGTTGCGGCGAACAAATCTCCCGTGAACTTTGACATGAACACCAGCTTCATTGTCGGGATAGGCTTGGCAGAAAAGCCAGAGGGTTCGAGGAAGAGAAAGAGAAGGGTGAATAGGGTTCTCGTGCCAGACTCGGAGTCCACTGCGGCGGACGAAGAAGATGACGAGCAGGCCGACGATGACTCATCGCATTCTTCAGACGAGGAGATGGGGAACAAGCCTCCTACTGTGCCGGACGAAGAGGTGGAGAATCATCCACCAGTTGTGTCTGGTACTTTGCGCCCACGAGGCAGGCATCTGTCTACTGACGATGGCAGTACCTATTCCACAAAGAGGGCTGCGGCAAGACGACGTAGGCTGTTTATTGATGTTGACATTGTTTCTGAGGTGATTGGAATTTCAGCCGCCTTTTCCTTTATTTTCTAAATTATGGCCTAATCATTTTTTTGCTCTTTGTAGGCGTCCGGGGAGTCTGCTTCTCGGGACTTGACTACTGAAGTCGATCCAGCCTTGTCCACTTTGATCAATGACATATGCACTACTATTACTTCCGCTGGGGCTCTTTCGGGGGCGGCCGGGGAGTCTCGTCTTACTGAGACCTCAACCCGTGGGGACGGGGGCTCTATTGCCCTTGTCCTTAAAACAACTGAATTCCAACAGGATGACACTGACCCTGCTGACTCCCCTTCAAGGGTGGTTGGGGCAGAGAAACTAGTTGAATTTGAGTTGGAAGCTGCGGATGAGGAGACCATGCTAGCTTTGAACGAGCTGCAGCCTCCGGGCTCTTCCCCTGGTAAGATAAACCAGCTTTTTAACTTGTGAGGAGGCCTATTTTCTCCATCACCCTGTCCTTCGTAGATTAATGATTGCTTTGAATGCGCAGGTCTCACCCCTTTATTGCCGGTGATGGATATTGCCATAGCGGACTCTACCGGGGGGAATCTGATGGAAGCACGTGTGCCTCCTTCTTTTCCAACCCATACTGAGGGGCCTCCAGCTGGTTCAAGTTTGGGAGCCTTGGTGATAGCACAGCTGGAGCAAGAGACGATGCTTTCCGCGCCATCCTATGCGAATAGGGTTTCGGGAGTTAACCTTTCCGCTCTTCCAAGTATTCAGGCTCTCTGGGCGGCGGAAGAAGAGTTAGCTGCCATCCATGCCTCTTTTTGTACTGAATTCGTTTCCCTGGTGACAGGGACGGCCAGTTCTGAGGCTACTCCTTCGGTGCTGCCTGCCACACTCCCTTTGATACTGTCCTCTATGGAAGTTTTGGACGAGGTGTCACAGGATGTAGTCGACAGTTTCCACCGCCACCTGAAGAAGGGGATTAAGGCAGCTGTGGAGAGGGGGACTCCCTTTGCTCTGGCCCGTCAATACGTCTGTGGGCAGATCAATATCCTTAGAACACTCCATGGTGGAGAGGAACTGGCCGCGCTTCTGGAGCCTAAGCTGTTAGAGGCTGATCGTCTCGTGGCCCAGTTTTGCATGCTGCAACAAGCTGATTTACCCGCGGCAATAAATCAAGAACGCAATTTCCTCGTTACCGCGGTGGAGAAGGTGATGGTTGCCCGAGAATCGCTCAAGCCGGCTATATTGAATGACCCCGGGATTTGACTCGGTTGTACGATCAATGGAGCCGTAGAACTAAAGATTGCGCGGCTCGGGAAGCGGCTGCCTCTCGCGGGATAACCGACACCCGGGAGCAGATCCTCGAGCTCCAGAAAAAGATAGCCTTCTTGGAGTCCGAGCTCGAAGCTGCTTGTACTGAGAAAGGGATTGCCATTCAGGAGGCTGACAAGTTTAGTAGGGCTTCTGCCAATCTAGAACTTGCCCTGAAGAAGATAGAGAACGACTGGCTGGCGTATATGTATCTGAATGACGCAGAGCAATTGTCCCAAGAGGCCGAGCGCCGAGCTAAACAGAGGCTTGAGCGGGGGACTGCATTGGTGAAAAACCGCCTCTTGGAGTTGTGTAATGTCGAACTATAGTCGACCTTTTCTTCTTTTGTTTCCTTTTTTTTTTCCTTTTTTTTTCTTTTTGAGAGGGACGTGGTCCCAAAAGATGTAATGCTTTTTTCTTTTTTCAAATAAAGAGTACTTTCGATTATACCCTTCATTTGCATTGCTTGTCGTACTTGTGGTATTGTGGTGATGTTTGCCCCGGATGGGGGACTTGTTTGTGGACCTGTTACCCTTGGCATACCTTAGTTTTAGGTACGAGTAACAAGTTTGACTGGGGATACTTAGAACAGTTTTACGACAAGGTGGTCGTGGACGTTCCAGGTATCGGGATATAGAATGCCATGGAGCAGCTGGGCTCCTGGAACATGATGAGGAATGGTGGGCCTGTACTAAGAGACTTAGCAAAGGTCATTTGTGGGCCTATTATCCTTGGCGTACCCCGATTTAGGATACGTATAATAGGATGAAGGGGAACCAACATACTCACTCAGAGGTAATGAGGACATGGCAAGTATGAGGGTTTTGCAGTGGAGTCTTCCTACTCAGAGGTAATGAGGACATGGCAGGAGTGGACTCAACGGAGGAAATTTGTGGTCAACAAAGGACATTTGTGGGCCTATTACCCTTGGCATACCCTGGATCAGGGTACGGGTAATAAGACGAGAGAGGACCAACATACTTACTCAGAGGTGATGAGGACATAGTAAGTACAGAGGTTTTATCGTAGAGTCTTCCTACTCAGAGGTAATGAGGACATGGCAGAAGTGGACTCAGTAGAGAATATTTGTGGACCTATTATCCTTGGCGTACTCCGGTTGTGGGTACAGATAATAAGTCGAAAGGGAATCATCATACTTACTATGAGGTAATGAGGACATGGCAAGTATGAAGGTTTCTTCGACGGAGCCTTCCCATTCAGAGGTAATGAGGACATGACAGGAGTGGGCTCAATGAAGGAGGGTGCATAGAACGACTCAGAGGTAATGAGGACATGGAAGTTCTATGCGAGGGGTGATATTTTTTGGCTGAAGTGAAACGACTCAGAGGTAATGAGGACATGGCCGTTTTAGAAATTTGTGGATCGGTTACCCTTTTTGTGTACTGGGAGTACGGGTAGTGGATCATGAGGGAGGATCTCTTCCAGGAAGAAAGTTCAGGGATATGATCATACATGACTTACTATCTGAGAGAGTGACCAGAATGTGAGTTCAGAGGCACCAGCGGGTACATGACTCGATACTCTGGAATGTTGAGATATGAGTTCAGCGGCACCAGCGGGTACATGACTCGATAATCTGGAATGTTGTGGAAGTGAGTTCAGCGGCACTAGCGGGTACATGACTCGATGATCTGGAATGTTTGTGGATGTGAGTTCAGCGGCACCAGCGGGTACATGACTCGATAATCTGGAATGTGTCGTTTAGACATAATATTTCTTCAGGAACTTGCCGTTGACGGGCAACATGAGCAAGTCTCCATTTTGTTTTATGAGGCGGTAAGCACCGTTGGAGAATATAGCCTCTATGATGAATGGGCCTTCCTATTTTGGCTGAAACTTGCCGGCGGTCTTGTGAGTCATGACCATCGGTCTTCGGACTGCCAGAACGAGATCGCCCACCTGGAATGTTCTGATTTTAACCTTCTTGTTGAAGGCTCCAGAGATGCGTGCTTGGTATAGCTCGATTCTTTGCTGAGCTAGGAGGCGCTTTTTATCTAAGGCCTCTAACTCTTGTAGTCGATGTCGGTAGTTATCATCCGTCGTCAATTGATAAGTGAGGACGACGCGGAGTGAGGGTATTTGAGCCTTTAATGGAAGAACTGCCTCACTCCCGTACACCAGGGAGAATGATGTGTTCCCTGTGGCCGTTCGGACCGTGGTACGGTACGCCCATAAGCATTCACCAAGCTTCTCGTTCCAGTCGTGTTTGTTGGATGATACGAACTTCTTGAGTAACTTGATGATGGTTTTGTTGAATGCCTCTGCCAACCCGTTTGCTGCCGGGTTGTACGATGTCGAAGCGATATTCTGGATGCGATGCTTGTCGTAGAACCGATAGAAGGCGTAGCTTGCAAACTGCGGACCATTATCATGGATGATCCTTCGGGGCAGTCCAAAGCGATAGATGACGTGATGCTTGAGGAAGCTGATCACGTTCGAAGTTTTGACCTTCGCAAGCGGGACAGCTTCCGCCCATTTGGAGAAGTAATCTGTGATTGCGAGTATGAAGCGATGTCCTCGGGAGGAAGGTGGAGTAATCGGACCGATGATATCCATCCCCCATGCTTCGAATGGCCAGGATGCCACTGTCGGATGTAGAAATTCGGATGGCTGGTAAATGAAGTCCGCGTGGACTTGGCAGGCTTTGCACCTTCTTGCATAGTCTATCGCATCCGCTACCATCGTGGGCCAGTAGTAGCCCATTCGGCGAAGATGGTCTTGCAATTTAGGGCCAGGCTGATGGGCCCCATAGACACCGTCATGAGCTTCGCGTACGACTTCTTTGGCTTCTGCGTTTGACAGACACCGAAGCAATAATCCATCATAGGATCAACGATACAGCATTTTCGTCTCTGTATCGTAGAAGAATCTGAGAGAACGCCGTCTGATGGAGGTGGCTTCCTTTGGGTTCTCGGGCAGGATATCGTAGACAACGAACTTAATGAATGGTTGTCTCCAATCTGGGGCATCGTCGATCGTCTGAGCGGAATAACTTGCCACGAATTGAACGTTGTTCTTGGGGCAGACCAGTTCGTGGCCTATCACATCTACCGATTGATGAGTATGATTTGGTACCGCTAGGGAAGCGGCTAGGCCTGCTAAGGCATCAGCTTCGATGTTTCGGAGTCTGGGAACGTGCTCGATGAAGAACCTCTCGAACGATGAGATGATGTTGATTTCTATTTGGTGATAGGGGATCATGTCTTCATGGCGGACCTCGTATGAACCCCGGATCTGATTGACGATTAATTGCGAATCGCCGTATGCTTCGAGATATTCTATCCCTAGCTCTCTTGCAAGTTGGAGGCCAATGACCAAAGCGTTGTACTCGGCCACATTATTGGAGCAGGGCTCTGTGATAGAATAAGCGCGGTTAATCACTAATCCGGAAGGGGACACTAGCACCACCCCAACCCCGATGACGATGTTGCCCTTGGGTCCAGTTCTCGAAGCGCCGTCGAAGAACATTCGCTATATATTATCGTGAGAGGTTGCATGCGAGTCGACGACCTCATCTGGGATTTCTTCATATATTCTGGATGACTCCGAGCCCAGGTAGGCCGCCAAAAAGTCTGCCAGGGCTTGACCTTTGACAGCCTTTTGTGGGACGAAGATCATATGATAAGGGGACAGCAATATTGCCCATGTAGCGAGGCGAGAGCTGAGTGCCCCTGATTTAGTCATGAGGACCCTGAGAGGGTTGACTCGTGAGATTACATGTATTGTTTGCCCAGTGACATAGTGTCGCATCTTCTGAATGGCGAACACCAGGGCGAGGCATTCCTTCTCCACAGCGGTGTATCGGTGCTCTGGTCCAATCATCATTCGACTGAGGTAATATATGGCTTGCTCATGGCCTGCATCGTTGTTTTGTGCCAGCAGAGCTCCGAGGAAATGTTTCATTGCTCATACGTAGAGCAGGAATGGTTTTCCAGCAACCGGGGCCACCAGGACTGGAGGGTTCGACAAATATTGTTTGATGCTGTCGAAGGCCTGCTGACATTCTTCATCCCATACGAACGAGACGCCTTTCTTCATGAGATGGGTAAATGGTCGACATCACCCGAAGAGGTTAGAAATGAACCTCCTGATGTAAGCTAGCCTCCCTTGAAGGCCTCTGAGTTCGCGGAGATTTCTCGGGGGACCCATCTCCATAATTGCCTTTGTCTTCTCAGGGTCTACATGGATACCCTGGGAGGTGATGATGAAACCCAAGAACTTCCCGCTGGATACGCCCAGGAAGGACTTCGTGGGATTCATTTTCAAATTGTGCGCTCGCATCAGGTCGAATACCGTCTTCAGATCCTGCAGATGGTCTCCCTTACATCGACTCTTGACGGCGATGTCATAAACATATCACTCCACCGTCTTGCGTAAGTGGTCTCTGAAGATGATGCTCATGGCTCTTTGATATGTGGCGCCGGCATTCTTCAAACCGAAAGGCATGACTGTGTAACAGTATGTGCCAATCGGTGTTCGGAATGATGTATACTTTTCGTCGTCATGAGACATCTTGATTTGGTTGTACCCCGAGAAGCCATCCAGGAATGACATACGTTCGAAGCCGCAGGTATTGTCAATCATGATGTCCGTTATAGGGAGGGGGAATTCATCTTTGGGACATGCCTCGTTCAGATTGCGGAAGTCGATGCTGTAAAACCCCTAAATTTCTACTACTTTTTATTTAAATTTAGTACCGATTTAAATTTTTGTATTGTACGTCGCGTAGTCGTATTATACGTCGCGCACGAATTTTATTTTTTGAAATTGCTCGACGAGTGCGATTATGTGCGAGCGTACATATTTTTGAAAATATTATTTTTTTCTAGTTTCAAAATAATATACATAATAATTATTTTGTTATCGTTACAAAAATTTCCAAGTTTGTTATTTTGTTTATAAAGCCTTACATTTTTCATAATTATTAATAATAAATAATATTTTTATTTGTATGCTAGAAAAGCATAATTATAAGAACATCATTTGTACCTACATACATATTTAGTAATTATTTATTAGTTTATTTTAAATAATAATGTAATTTTTGAAATTAATATTATTAGTATTTTTGGAAAGCATATTTTTATTTATTGTGGAGATTTAAATATTGATTTGAATTTATGTATTTATTTAAATAGTTAACATTGAAATTTAATTTATTGATTTGATTTTAAACTAAGGGAATTAAATTAGATTTAATTGGATTTGGATTTAGATTTATTTTATGGATTTAATTTAATAAATTGATTTATCTAATTTGGGTTTAAACAATCCTAATCATTATCTAATTGGGAATTTCCACATCCTATAAATAGGTAGGTACTCCTCCAATTCATTATTCATCCACAAATTCTCCACAACCAAATAAGTGCATCGTGTCCGTGCCCTCTCCCAGTCCAAATATCTTATTCCATATTTTACAATATACATTGATTCCTCGTGTCAGACACACCTTCGACACAACAAACCCTAAGCCTAAACTCTAACACAGTTCTTATGTCTGTGTCGACATCACGACACGAATAGTACAAACCACCACTGTTCCGCCTTCGTACAGAATCGTGCCGCTACCCACATTAGCATCACGACCACCACCATCTTAGCCATCGACCCACACCGTCACCGCCACCAATTTCCGGCCAACAACCAGCCTCGACACACCCACGCCACCACCCTACCACAACCAGCACCCCCATCACCACCATCGCCTCCGCTCCCCAAGAGCCAGAACCACCACCGGCGCCCAACCGAAGCCCAAAACCCCCCGACGACCACCGTGATCGCAACAACAGCCACCCGTACCAATACCAAGACCCTAGGCACCCGGCAACATCACCGTCACCAGAGCCACCGCCGACGGCTATCTACCGCGGCCAGCCTCCAAATCCCACTGGCCACCACCACTCAAATTGTCGAAAAAGAAAAAGAAATAGAACCCTAAAACCACCCTTACCTCGCCGGAGTCGCGCCGTCCGCGGCCGAGAATCCGCCTACCCCGCCCGACCAGCTAGGTCCGCCTCCCGACTCCCACGCACGAGCACCGCCGTCTGCAAACCCCTGTCCCGATCTTCGCCGAAACCCCAACCCCTCTCCGCAGTTTCCTTCTCGCCGCTCAGCCGCGCATCCGCCGGCGAGCCCCGCGCGGGCCGGCAGCCACCGACTTCCTCTTTCCCTTCCGCCCTTGCCGTCGTGCCCTAGCTTTCTCCTCCGCCGTTCCTCGTTTCGCCAACCGCCCTGCCGACCTCAGCCCTCCGCCCTCCGCCGAGGAAAACCCCCAAACGTCGAGCCGTCCGCCGACCGGTGTCCTCCGCCTCTGTCTCCACCGTGCGCCACCGCCTCCACGTCGCCCGAGCCCCGATCTCTCTCCCTCTCGCCATCACCTTCCCCTCTCTCATCTCTCTCTCCCTCGGCCTCTCTCTGCGCTCGAGGAGCAGACGGCTACCACTCTCCCCTTTAGGAGAGAATGGGTTTTGAAACATTTCACTGTTTGCTTCTTTCATTTTTTTTGTTTGTTATTTTTTCTTCTTCTTAAAACTAAGTTCTGTTCTCCTCGAAAGAGGAGGACAATGTTTCTGTGTTGGTTTTTTTATTTATTTATTATTTATTATTATTATTATTATTGTTATTATTTACTATTATTATTATTATTGTTATTATTATTGTTGATTATTGTCTAAACTATTTATTTGCTAATATTTTTATTTTAGAAATATTTTTAACCATTTTTGAAGATAGCTATCACTATAGATTATGCTTTGACAAAATTATCTTGTAACAAAAATAATGTATTAGGTTTGGCCTATATTTTCAAATTCAGTTTTGAAACCCTCAAATATTAGTATAATATAGTTCTTGGTCTATAACTATTATTATAGTATTCTAGCCATATTTCAAATATAAGTATTACCTTTAAATGATTTTTCATATTTATCAAGTATTTACCTAAAAGTATTTTTAACTAAATTTTCAAGTATAAATTTTATCCAAAATGTTTTAAACTAATCTTTTAGTGCTATAAATATTTTTCTAAATAGTATAAATATTATTTATCAAAATTCCTTTAATTATCTTTCGGTCCAAGACTAAGCCCATTATTCCTACCCTCCTGCCAATTTTGTCCTTTCTCCTATCGATCCTAACCAAATTGACCGTCCCGAACCCAATGGAACTGTCCGTGCCACCACCAGAGGTCACCATGTATAGTTGTTGCACCAAAGTTGCAGTTCATGCCAGCTTGATTATTGTAGCACACAGGCATCCTACCAGGCAAGACACCTTGCCATTTGCTGTTTATTTATTTTAGCTCATATTTCATGCATTATTTATTTTCTTTATACAAAATAAACTGTGATACATGGCATAACCTGTTAGAACTTACTGTTCATTTATTTTTCCTGCTATGTATTATTTTTCTCACATTAAACCTAGATTTAAGGGACCACCTTGTGTGTTGCATTCATTGGCCTTGACACGTTGTAACACGAGGTTGTGTGTCGCATGTAGAACACAGAAGTACGTGATTGGCTGGCCACCAGTACGTACAAGCCGTGCGATAGAAATAACCGCTAATAGAGGTTGTATGCTAGTTTGACTTAGCGGTTATAGAGGTTAATGTTGTGGATACAACATAATAGGCATTGGGCGGAAAGGACAATTTCTTAGCGTATGGGCTTCGATGCACTTTCCCTTTTGTAACCCGTGAGCTCCGCCGAAGACGCGGGTCAGATTACCCATGATTATTGACGGCCACTGACGATTCTGCGGAACGTCATGCTCTTACTGATGGGGCCTCTGGTGCCCGAGGGGGACTACGTCGATCCTATTTAGCCAGGGCCCATGTGCAGGAAGGATTGTTCTTAACTACATTTCACATAGAACGGTTAGGCACCTTTATCCGTTAGGTACGAGTACTTTTGGTTTGGGTACTTGTATCTGACCGTGGCTTAGAACAATAACTTATCGCGGATTAGTTCGTCACATCTTGTCCTTGTTTGGTTGTAGGTGTGACTTACTACTTCGATGAGAAGGTATTGAACCTTGTTGGGGTCCGGATACCATATTGGATTCATAGCATGGAAAGATACGTTGCCGTGAATTAGTTTACCATCTCCTGTCCTTGTTTGGTTGGAGGGATGGTACGCTCGTTCAATAGGTACGTATTGGACCATGTTATAATTCGATTTACTTATTTACTTGAGCAATATTTATTCAGTTTATATGGCATGATATTATGTGTCTTGTTACGTCCCTCTGAGGACCTGGTTGTCTTGCCAGGTGTGTGCTATTGTCTTTCGCAGGTGTTCTAGCTTTAGCCGTGATCATCGCTACTTCTTCGAGGATGATTGTATTTGGATCGTCTTCGCTTCACTCGCCCAATTCATTCTTTTGTGTATCATGTATTTTTCCTTTACTTGTTGGTAGTAGATTTGTCTCCGCCCAACATATTGTATCAAGACAAATTCTTTATCATTATATGATATCTTTTATTCATAAATTTTGTGTGGATGAGATTAGTTATGGTTCTACTGCATTTTACAGCTTATGTATTTATACGAGGCTTCCATATATTGGAGTATACTTCGTATGAATACAGCTGGCATGTCTATGTTCCTAGTCCTACGTATTTTGGGACTGGGGCGTTACATATTTTTGTGGTGGCCCATGCAGGTCAAGATAAATTGTTAGGTTACTTTACCGTACCAAACAAGCCTGCGAATAGGATTAGAAGTCTAGGCTCTCATCCACATACTTGACCACTTTTATAGATTTTATCTACCGTTTGACTCATCAATTACATCTTGCTTGCTTCCATCCATCTATATTCTTATCTTCCCTTCGTGCTTGCTAGAGATTGACCCTACTAGTTAGATGTCCCAAACACCCTTAGCTTAATTCTTTTAAGTTGGGTAGAACACCCCATGACCCGACACGCCCTTGACTATTAAGACCATAGAGACTAGAGGAATCTAACCCATTTAGTCAACCAAGCCTTGGTCAATAAACCATAGAATGATTGTATAGGAATAAAAGACTTAGATCCTTATGACTCTTAGACTATTCATAATTGATTTTATTCATCTACCATCGTGCCTATATTTTTACTATCTAAACTAATGATGCTAATGTAGCCTAGTTTTTGCAAGCTTATCTTTTATCGAGCTTGTTCAAGACATATGTTATTGGAAGAGCTCCCACTAACATGTTGTCTATCAGAACCGGTGCATGATGGTCTGATCAACCAAGTGCACTTTGGTTCACCTTTGTCTATTATTCTACGTGGATGGAACATAATTAAACTTGCCCTCTAGAAATCCATCCACAACTGCCTTGACAATTCCTTTGAAATTATTCAATCGTTCTTGAATCACGTATTCGTACTCGATAACATCTCCTTCGAACTCTATATTGCTTTCGCCTTCACCTATTTTAGAAGGACGAAGGCGTTATACTAGAACTTCCACTAGCCTTCCTATCGACTATGACCATTCTCACTCGATATTGCTATATCTTCATCCTAAACTCCTCGCCCTCCTTCTCGGCCCTATAACTACTGTCATGACCTTCTAATCGAGTAAATCTAATTCATTCTCTAATCATGCCCTCAACCTACTCTCAAGAGACCATAACTTTAAGGTCTCTAAATTATTTTATTTTACTTGAACCCATACTATTCTTTACTGCGCGTCATCTTAAACATTTCCTTCTTGCGTTAATCCATGACTATCTTCGCCTTATTGAAATCACGACTCTAATGCAAGTTTTCATTAAACGTCGTTCCCTTGTCTTGATTTGACTATGCTTCCTTATCGATACCCCCTTATGCCTTTCACCCCCCTCCAAATTCTTAATTTCGAGGACGAAATTCTTTTAAGTTGGGTAGGATGTAAAACCCCTAAATTTCTACTACTTTTTATTTAAATTTAGTACCGATTTAAATTTTTGTATTGTACGTCGCGTAGTCGTATTATACGTCGCGCACGAATTTTATTTTTCAAAATTGCTCGACGAGTGCGATTATGTGCGAGCGTACATATTTTTGAAAATATTATTTTTTTCTAGTTTCAAAATAATATACATAATAATTATTTTGTTATCGTTCCAAAAATTTCCAAGTTTGTTATTTTGTTTATAAAGCCTTACATTTTCACAATTATTAATAATAAATAATATTTTTATTTGTATGCTAGAAAAGCATAATTATAAGAACATCATTTGTACCTACATACATATTTAGTAATTATTTATTAGTTTATTTTAAATAATAATATAATTTTTGAAATTAATATTATTAGTATTTTTGGAAAGCATATTTTTATTTATTGTGGAGATTTAAATATTGATTTGAATTTATGTATTTATTTAAATAGTTAATATTGAAATTTAATTTATTGATTTGATTTTAAACTAAGGGAATTAAATTAGATTTGGATTTAGATTTGATTTCATGGATTTAATTTAATAAATTGATTTATCTAATTTGGGTTTAAACAATCCTAATCATTATCTAATTGGGAATTCACACATCCTATAAATAGGCAGGTACTCCTCCAATTCATTATTCATCCACAAATTTTCCACAACCAAATAAGTGCATCGTGTCCGTGCCCTCTCCCAGTCCAAATATCTTATTCCATATTTTACAATATATATTGATTCCTCGTGTCAGACACACCTTCGACACAACAAACCCTAAGCCTAAACTCTAACCCAGTTCCTATGTCTGTGTCGACATCACGACACGAATAGTACAAACCACCACTGTTCCGCCTTCGTACAGAATCGTGCCGCCACCCACATTAGCATCACGACCACCACCATCGTAGCCATCGACCCACACCGTCACCGCCACCAATTTTTGGCCAACAACCAGCCTCGACACACCCACGCCACCACCCAAACCACCCTGCCACCACCAGCACCCCCATCACCACCATCGCCTCCGCTCCCCAAGAGCCAGAACCACCACCGGCGCCCAACCGAAGCCAGAAACCCCCCGACGACCACCGTGATCGCAACAACAGCCACCCGCACCAATACTAAGACCCTAGGCACCCGGCAACATCACCGTCACCAGAGCCACCACCGACGGCTATCCGTCGCGGCCAGCCTCCAAATCCCACCGGCTACCACCACTCAAATTGCCGAAAAAGAAAAAGAAATAGAACCCTAAAACCACCCTTACCTCGCCGGAGTCGCGCCGTCCGCGGCCGAGAATCCGCCTACCCCGCCCGACCAGCTAGGTCTGTCTTCCGACTCCCACGCATGAGCACCGCCGTCCGCAAACCCCTATCCCGATCTCCGCCGAAACCCCAACCCCTCTCCGCCGTTTCCTTCTCGCCGCTCCGCCGCGCGTCCGCCGGCGATCCCCGCGCGGGCCGGCAGCCACCGACTTCCTCTTTCCCTTCCGTCCTTGCCGCCGTGCCCTAGCTTTCTCCTCTGCCGTCCCTCATTTTGCCAACCGCCCTGCCGACCTCAGCCCTCCGCCCTCCGCCGAGGAAAACCCCCAAACGCCGAGCCGTCCGCCGACCGGTGTCCTCCGCCTCTGTCTCCACCGCGTACCACCGCCTCTACGTCGCCCGATCCCCGATCTCTCTCCCTCTCGCCATTACCTTCCTCTTTCTCATCTCTCTCTCCCTCGGTCGCTCTCTGCGCTCGAGGAGCAGACGGCTACAGCTCTCCCCTTTAGGAGAGAATGGGTTTTGAAACATTTCACTGTTTGCTTCTTTCATTTTTTTTGTTTGTTGTTTTTTTTTCTTAAAACTAAGTTCTGTTCTCCTCGAAAGAGGAGAACAACGTTTCAGTGTTGGTTTTTTTATTTTTATTTTTATTTATTATTTATTATTATTATTATTATTTACTATTATTATTATTATTGTTATTATTATTGTTGATTATTGTTTAAACTATTTATTTGCTAATATTTTTATTTTAGAAATATTTTTAACCATTTTTGAAGATAGCTATCACCATAGATTATGCTTTGACAAAATTATCTTGTAACAAAAATAATGTATTAGGTTTGGCCTATGTTTTCAAATTCAGTTTTGAAACCCTCAAATATTAGTATAATATAGTTCTTGGTCTATAACTATTATTATAGTATTCTAGCCATATTTCAAATATAAGTATTACCTTTAAATGATTTTTCATATTTATCAAGTATTTACCTAAAAGTATTTTTAACTAAATTTTCAAGTATAAATTTTATCCAAAATGTTTTAAACTAATATTTTAGTGCAATAAATATTTTTCTAAATAGTATAAATATTATTTATCAAAATTTCTTTAATTATCTTTCGGTCCAAGACTAAGTCCATTATTCCTACCCTCCTGCCAATTTTGTCCTTTCTCCTATCGACCCTAACCAAATTGACCGTCCCGGACCCAATAGAACTGTCCGTGCCACCACCAGAGGTCACCATGTATAGTTGTTGCACCAAAGTCGCAGTTCATGCCAGCTTGATTATCGCAGCACACAGGCATCCTACCAGGCAAGACACCTTGCCATTTGCTGTTTATTTATTTTAGCTCATATTTCATGCATTATTTATTTTCTTTATGCAAAATAAACTGTGATACATGGCATAACCTGTTAGAACTTACTGTTCATTTATTTTTCCTGCTATGTATTATTTTTCTCACATTAAACCTAGATTTAAGGGACCACCTTGTGTGTTGCATTCATTGGCCTTGACACATTGTAACACGAGGTTGTGTGTCGTATATAGAATACGGAAGTGCGTGATTGGCTGGCCACCAGTATGTACAAGCCGTGCGATAGGAATAACCGCTAATAGAGGTTGCATGCTAGTTTGACTTAGCGATTATAGAGGTTAATGTTGTGGATACAACATTATAGACATTGGGCGAGGAGGATAATTCCTTAGCGTATGGGCTTCGATGCACTTTCTCTTTTGTAACCCGTGAGCTCCGCCGGAGACGCGGGTCAGATTACCCATGATTACTGACGGCCACTGACGATTCTGCGGAACGTCATACTCTTACTGATGGGGCCTCTGGTGCCCAAGGGGGACTACGCCGATCCTATTTAGCCAGGGCCCATGTGCAGGAAGGATTGTTCTTAACTACATTTCACATAGAACGGTTAGGCACCTTTATCCGTTAGGTACGAGTACTTTTGGTTTGGGTACTTGTATCTGACCGTGGCTTGGAACAATAACTTGTTGCGAATTAGTTCGTCATATCTTGTCCTTGTTTGGTTGTAGGTGTGACTTACTACTTCGATGAGAAGGTATTGAACCTTGTTGGGGTCCGGATACCATATTGGATTCATAGCATGGAAAGATACGTCGCCGTGAATTAGTTTAACATCTCCTGTCCTTGTTTGGTTGGGGGGATGGTACGCTCGTTCAGTAGGTGCGTATTGGACCATGTTATAATTCGATTTACTTATTTATTTGAGCAATATTTATTCAGTTTATATGGTATGATATTATGTGTCTTGTTACATCCCTCTGAGGACCTGGTTGTCTTGCCAGGTGTGTGCTATTGTCTTTCACATGTGTTCTAGCTTTAGCCGTGATCATCACTACTTCTTCGAGGATGATTGCATTTGGATCGTCTTCGCTTCGCTCGCCCAATTCATTCTTTTGTGTATCTTGTATTTTTCCTTTACTTATTGGTAGTGGATTTGTCTCCGCCTAACATATTGTATCAAGACAAATTCTTTATCATCATATGATATCTTTTATTCATAAATTTTGTGTGGATGAGATTAGTTATGGTTCTACTGTATTTTACAGCTTATGTATTTATACGAGGCTTCCATATATTGGAGTATACTTCGTATGAATACAGCTGGCATGTCTATGTTCCTAGTCCTACGTATTTTGGTACTGGGGTGTTACAGATGCAGATTCGAATCTTTCTATTCTTCTTGAGGACTGGTACTATGTTGGCGACCCAATCCGGATGTTATACCTCACGAATGAAGCCGCTGGTTATTAGTTTCTTGACTTCGGCTTCGATCGCATCCATGATGCCTGGGCGGAAGCGTCGCTGTTGTTGCTTGACCGGCTTTACATCTGGCCGAATGTTGAGCTTGTGAAGAGCAATATCGAGATTTAACTCCGACATGTCTTCATAACTCCAGGCGAACACATCAATATATTCTTTGACAAGTTCCAGCAGCGATTCTCGCTCTTTGTCTGTTAGGCTTTTACTGACGAAGATCGGTTTTGGAGAAGATTCACTGCCGAGATCTACTTGTATGACCTCATCTTCAGTAGGAGGTTCTCTCTGTTCGAACAGCTTTTCCCATTGTGCATCCAGCTGTTGGACCCACGGCTCTAGCTCGAGGATCTCAGGGATGTCTTCATCTTCTTCATAAGCGTCGGCGAATGCCATGTTGACTGACAAGACTTGCCTGAATATGTCTCCGATGCTGGTATTCGAGTCGGAAGTTGGTGACCCGGTTGAATGTGAATGCCAGTCACATTCTTCATCTGAACTCTCAGGGGTCGTCGTGGATGTTACATACCCTAATCCACATCGAGTCTTGCTATAGTAGTCCCGTGGTTTGCCTGCCGGGATCGGTGGCTTCAAAGGTAATCGTCTTCCAGTACCGTAGTTCAAGCCTGGCGTCATCTCTAGGTCATACCCCTGTTTCTGCATGAGATATTTAGATTGGGGGCTATAAAGATACAGAGGCAGTCTCCCGGCATCTGATCCAAGGTCGACTTCTTCTACGGTGAAGGGATGCGGATCGTCCTTTCGGCCGAAGATGATTGGATGGTCCCCTCCCTCGATTACGCAGTAAGCGTCTTCCGTTGGAGTAAGCTGGATCGCGGTGTACACATTTGTCACCTGTGTGTGTAGGTGAGTGCCTATACTGTGTTCCATAGCATACATTGTATAAAGCTTATTGAGCTCGAGGTAGTTCAAAGATAGCCCTTTATTAATGAAGTAAGGTATCTTTTCTAGGGGGATTACATCATCTGCGGAGGAAACATCAGTGTAGGCAGCCACATACTTGGCTAACTCCGGTTCCTCTTCGGCTACCCCCTGTATAAACGAAGACTGAGAGGACGGCCTGGGCAGCTTGATCGTCAGCGGTTCAGCTGGTGGAGCAGAGCGTGGAGTTGTTGGCAGACTAGTGACCCCCAGTTTAGTGCTCGATGCTGGGCAGAGAGTGGTTGGTTTGCTAGAAATTCCAGGCCTTGCATCGGGGTGACGACCCTTCTTGGGAAGGCGTATCGTCATTGGCTTGTCGGAGGGATTGAGCTTCTCCGTTTGTGGCTGGCCGACTCTCGGTAGCCTGATTGTCAGTGGCTCTGTTGAGGGTCTTGGCATTTGGCCAGACCTTGGCAGCCGGATTATCATCTGCTTTTCTTGTGACGAGAGGCTGATTGCGTCCTTACGCAGAGTGGCGGTGAGGGGTACAGACTTGCCAGGTGGATCGTCAGAGGTTCTTCTGATCCTGTGGCTGTCTTGGTACGAGCTTGCACATCCCCTTCATCAAGGTGCCTCTTCGATTTTTTGTACAGACAAGAGTCTGAGTAGTAGGATTCGACCCCCTTGAAGGGATCGATATCAGCAAATTCCTTCCTCACGAAGCCGTGTTTATCGACATATTTAAAGCACTGGTGCAGCGTGGAAGGCACGATCATATAATCGTGTATCCAGGGGCGCCCCAAGAGGATGTTGTAAGAAGTGTCTGCATCTATGACGTAGCAGGTAACTTCTGATTGGAGATCGCCAATTTGACACTTCAGACGAATCTTCCCAATTGGGTAGCTCCTGCCCGAATTGAAACCGCTGATGGCGGTGCTTGTAGGAGTCAGGCGATGCATTGGGATGCGAAGATGATGTAGCAGACCCTTCGGGATAATGCTAATGGAAGAGCCAGGATCAATGTGCATTCGATCCACCTTTACGTCGTCGATGTATCCAGTGTAGTATAGCGGGCGATCGTGCAGGTTGGTTTTGATGAGCATGTCCTGCGGAGTGAAGACAATGTTGGGCATCGCTCCCGTGCAGGTGCTGTCTTGGAGATCTGTAGGCGGGTTCTCTCCCGTGAGGTTGACCTGAGCCAGGTACGCGTCGGCATTTTGGAGTGCATCGCTCAAAGCCGCACAAACATCCTTGGAGAGTCTCAGGAGCTCGTATAATGACAACTTGGCCGGTGTGTTGGCCAATTGCGCTAAGATGTCGAAGTTGTAGGGCTTCTCCAGCCCTTGTGGTGCCTCCTTTCGGAGGGATTTGTCAAAGCGAGTCTCCTTCGGCCTAGGCTTGTCGGTCGTCGGAGGCTGAGCCGGTCCCGGAGCGTCAGTTGTAGCGGGGTGATGATCCTCGACCGGGATGTCAGCCACAGGTTGGGATTGTGCCCCAGACCGAGTGACGACGGCTGTAACTTCTTCGATATCTGCCGGGATTGTGCGACAGGACCTGACTTTTTTACTCTTCTTTTTGCAGATGGAAGATGATGTGGGCTAAGTCACTTCGATACCAAGTCTGGATGGACCCACATGACCTCCCCTCGTGATGTGGTGAGGGGCACTAGACCAGCAGTCTGATCTCGGGGAGGTGGAAGATTAGCAATCTCCATTGTCGCCAGAGGGATGGGGACCACACCGTCTTGAGTTTCCGTCGGAGGGAAGCTGCCGAATTGTACTGACACCATATTGGCTACCACAGTTACCTCTTCGAAATCGATGGCCAGTGCGTTCGAATCGATGAGATTTTGGATGTACCGTTTTAGTTGGTAGCAGTCATGTGTGGCATGGTGGACGTAGCGATAGTAATGGCAGTACTTCGGGTTCTCCATGTCTGCCTGCCGCGGTTCCCGTCTTGGTGGAGGAAGCTGAATTCTGTCTCCCTGTATGAGCATGTCCAAGATGGGCTTGACGTGACCGTCTTCGAAGGAGTAAGAGATTTGCGGCCATTGTTTGTCTGTCGACTTTGGCTCAGTTTTCTGTGCTGTATCGGCCACCATAGCCTGCTTACCCCTGCTGTCCCGATTGTTGGAGGGGCTACCCCCATTGTCATTGTTAGGATGCTTGCCCTTGTCCTCTCCGTCCGAAATGTGCAGTCCCAATTGGCGAGCCTTCTTCAATCGTTCTTCGGCGCTTGTGGCACTGATGATGAACGTCTTTCAATCCTTGAATTGACTTTCGCCCATCCAGAGACTGATTGTTGGGAGCCATCTCTTTTGGCAAATTTTAATCAAGGAGGAATCCGAATTTCCAGACGGCAGCTTCATTGCGGTTTGGCGAAACCGCTCGATATTGTTTCTTGTCAGCTCTATCTCCCCTTGGACGACGTCCATGAGGGTGGACATTGTGATGTCCTGCCCTACTTCGTAGAATCTCTCCAAGAACATGCGCTTGAAGCCGGCGAAGGAGTGGATGCAGTTGTCTGGCAGGTTGCGGTACCAGTCGAAGGCGACCCCTTCCAATGCCCCGATGAATAATCGTGTGAGGATGGCATCGTCATGGTGCAGATGGTCGATGGTAACCTCGAAGTAAGTGATGTACCAACTTGCTGAGGTCTTGCCATCATAGGGATTGATATTGAACGGCTTATATCTTGATGGGAATGGAACGTCCCTCCAGACAGCAGGGTACGGTTGCCGTATTCTGAGGTCTTGAGAATTTTCTCGAGCGTGAAACATGGCTCGGAGCTCCTGGACCTCTCCTCTCGCTTCGTGGGCCTCATCCACGGCGGTGGAGGCTGTTACTTCAGGAGGATTGATGCCCGGGTTCGGTGCCGCAGAATTCGAGTCCGTATTGACCGCGGGACCCGCGCTTGTTTGGCCAGGCGTCCCTCCTTGCAGAGTTGGAAGGGCCGCTTTGATCTCGTCCACAGACTTGACCAGGGCAAGCAATATAGCTTCGAGAGTGTCGATGCGTTGGCGATCGCTGGAACCACCTTGGCTGTTGTCTGTCATGAATACCGTCTTCACATGAGGAGAGATGGACGGAGCGGTGGAGGAAGCGCCCTCCGAATCATACCCATGTAGTGAGAAGTCGTCGGGGTATGTGGGAATGTTCTCCTCTGGTTTGGATTCAGAAGGAACAGTACCCCCAGTCTCCGAGTTCGTCTCATCTTGGGAGTTGTGGACGTCCTCGAGGATGTTGGGGTTTACGGGAGAGTTGTCTCCCCCGACTCGTCTTCTTGGAACATCGGATTGTCATGGAGGTTCGGAGAGTGCTACCCCCAGTCCCGGCAACCCTCTGTGTTGTGGACGATGAATCTCCAACTGTAGCAGATTTCGTCTTAGAATGGGTGCCTTGGAAAACTTCGGTGGTGGGCACCCACTTAGACGACAGTCTTTTAGTCGCAGTGGTTGCAATCTTAGGGCTGGGAATATTTTTCTTCTTCCTTCTTCCATCAGCGGGGAATTTCTGAGCAGAGTTGCAGGAGAGGACGGGCAGTGTCTCGTCTTCTGAAGATAGCTGTTGCATTCTTTGAAAGACGGACTGCCGGTCTTCTCGCACCATCGCGTTATTGCAGCAGTAGTTGACGATGACTTGGGTGCAGTGACGCCCGTGGGAGGACTTTTTGCACCCCGATGCATTTTCTCTTTTCTTGCGTTTGTGGAGGATGGCCTCACACAAGTCAGATGGGTCTGGATCGACCATGTTTGCTCCCTGGATTTTGGGAGACTTTTGCGCACCTCTCTGTCCGTTTGCCGCCGGGGGCTAGACTCGAGTGGTTCTGTACAACTTCCCATCTGAGGCCCGCATAACGGTATACGGGACGCTCAGATGATCAGAGACAGGATCAGTGGACCGAGCGTGCCAAGCTCGCGCTGCCCTAGACTTCTTCGCTCTAGTACGTAAAGGCACATAGTAGGAAGAGTCTAGGTGATGCTGGTGAGAGTCAGACATTTCTTCTTGGGAGCACAAGAGATCAGGACCATAAGACAGGCGATCGAAGACAGAGCCGCACGGGGTAGGCGTCATGCTGCCGTCCTCAACAATCTTCATGCGGCTGGCAGACGTAGCCGCATAGGCTTTCTTCATGCGGCTGGGAGTCTCAGCCACGTGAGTTTTCTTCATGCGGCTGGACGATCTGGCCGCATAGACTTTCTTCATGCGGCTGGTAGATTCACCCGCATGAGCCTCCTGCATGTGGTTGGCAGATTTGGCCACAGGAGTGCTCGGCTTCTTCTTGGGGCGCATAGAGTCGCTCTTTGTCCCTGTAAGTCCAGCATCGTAGTGCTTTCCTCTGCCGGACTTGGGGAAAGCAGAGTGCTCTATGGCTCGAGGTGGAGCCGTATGAGAGTCGCCTTCGCCGTCTTTGGTAGCAGAGAGTATCCCGTCCAGAGCTTGTGGAGGAGCAAATGATTTTGGCCTCCACTCGCAGCGAGATTTCTTTGTGCGGGTTCGCTTCTGGATCGGGTCGGCACTTCCTTCAGAGAGCATTTCTTCAAACGCCTGTTGGTCGAAATGGACGACCATCTTCTGTTGCGTGGAGCCAAGCATGGCTGCATCCGACTGTATCACCAACTCCTCAGCCGTGGAGAAGTTTGTCCCCAGCAGAGTCGCCATCGTGTTTGCCATAAAATATAAAAGAGCAGAACAATTATCGGAGGACTGGACTTTTACTTCACGTTACAAACTCGCTTGTACAAAGAAAGCCTAGGGACAAAAACCTAGGTACAGCAATCTAAGAACAATTGTTTATTTTAGATTCTGGGGGTGACGATAGAGGCTCGGGAAAGCTACGGCAGCTCTGCCTTACTCCTTGGACGATCGGTATGCAGCCTTGGCTCCAGAAGATTGCTTGGCGTTGAAGAAATGCTCTCTTTGCTCTCTCTCTGCTTTTTCTCTCCAAGTATTCTGGTGCTCTCTGATCTCGAAAAAAGGTCCTCTTTCGTAAGGGAATGGCACCTTGCTATTTATAAGAAGGGAATGCCATCATTAGGATTTACAATGATTGTCCCTTAAAGTGGCGGCGGCCTGTTGATTGATCAATCTGGGCCATTAGTTTTGAGTGTAATAAATCTGGGCCATTAATGTAGATTGTGGCAAATCCTCTCAGTAATTAATGCTGATTGGAATAAATCTCCCTTATGATGATCTGCTGATATCTGCGAATCTGAATGAATAAGTTTAATTCATTCTCCTGCCACGTGTCCCAGATTATTGGGATTTGACCCAATCTTTGATTGCGGTAAATCTGGAAAATTGATTGGCTTTATGACACGTGTCCTGGGAGCCACTGAGGGGATCTGAGCTGCATGAGGATTGAGCCGTATAAGCCCGGCCACGTGTCAAGGCTGTTGGGGAGTGGCCCCCGAACCTTCAAATCATATGATAATCTGGACTGCATGGACGTAGGTGGCCGCATAACGGGTAACTCCTTTATGAGCCGCATGGAGATGGTCCTTGTGAGTCACATGGGGGACCGTCTGCTTGAGCCGCATAGGGCTGTTTCGATCTGCGCCGTATAGGGCAACTTCGGCCTGAGCCGCATAGGGAGTCTCCGCTCGAGCCGTATATGACTGTCCATGTGTCTAGGCTGCGTGGCATTTTTTGGATCTCGGGGGATTATGTCAGAGATCTCCTTCGTTTCCCTAGGAGTCTGTCATTATGACAGAGTCATAATTACGTCTTTGTGTCATGGCTGTCGTCTTGTCAGAGCTGTCATCCGTCAAAGCAATTAATGCAGTAAGGGAAGAGTTGCTTGTATGCTACGTGGCACCTCTCTGAGCCGCATGGAGATCACAGAGCCGCATAGACGCGTTGAGCCGCATGGGTTCTCTAAGCCGTATGGGCTTTCTGAGCCGTATGGGGTTTCCTGGCCGCATGGCTCTTTCTTTATTATTTTTCATGCTTCTACATCTGCGTCGACAATCCCTCACGGTATGTCCTACCTTGCCATAGAAATGGCAGGTGGAGGTCCCTGGTACTGTTGGTACCGCTATTCTCTACAGCTTATGTATCTGAGGATGTTTCGTCGGTCCTCCCTGTGGTGCTCGAGCTGGTGGTGCTACTTAATGTGGGTGCTTCATACTAGCCTCCCTCTGGTTTATGTGCTTCTGACATCAGGCTATTGTTAGGATCTCAGAGTAAGAGGTAGGAGCGACTGATCCTACTGTAGGTCCTAAAAAATCAAGTTGCACCCAACAACAAAGCCATAAAATCAAGAAATACAACTTTCAAATGAACTGCACAGATATCAGATTGTGCATCATTCAGATTGCGCACACTAGACTGCATACACTTTCAACTGCGCAAGCTGACATGGCCATATCATCATTATCTGACATAATCAAATCTTCTGACAGCTGACAGCACAAAGAACGAGGAGACTGTTCGTTTATTGTGCCGCACAGCGCTCGAGGACAGCTGTACATGCAGCGCAATCTGTTTGCTGCACAATCTATCCTAGCACAATCCATCATAGCGCAATCCAAAGTCAGCACAATCCATGTGGCACACTTCATCATGACAACTGATAAAAGTACACGTGGTATTTATGCCATCAATTGCTTGTTATGTGGCAACCGTCTGCACACGATCATGCACATTTCAATCAAATGATGCCATGTGTCCAAGACAGTTGGCCCATGACCAGACAACTGCCTGCGCAGTCTGATGCTGTGCAATCCAGTTCCTGCGCAATCTAACTTGCGCCATTCAGAATAACTAAAAGTTAGTTATTTCTAGAACTCTATAAATAGAGTTTCAAGTCTTCAATCAAGGGGATCAGACATAAAGTTCAGAAATATCAGAGAGTTCAGGAGTTCTTGCCCAAGTGCTGCTGCATTCTTCCGAGGCTTTTGCCTTCAACTTCAGAGGCTACCGTCTTCAAAGTTCACATCGTCCAAGGGATAAAGTAATCGTCTTCTAGATTGGATTCCTACAGTTGTACTTTCCCAGAATTCTTGTAATCTTTACAAAGTTTGTATCAATAAAGTTCATACTTTTGTTTTTGCAAACAAAATGACGACTCTGCTGGGGACGACTTTCTCCTCCGACGAGGAAGTGACAACTCAATATGACGTTGCGTCTATCGGAAAGACGCAGAAGATGCTGGTTGTGAAGGTCAACCAGACGGCCTACGAAGCCATGATCAACTCCAGGACAACCCCTCGCACTGCAACAACTTCTGCCACAAGCAAAGTGCGCCCAGTGTGGGTACCTAAGAATGTTGTGCAGTCTGTTCCTTCTGCTAAGAAGACTGCTGCGCAGTCTGCTGATTCTGCCTCTAAGACAGCTGCGTATTCTAATGTTTCTGCTGTCAAGGATGCTGCACGATCTGCTGTTGCTAGTGCACAAGAGACTTCGTATGCTGCCCTATCAAGGTGCAAGACTCCTCTGTCCCTGGCGCAGTTGGCAGCCAATCTTCCTGTGCAAACCAACACTCCAGCAACTAGAGTGCACCCCCAAACACTCTGTGGCCAGAACTCATGATGCGCAAACCACAGTGTCTGTGGCCAGAACTCCTGATGCGCAAACCACAGTGTCTGTAGCCAGAACCAGAAAGTCATCTGCCAAAGACTCTCCTGTGCAACCTGCCAGTGCGCCATCAACTCATGCGCAAACTTTACCTACGCAATCCAAGAGAGACAGCCCTTTGGCTAATCTCTCTTCCTCTCACAACAAAGGGAAGAGTGCTGCTCCTCTCCAACACCCTGCTGCTCCAGCACAATCCACTGGGGGTAGTCTTTTGGCTATTCCTCCTCCTCTCCAGAACAAAGGAAAAGGCCCTTTGGTCTTTTCTCAAACTTCCTCGTCTCTTGACTTAGAAGACAACAGAGGGAAACGCTCTTTAGCTAACCCTTCTTTCCAAAACAAAAGAAAAGGCCCTTTGGTCTTTTCTCAGTCTTCTTCGATCTTTACCGTAGAAGATCACACTGAACGTGCCTCGGCATCAGTCAGTACAAAAACTCTTTCAAACAAGGATTCTTCTCTCCATGTTAAAAGAACTTGTACTGATCAAAGAGGTATTCTGCCTACTCCGGTAGCAGAATTCCAAGATCTCCCAACCCTCAAAATCTCCCGTTCAAGACAGGGAAAATTGCTGGTGTCTCAAACGGAAACCCCTGGGAGTGAGTTTGCTGATTTAAGAACTTATCTCAACAGGCCAACTTCGGTGAAACGTAAACTTCCAATGCCGAAGACCAAACATCATCAGAAGCAAACTTCCAGGATCAAGAATCCGGACACCTATGCCAATGAAATGAGCACTTCCCTGTACACTCAGGGAACAAAACATTTGAAGAACTGGAACCATGTTCCGAATGTTATTAAAGAACATATCCCTCGAACTTCTTCTCGTCCCATTGCTGTTCCCGATCTCTGAGAACACCTCAAGCAAAGACGGAACAACATCTCAACATCCCCAGTACAACCACTTGGACACCATTGCAATCACAAAGTGGTCATCAAGTGTTGTTGTCAAACAACAAGGCAATCTGTCTTTGATCGTCTGAACTTTTCAAATTCTGAACCTATGTCGGAAGATGAAGACGAGGTTCTGTACGCTTCCGTCAACATGACTTCCAGAGACACTGGGGGTAGGAAGTGCTCTAAGCACGGGAAGCCTCGCAAGACAAGCCAACGGTATTTGGATTTACTTCAAGAATCCTCTGAAGGGGTATTCCAACATACAAGATCCCGAAGCCGAGACACAATCGGTCAAAGGAATCTTCAAGATCCCTCTGAACGTCTCCTTCCTTCTCACTAAGGAGATGATTCTTTCTCCGACTATGATGCATACAGTGAAAGCTCAGAGCAGACAGTGTCCTCCACTGTACCCAGAGAAGTAACAGCTTATGTTGTCAATGAAGATCCCGATGCTTCCAGTTCAGCCAG
Organism: Iris pallida; assembly: GCA_029216955.1. NCBI lineage: Eukaryota > Viridiplantae > Streptophyta > Magnoliopsida > Asparagales > Iridaceae > Iris > Iris pallida. Next base: position 8,546,089 of record JANAVB010023995.1, on the reverse strand, counting down.
TCAAGAACAAAGAATAGCTGCACTAGAAGACAAGCTTTAGACAATGGCTGAAATGATCGCAAGTATGCATTCCATCATTGTGGCTCAGCATACAGTCCCATCGACCGTACCTCCTACAAATCCTGAAATCATAGCATCGTCGGTGCTGTCAATGCAGGGCTGGGGGTAGCATCTCTTTCAGTACCTCCTGTACAAGTCCAACCTACACCCAGTCAGTCAGGTGCTGGGGGTAGTGCTTATCATGCTGTTCCTCCTCCTAACACTGTGGTTCAGCCTGCTCCTTCTACGTCAGTGGAAGATGCCAATGAAGCTGTAAAGATCCTTCGGACTCAGTTCGAAGCTTTCAAGGAGAAGGACAACTTGCAAAGGTTGGGGATCAAGCAACCTTTCCCAGTTGAATGGAAGGAAGTTCCATTTCCTCCAAAGTACAAGATCCCAACCATCTCGCTGTTTGATGACAGTACTTCTCCCAGTCAGTTCATTAACCACTTTGAGGTTATGACTGTCCAACTTCAACCAAATGACGCTCTTCTTACCAGAGTATTCGTTGGTTGTTTAGCCGGCGTAGCATACGATTGGTACAGAAACTTGCCCGATGGTTGTATCACTTCCTTCTCTGGCTTAAAGCAAATCTTCTTGGAATGATTCTATGAGGGGACTATGTAAGCCCTCAATAAAATCAAACAAAGGTACAATGAAACTGCTGAGAGCTTCATTGAAAGAATCCGTCGGGAAGCTTTGAAAATGCCTCCGGGAACTCCGGCTGCTGTCACAATAGACACCTGCAAGGCAAATCTATTGCCTATCATCAGCATATGGACGGGGTCAACTCAGTTCCAAGATTGGCCATCCTTCATTGTCAACGCTAAAGCAGCTGAAGTTAGCGCCGACAAATTTAAGCAGCTAGGGGTACAAATGTCTAACCCCGATCGGGATGAACATCAAACATCAGGTGGTGGCAATCGCCAGAATAACCGCAAAGCAAAAAAAACTTTGAACATCAATTTGAACAAGGACATAGAATCTTTGGCGGTTAACGTAGCTCCTCCTACGTCCACTTCCACTCCTTCAGCACCTCCACCGAGAGAACCTCGTCCTAAAGTAGAATATTCCTTTGACGAGAATGACACAGTGAGCATCTTTGATTGCTTAATCAAAAGCAATCAAATCCAACTTCCAGATCCAAAGAAGCCCGATGAAGTCGGTAAGACTGATCATCCCAAGTACTGTGTCTATCACAGGTTCATCGGACATCCTACTCGAGCATGTTATGTGCTCAAAGGCAAAATCCAGGAGTTGGTCAACGCTGGCATTGTCACTCTGCAACAAGACGAGAAGACTGTTACTGCAAATATGGTATCAGTTCAGTTCGGTGACTTCCCGCCCCAGATGGTGCAACACGGCGTCATTCCTATCCCCAAAGCTACTCTTGAGATTGAGAATCTCCCTCCTCCACGAAATAAAGGTCTCGTCCCCTTGTCTCTTGACAATGGCGAGATTATGTGGATTCATCCGGATCTTGCTTCAGAGTTCGAACTTCCTTCTTCCTCCAAAAAGAAAGACCGTTCTAAGAGCAAGACAAAGATTTGCAATATGGTGTCTTTTGACCCCATAATTGATGAAGAAATCCTACTGGGCACCAGATCAGGGAAAGCTTATCTAAAGGATTACCCCGAAGCCCAAGAGAATCCTGCTTCTTCTTCTGAGCCTGCTCTAGTGCAGCCTGCTTCCACTGAGGATATTTCTTCTGCATCCTCACTTGTTGTGATACCCATTCCTTCCAAGCCGGCGGTCGCTGACAAAGGCAAACAGCAAGTCCGCTTCGACAAACCTTTAAAGAAGGCATCTCCTTCTGGACTTGAAAAGCCTTACAACTTTGATATTTTAGCTCAGTTGGCCAATACACCGGCTCGTCTGTCAATTTTCGAGCTCTTGCACCTCTCTAAAGAGACTCGGAAAACTCTGAGCAAATCTCTCATGCAAGCTGAAACCTGCTTAGCCCTTCTGAAGAAGCCGAAAGCAGAACCAGTCTCTTGCCTCCATTGTCATAGCGTGTTGGAGTTAATTCCAAACATAACTTTCACACAAGATGACATGTTGATGGAAGACAACAGGCACGACAGTCCCCTCTACTATACAGGATACGTCGACTCGATGAAAGTCGATCGTATTTTGACAGATCCAGTGTCTGCTCTCAGCATTATGCCGAAGACAGTGTTGGATGCGCTGAAAATCCTAGTGCGTAGTCTCTCCAGTACAATCACCACCATCCTTAGGATCAATCAGGAAAGGAGTGAGCCTTTGGGCAAGATTCGCCTAAAACTCCAAATAGGCAATCTTCGCACAAAGGTTACCTTCTACATCATTGACAATCATGGTTGTTCCTACAATGCTTTGCTGGGAAGACCATTTTTGCATGAGCATAATATTGTCCTTTCGACTCTCCATCAATGTTTTAAATATGTTGATGACAATGGAGAGGTACAAAAGGAGGTTGCTGATCTCTATCCTTTCAAAGGCATCGAAGCATATTGCAATGATGCTCGTATGTACAAGAACGAATTCATGAAGGTTGTCCTGTCTCTGGATACTAAAGAAGAGCAAGAAATAGTGCCTAATGACACCCTCATCATTCCTGTCAAAGGGCGTGTTTCTCGTCCTCAATCCTCTAAGCCACTGGCTATTCACTTGCCAGTTCAGAAGCAATCAAATGATGATCAAGATCAAAGGGAGCTCACCTCTTCTGAGCCGCTTGTTATCGACTTACGTCGTAACAAGGATAAAAAGCAGCTCACTTTTTCTGAGCCACTTGTTATCGATTTATCTCATAACAAGGACAAAAGGGAGCTCACCTTCTCTGAGCCGCTTGTTATCGACCTCCGTCATAACAAAGCTAATCCTCCTCCACGTTCTTCTTCTTCCCCTCTTGTAATTAATCTGACTAAGCCTGCTAAGGCTAAAGGTCCTGCTGTAAATACAAATGTACAAATCAATGAAAAAGCATCTACTTTCTAATATACTGATGTCATTTATTATGCTAAATGCTATTTGGATATGTTAGATAGCTTTCAGTCATTTACAATGGGAGTTGTGCAATCTCTTCAAACTGAAGTTTTATTTGAACACCCAAAGGATTCATATCGTATTGTTCTCGCTCGTAAGAAAGGCGAGAGTCCAATACTTTTTAGTAAAGGACCAGAACAACAATTCAGCTATACGGATGATAGCAAAGTTAACGATACGGGGCATCTTCAACTCCGTCGTTACAGTCAACAATCAAAAGACATCATCCGAAAGATGGGTTACGACTTCAGCGGCCTCAACTACGATAAAGGACGGAGAACTCCTATCCGTACAACTGTGCCAAAAGGAAAGTCAGAGATGTACTACAGCAGGACCAAAAGAGGTCTCGGATATGCTTCTCCTCCAGTGTTATCCCCAGCAGGCTCTGAATCCGATAGTGAGTAGCGTTCTAACTCTTCTGATTCCAGATCGTGAGATTCTGACACCAGTATCGGTCAAGTTCATCGATTGACTGTATCTTCTAACATGGTCTCCGACGAACATCCAGAAGGATATGATGAGGATATTGAAGAAAATCCTGAAATAGATCCTTGGGCTCAACGAATGGATACCCAGTGGGAACTCCGATTCGAACAAAGGGAACCTCCTACCGAAGATCAATTAGTTCAAGTTGATGTAGGAGAGAGCGAGTCACCTCGTCCAATATTCATCAGCAAGAACCTTGCAGCGGCAGATAAACAAGAATTAATTTTTTTAATTAAAGAATACATTGATGTCTTTGCCTGGAGTTATGAAGACATGCCAGGACTAAATCCAAAAGTTGCTACTCATAAACTGAACATCATGCCGAATACAAAACTGGTCAAACAACAACAATGGCATTTCAAGCCAGAAATGATGGACGCAATCGATGATGAAGTCAAGAAGCTCATAGCTTGTGGCTTTATTCGAGAAGAGCAGCATCCTGATTGGGTAGCCAATGTTGTCCCAGTTCTAAAGAAAACCGACAAAGTTCGAGTCTGCATCGACTTTTGGGATCTTAATGAAGCATTTCCAAAAGATGAATTTCCTCTTTCTATCACGGACGTCATGATCGACAACACTTGTGGGTTCGAGCGAATATCTTTCATGGATGGATTCTTCGGATACAATCAGATTCGGATGAATCCTGAAGATGAAAAACATACTTCTTTCCGTACTCCTCGCGGAGTCTACTGTTATACTGTGATGCCGTTTGGTCTCAAAAACGCTGGTGCAACATACCAACGAGCAATGAGTACCATCTTTCGAGATCATCTGTGCAAGACTGTCGAATACAATGTTGACGATATTGCTGTCAAGAGTCGTCTAAAAGAAGATCACATCTAAGACTTGAGAACTATCTTCAATCTCATGTGCCAATATCAACTCAAAATGAATCCCACCAAGTCATTCTTGGGTGTCTCTAGTGGCAAATTTCTCGGCTTCGTCATTACCTCTAAGGGTATACACGTGAATCCCGAGAAGATCAAAGCCATTCAAGAGATTCTAATGGTAATGACGAAGATCAAAACCATGCAGTCTCCGAAGAATTTCCTACTTGGCGCCTATTCTTTGATGGTTCATCCAGGATTGGACCCAATGGTGCCATTGTCGCAGGAGTTGGAGTTGTCCTTGTTTCTCCGGACGGGTCAGCTATTCAAAGAGCATACTCCCTAGATGAGCCTTGCTCCAACAACGTGGCAGAGTACAATGCTCTACTCATTGGCCTTCAGTTAGCTAAACAATTAGACGTCGAGTATCTTGAAGTCTATGGCGATTCCAAGTTGGTTGTTAACCAAGTTAGAGGGAATTATGAAGTTCGCCATCAAGATCTAGTGCCTTACTTTGAAGCGACAATCAATATGGCTACATCATTCAAAGCCTTCTTCATCGAATATGTACGTCGAGCTTGTAATACTGAGGCAGATGCTTTGGCCAATCTTGCAGCAGTCTTAGCCATCCCTATCAAAAGACAGCAGGTGGTGGTCATCTCTAATCGGGAATTGTTCTGCATCAAAAACAATCGTAATATAGAGTTCAGTAATCTTACTGAAGCCAATGTTATCAGTAAAGATTGGAGAGCTTCCTTCATCGACTTCGTAGTTCATGACATACTCCCTGAAGATCCCAAGGAGGCTACGAGTATTCGTCGGCGCTCTCTATAATTCTACTACAATCAGACCACCAAGACTCTCTATCGACGAACTTATGATGGCCTACTCTTGCGCTGTCTTGCTGGTGATGAAGCAAAGCAAGTATTGCGTGAAGCTCATGATGGTGTTTACGGAACACATCAACCCGGTCCCAAGCTATAGGATCGCATCCGACGCATGGGTTACTATTGGCCCTCTATGGTATCTGATGCCATCGAATATGCAAGGAAATGTCGAGCTTGTCAAATCCATGCAGATTTTATTCATCAACCATCAGAATTTCTTCATCCGACTGCTGCTTCCTGGACTTTTAAAGCTTGGGGCATGGATATCATCGGTCCCATCAATCCTCCTTCTTCTAGAGGACATCGGTTCATACTGGCAATAACCGATTACTTCTCCAAATGGGCTGAAGCTATACCTTTGGCTGAAGTCAAGACCAGCAGTGTTATCAACTTCGTCAAACACCATGTCATCTATCGATTTGGTGTACCTCGACGAATCATCCATGACAACGGACCACAATTCATCAGCCAGAAGTTTACAAGATTCTGCGATGATCATCGGATTGACAATGTTGCTTCGACAGCCTACAATCCTACTGCTAATGGCTTAGCTGAAGCTTTCAATAAAACCATTATCAAGCTCCTCAAAAATTTTGTGTCAACTAACAAACAAAACTGGAGTGAAAAGCTTGGTGAATGTCTTTGGGCCTATCGAACCACGGTCCGCAATCCCACAGGCTTTACACCTTTCTCTCTGGTATACGGTTGTGAAGCAGTTTTTCCTCTGGAACTTTAAATTCCTTCTTTAAGGATTGCCATTGCTAATGAACTCACTACAGAGAACAACGGTCTTCTACGACTTCAAGAATTAGAAGCGCTTGATGAAAAGCGGCTATTAGCTCAACAGCATATTGAGTTATATCAAGCCCGCATCTCGAAGACTTTAATCGCAAAGTTAAAGTCAGAGCCTTTCAGCAAGGAGAACTTGTTCTAACAGTAAGACGTCCTATGACTATGACTCACTTGAGTAAAGGTAAGTTCGATGCGAAGTGGGAAGGGCCTTATATTGTCAGCAAAGTCTTTTCAAACGGTGCCTATCAACTTTCAGAGTTAGACGGTCGAATTGCAATGATGCCTATCAATGGAAAATTCCTCAAGAAATACTATGTATAAATGTAACAGAGATTTTATGTAAATAAGATCAGACAGTTCATAAATAAAGTTTGATTTTTATTTCATCATAAAATGATGTTACATGATATCAAGGAAGATCACTATCGTCTTTCTCAACATTGGGACGTGGACCATTTTCGTCCTTATCAAAGACATAATCAGCAAAAGAACTGAGAACATCTTTGCTCGAGCCTACCAGGAACTTGCAAGCAGCCATTCTCATGGCCTCTTCCTCTTCAGTCTTTCCTGGTTCAAGCAAAAAGTCCAGGATATCCCGCGGTAGTTTGGGTGCAGACGAACCTTCGCCTACTTCTGCCTGCTTTGGCTGGATTGGATCGGCAAGACGTTCTTCAGTGCCTACTTCAATCTTCGAAACAATTTCAGCCTTCTTGGATGCATCTCCGAACGATATCTTGAAAAGTGGAAATGATCATTCCTTTCAGATTTCTGTTCTATTTATAGGCGGAGATTCTCAAAACAACGAAACGACACATTCATCTGACGGTTCACCCATTCATCTGACGGTTCATCCGTTCATCATCATCTGATGGTTCACCCGTTCATTATCATCATCTGATGGTTCACCTGTTCATTATCACCATCTGAAGGTTCACCCGTTCACATTCATCTGACGGTTCATCCGTTCATCATCATCTGACGGTTCGTCCGTTCATCACCATCCGACGGTTCACCCGTTCATCCGACGGTTCACCCGTTCATCTGACGGTTTACCCGTTCATTCAATTCATTTGACGGTCCATCCGTTCATCCCGACGATTCATTTCGTTCATTTATTTCATTCACACCTTTTTGACGATTCATTTTCGTTCATTTAATCATCCATATCAGCAACTTGTTGTCTTCAATTAAGTTGTCTATTTTGAAATAATAATATTCGACAAATTATATTCTGTCACGTCCATATTACCTCTGAGCAGATATAATAAATATGATTATTTTCTAAAATCGAAAAATATATCATGTCCTGTACCTCTGAATATATTTTCTATCTCTATTATTATCTGAACAAGATATGCAATAAATAATAGAGCCACAACAAAATGTCTTTTTATTGATTGAAATTTAGGACATTACAAAAATATACATGCTGCAAAAGACAAGAAGATACAAGATATCTTTCTATTAAGCTGGTGGTGTCATCAAGCCGGTTATCTGTAGCCTCAGAGTCTGTAGTCGCTCTTCGCGGGATTCCATCACTCTCTTCCTGGCCTTTTCCATCCCAGATGTCTCGTTGAAAGTGGGCATGGTTACCATTCTGCGAGTGATTTCATCATTATGAGCTGCGGCATATTCGTCTCTTTCTTGAGTTATAGCACCGAGTTGTTGGATTGCAGTTTGATGCTCGGTAACTTCATCTTCCAATTCTTCTTGGAGACGGGCAATCTCCGCCCTCAGTTCAGCAATTCTTCTCTCTTTTCTTTCAGCAGTAGATGTCACAGATTCCACCTTAGAATTGTACTCAGCAGATTTAGTAGCAAAAGCATCCAAAAGAATCTGGAAATTTACTCTCTCAATTGCAGCTTCCTGAGCCATCCGTTCAAATTCCGCTTGAACTAAGGGTTCTACCTCCCCCTTATTGAGCTCTTTATAGTTCTTTATTGAAGTCTCTAACTCATTTAATATATGTTCGAGAAAAGTGGCCTGAGGCTCGTCACCTTGCTCACGGATAGCATGAATCAAGAAAGAGGTTGGACCTCTAACTTTGTAAAAATCAGCATCCTCTTTTTCTATCACCCTATTGATCAATGGCTCCAATGAATCGAAAAAGAATTTGGTAAATGATTGGATGACGAATTGATTGGTCGTCAGAGCACCAGGAGTCGTAGCAACTCCTGTTGATGACGAGGCAGCAGGACGTTCAGTTTTTCGGACAGTAGGCTCCTTGAATAAAGGAGCTAGAGTGGAGCTGGTCGCTCCTCCTGGTTGTTCCTCTGCAAAATTAAATATTGTCATTCTGCCTGTCATTTACTATTGTCAAAGAGAATCAAAAGTGAAAACAGTCTTACCATGGTGTTTTCCATAAATAAATTCACTTTATTTATTGTGTATCTGGGAAAATTACAACTGTAGGAATCCGATCTAGAAGACGATCAATTTATCCCTTGGACTATGCGAAGAAGAAAAGCTCTCAAAATTTTGACAGTAATTTAGATAACTATGTATCTGTACCATGAATGAGAAAAAGAACTTTATTTATAGAGTCAAAAATAACTGAAAAAGATAACTGTCTTCACAGCCTGTGCCTAGTTGAAAATCACGCAGGATTTAACATACGCAAGGTTGTGAGCAGTTACTGGACGTGGCCTATAACTGTTGGACACATGGCAATCATGCATGAGTCATGTGCAAGTTACAGGACACGCAGGCGAGAGATCAGTGGCATGGCTGCCACGTACTCCAATTTGATGAAATCCGTGCAGACTTGTTGAAGACGAAATCCATGCAGACTCGGGGCAGAAAGCTTCAAAATCCATGCAAACTTGGGGCGAGAAGCTTCAGAATCCATGCAAACTTGAGACTGAAAGCTCAAAATCCACGCAGACTTGAGGGAAGAAACTTCAGAATCCACGCAAACTTGAGACAGAAAGCTCAAAATATACGCGGACTTTGGGAAGGAACATAATCTACGCTCGATTGAGGCAGGACTGTCAGCTGTCTTGATTCGACGTGCCTCGACTGACACAAAATCTCTGACAGTGATTGCTTTTGTCAGTCGTATTAAATGACAAGAAGCTCTTTTGGTACGCCAACTTGGTGAAGGTTGAGTCTTGCTGAAGAAGATTTCAAAAGTCACGCAATAGGCGGCTATGATCTCTCGAGTTCTGTGCATACGTGGCATACGAGAAGACATTCTTCGACTGTCGTGCTGTCAGTCATAATTACACTCTGACAAATGATGAGCTGTTTCCCAGTGTGACTTTTAAATATTGTCCTGATCAACTCAGCGTGACTTTTGGAGGTTCGATCCGGCAACTAGCCTATCATCTGTTGGAACAGATTCTAACTGAGCAGAAGTAGCCTCAGACACTATTGCCTGACTACTTCCTGCTTCGGAGCCACAGGATAAATGGCGACTGCTACTAGCAATTGTTGTCGCAGGCATTATGTCCATGCACATTGGAGGAGCTGGAGAAGATCCAAGTTCTGTAGGGATAAGAATAAAGATGTTAGCTATCAATCTATTAAAAGAAAATTGCTAATTTTATTCTATACCTTGGAGATCAACAGCAGGATTTTCCTCCAGGGATGCTTCTTCATCTGCTATCTTTTCTAGAGATGCTTGTACCTCAACATCCTTTTCAGGATTCAAGGTATCATCAACATCTTCAGGAGATATCTGTACCTCAACGTCCTTCTCAGGATCTAAGGTGTCGTCAACAGCTACAGAAGACACATGCTCTTCATCGTCCCCTTCAGGATCATGTGTATCCTCAATATCCTCAGATGATGAACCCTCCTCATTGTCATCTTCCTCCGGTACCTCCCCACTGGCAGTTGCAGCGGTTTGATCAATGTAATCTTGTGAGCCGAAGTCACAGTCATATAAAGCCTCGATCATCAAACGATCCTCTTCCTCGCGGATTGCTCCTGGTGTAGCAGGAGGTTGAGTAATATCCATCATCGGTAAAGGGGATTGCAAAGCTTCATGCTCTGTCTCAGCAATATTTTCTCTGGGCTCTACGGCCTCATTTCTCTCTTCACTCTGCTCAATCTCTTCCCTTTGTTCTGGACTAGGAGTTTTATGCCCAGACTCAGAAACAGGGGTAGGAGATGGCATGGTGATTCCAGCCGCAGCGTTCATCACTACCGAAGACAAAATTTGCCTTCGAGGTGAAACTGTTCCCTTCTTTCTTCTATGAGCTAGCTTCTTCCTTCTATATAGAGGCCTCTCAGGACTCTCTACGTTTACTACCTCGACTTGTTTCTGAACAGAGGTCAGTATAGCTGCTTCATCTCGAATGGACTCGGCCAATTGTTTGGATTGTGATCTGGTGGTAACCTTCTCTGAAGAATGTTCCAAGATCAATTTTTTCTTCACAACTGGGGAAGAAGGCTCTTCTCTCCTTCTCTTCTTCTCCTTGACCGGAGACTTAATAACCTTTAGAGAAATTCTTAAAGGTTGGTTAACTTCCTCAGGGAAATTGGCTTCCCTGGAAGCTTCTAGTGGATCGTCCATTGGCTCATGTTCTTCATCGTTGTTGGGAGCTAATGTGTCAGTCGCTCTTTTTTTCAGACGATTTGCTGTTGCAAAACTATCAACGAGGCTATAGTTTTCAGCAAATGTATTAGCAGCTGTGTAAAACTGTGAATAGGTATACAGCATTCTTGGACCAGCATCAGTTTTGTTTGGAATCGAAAACACAGTCTTTGTGTCTCGAGCATTGTAGTAAGCCCAGGCTCGGGCACCATCGATCAAATAACCTTTTCCTTGTAGGCACGTGATGGCGTTACCTACATGAAACTGGTCATGTCCAAACTGACGAGCGAAGCGGCTCTGCAGATATGGTTCAAGGAAGCATTCTTCTTCAAATCTGTATACTAGATGTGATGGTCTGATTGTCTTCAGCCATTCAAAAGATACTCGACCTATTGGTTGTCTCCCAAGGTCAATCAAATTTGCTGCCATATGCTCATAACCAGTTGGAGGGGGAGTGCAAAGAAAATTCCATCCTTTGTCGAGGTTCAGAGTTCGTCTGCAGTCCCTCAAACTAGTGTATATCCACCTGCTCTGTGAGAATCTATGTAGAAAACTGCCACCAACTGCTCCCATGGCAGGGTTCATCAATGATGGATGATGCAAGAGCAACCATCCGAATAAGTAGGTGTAAGGTAACTCCAGTCTAGGGAAGTTCACCTTATCACCCTTGCACTTAACCATAAGATCAATATACAGACGAAGACCTGCGTTTATACTACAGGTCATCGCTGAAAGTAAGTCTATCCGGTAGCCGAAGACTAACCGGACAGCAGCAAAAAGAACACCGCGATGGAAGCGGTCTACAGTACTTGCTCCAGGCACAACGAATCGACGTAGCCAGTACGTCAAAAATCCTGCTAGCTGGGCTTGTTTGGACATGGACCTATAGCCCATTCTTATATGGCTCTCCATAAATTCTCCAGCCTTAAGTGGAGGATACTGGTGGTCATCATCAACTCTGATATCCATCCTCTTATTCTTCTCCATCAGCTTTAGCACTTCACTGTTACTGAGGGGATGGAAGAAATCAGGGTTGCAGGGGTCATGATCTTTTGTCTTTTTCTCAATAATGTGGTTGAGAAAAAGATAAGTCAACCATTTGGATGAATAGCATGTGCCAGAAGAGCCACTTTGGTAATACAAAGAGCATATGTTATAATGGCACAAAAGCTCATCAAAGACTTCCACCATCTTTGAATTCTCTCGACGAAGTCTATCTAACTCGTCGTTGGTCAGGACGTACTCCTCGTAAGGCAAATCACCCATTCGTAAATATGAGATATACTTCATTTCATGAAGAGCCAAGCCCATCTCTCCAAGGGGCGTCATAAACGTCCCTGTCCTGTAGTTGTACCTCTCTGCCAGAGCCAAAAACAGATGAGGATTTGGAAAGAAGCCGTATACAGTGGCGTGTACCGCATTATACAGCTCAATTTCTCTGAGTTTATCTTCAAACTGGACCAGTATCCAGTTAGCTATGCAGCTCCATCTTTTGATGTCTAGGTTTACCAGACCTGTCAACCGGATGTCTTGGTCTGGATATTTACCCTCTGCTTTGGCATACTCGTTGGCGAAAATCGGTGTCCTTACCGGTAGCAGCAAAGATGAGTTCTCAGGGGGAATGCAACCTGGCTTCAACCCCCTCAATAAAGTACTGTGTCGTTCGGAAGAACTGTAGAACATGTCCCTGTTGTTCGAACCTTTCTTAACACAGATCTTTTCGGTCCGTGCCTGTTGCAAGGGAGTGATGTCCTATTCCATCCTCCTAGGATGGCTCACATGAGCATATCTTGCTAGAGGAAGACATCTCGCTAGGTCTAGTAATTTGATCAATTTCCCCTTCCATTGAAAAGTTCTCGACTCACCTCTAGGTCTTGGTTGAGAACTTTTATCAATAGCGTCTCCGAAGAGGGATAGGCTTCCTATGAGTGACAGCGTCAACTGATTGCAAAGGCTGTCCATTTATCAGACTTAGCAAAGTCTCGTTATTCTGTGCTATCAAAATAGTCTGACGAGAAGATGGAAGGGCATACTGGGGGAAGTGCACATGAGATAAGTCTTCTTTGAAATTTGGTTCAGCTAAAGTTCCAACAAATATTTCATATTCAGGATCTTCACTGGTGTCAACTGCATCAAATAGAAAAATCACAATTCAGTACAAGTCAAAGTCAGAAATTTTGTCATCAGATTGCGAAAACATCAAATTGTACAACCATCAGATTGCGCAACCATCAAATTGTGCAACCATCAGATTGTGCAACCATCAGTTTGCGCCAGCATCAGATTGCGCTGGCAATCTTACGCAAATCAGCATATTGTGCGAACTTTTACCAGCACAGTTCAACCGATTGTGCAAGAAGATATTCTTCATAAAAATAAAGAATAACTAGTTTGTGCAACCAAAACCCTAAAAAGGATGGCGCAGTATGATCACATCTCTAGATGGATTTTGAAGATCAGTGAAGTCAAAAAGCCCTAAAAAGGGGTTTTCGATTGGGTTGCCTACCGCGCAAAGCAGGGTGCGCAGTCTCGTGACGGGAAGGACGAGGCGCAACCCTAGCCGAAGACTCGGCGGGGGCCTTGCCCTTGTCAGCGGCGGAGGATCGTTTTGGGGCCATGAGATCGACGGAGAAGAAGGCTGAAGTCGGGATGAGCTCAGGAATTTTTCTCTCTCAAACACAAGATAGCAAAGTAAAGAATAAGTCGAAGGATCGAGAGAACTATTTATAGTTTTTCAAAAAGAAACGGCCGCCTCAGATTCCACCAAAAAAGCAGAGGCTGATTCATCCGATTGCGCAGACAGCTCAACATATGCGCAACTTGATTTAAATTTCAAAATTCAAAGTATTTTAAAATTTTGAGTAAATTCAACTTTCGAAAACTTTGAAGGGGGTCTTGTAGGTCCTAAAAAATTAAGTTCCACCCATCAACAAAGCCATAAAATCAAGAAATACAACTTTCAAATGAACTGCACAGACATCAGATTGCGCATCATTCAGATTGTGCACACTAGACTGCGCACACTTTCAACTGCGCAAGCTGACATGGCCATATCATCATTATCTGACACAATCAAATCTTCTGACAGCTGACAGCACAAAGAACGAGGAGACTATTCGTTTATTGTGCCGTACAGCGCTCGAGGACAGCTGTACATGCAGTACAATCTGTTTGCTGTACAATCTATCCTAGCGCAATCCATTATAGCGCAATCCAAAGTCAGCGCAATCCATGTGGCGCACTTTATCATGACAACTGATAAAAGTACACGTGGCATTCATGCCATCAATTGCTCGTTACGTGGCAACCGTCTGTACACGGTCATGCGTATTTCAATCAAATGATGCCATGTGTCCAAGACAGTTGGCCCACGACCAGACAACTGCCTGCGCAGTCTGATGCTGCGCAATCCTTTTCCTGCGCAATCCAACTTGCACCATTAGGAATAACTAAAAGTTAGTTATTTCTAGAACTCAATAAATAGAGTTTCAAGTCTTCATTCAAGGGGATCAGACATAAAGTTCAGAAATATCAGAGAGTTCAGGTGTTCTTGCCCAAGTGCTGCTGCATTCTTCCGAGGCTTTTGCCTTCAACTTCAGAGGCTACCGTCTTCAAAGTTTACATCGTCCAAGGGATAAAGCAATCGTCTTCTAGATTGGATTCCTACAGTTGTACTTTCCCAGAATTCTTGTAATCTTTATAAAGTTTGTATCAATAAAGTTCATACTTTTGCTTTTGCAAACACCTACCAGCCTCTGTAGCTCAAAATGCAGGCCGTCGTAGAACTTTTCGGCCTTCTGCTCCTAGGTCTCAATCAGGTAAGGGGCAAAACAGCTCAGGCGAAGACACTTCTCTTGGCCCATTGGTCATGGTCGAACCTGATTTTAATAATTGATCTAACCCTGTCTCGATATAAGGGCCACTTTGACAATTGCTGAGAATTGCTACCGTTCCGTTCAAGACTGAAGCCGTTTTGCCACTTGAGTCTGTATTTCGTATTCAATATAATTTTTATATTTATTTAGTTTAGAAATACAATGTACATCGAGTCGTACTTGCAAATAGGTAAACCCAAAATGTTTTTAAAATATCCTTTATTTTGGAAATAGCCTATTTTAGAAATAGCTTCCAACGGCTTAAACTTTTCAGAAAGCCAAAACCCAAAACCTAATTTGCAAAAATTCCCAAAAATCATACTTTGGACCGCAGGGGAATTCGGTCCGAGTTCAGTCCGAATTTGTTTGGTGCCATTTTATTTTTGAACTTAGTCTTCTCGCAGTTACGGATGCAACGGCTATTTGCCTAGATTCTCTCAAAGAATTCTATTCGAATTCTTCCCGAATTCTTCTTTTGGAAAACCTATAAATAGAGAAGATTTTTTTCCATTTCAACACACCTCTCTCTTCTCTTCTTTCTAAGCCTACTACGGTATTCCAAAGTGTTCTAAGCCTTCATTTTCAAATTCTAATTAAGCCAGTTACAATCTTCTAGTCGATTTGCCAGTTCGATACGGTCTAGAAGTTTCAGAGTGATTGTAATCAAAGGCTTGAATGAAGAAAGACACTTCACAATTGAAGTTGGTCGAGTACTTCGGATCAAAGCTCGCGTTGTAGAAGTTGCAAGAACTTCGGAGGAAAACTTTCGGTATTTTTCATAGTGGATTCAACTGGAAGCTAGAGTTCTTCCGACTGGAATAGTCCTCACAAGAGGAAAAATAGTGTACATCGTCGTGTTTTTATTTGCTTTCTGATGTCTGCTTTTTATTTACATACTTGTAATATATTATCTGGGATCTTGTTGCTAATATTTTTAAATAGCTAAATTTTTTCTGCCTACTCTATTCATCCCCTCTAGAGTGTTGCGCTTTACAATTCGTTCATATAATTGGTATCAGAGTGTCACGCCCCAGTACCGAAATACGGGGACGGACTAGGCCAGCTACTCCATATGAGGTACGTAACGTCATACGGCGATCGTGGTTGTCGAGAGACTAGGGGGTACATGCTACAATCAAGTCTCCTATGGTCCCACAGAGTTCTATGTCTCAATCAATCAAATCACATCAGCAAATAAATGAACATTAAAGATAAAGCAGTAAGGCGTCCCTGATGCTTCATCAAAATGATCATGAGAGACTAGCTTTATAATTTAGCTATCTCAGAGAGTCAGGAGTACAAAATTATACACAGCTGCAGTCTGTTTATTTACAATTCTGTACTGACACAAAATATCAAGTAATCCGGCTAACAGGTGCCGGTGGCTAAACGTCGCACAAAATATAAGCAGGAGTGGTGGAGAAGAAACCCACTCGAGTCCCCGAACTGCCATGCTCCTAGTATGTACCATGGATGTCAGGGAGGAAGATCGTGTCCTCCGGCTCTGCTACGAGATCTGGCCAAACAAAACCAGCGGGGTCAGCCCCGAATAGCAAGTACCGCCAAAGGGGCACAAGAGTTAAGATTAAAAACCAAGTTAATAGAATGATTGATAATAGTAATACTTATGCTACTATTATAGGGTAGCGCAATATCTTCGAACCCATATGGCACCCTTACAACCAAACAAGGACAAAAGGTGCCGCATGGAGTCGGGACGTGTCGTACTCTATAACATTCACATAAGTTAAAAGGTAAAAAAATAATAAAATCTCCTGATCGTGACTTCGGTCGATAGCCTATCGCGGCACAATAACCAACCCAACAATCAAACAAGAACA
The DNA here is from genome assembly GCA_029216955.1 of Iris pallida. Lineage (NCBI taxonomy): Eukaryota > Viridiplantae > Streptophyta > Magnoliopsida > Asparagales > Iridaceae > Iris > Iris pallida. The sequence continues at coordinate 8,529,778 of JANAVB010023995.1, read as the reverse complement.
TGGGTTGGATCATGTACCATGATAGACCATGTTCCTCAGTCATTCACAGAAGTAGCACTTCACAACCAGAATATGTCTTCCGTTCATAACTTCGGTCCACAGCCTATCATAGTACGATAACCAACCCAACAATCAAACAAGAACATGGGTTGGATCACGTACCATGACAGTCCGCTTCCCTCAGTTATTCACGGAAGGTAATAGGACACAAGCAAGTCGTTTTTACGGCCAATCAAGTCTACGAGTTTCTAGTGGGACGAGGTTATCCTCGCATCATGTTATTTAGAAAATCCTCAGATCGTATCTTTCCAGCAAGGCTAGCCAACCCAGGGGTTCGCGTAGACAGGTATGATTGAGCACAGGTCCCTCGCAAGGCTACATTGCCAAAACATATATTATATAGCAGGAATTAATCGGATACAGTCATCCACTCGTTGCAGATGACACAGTATCCGTGGAGACCAGCCGACGCGTCAAGACAATATCTCAAGGCGGCTGGTGTAACACGATCTCGGGATTCTGCCCTCCCCATGCATCTAGTATATTTAGTTGCCTAGTTTAACCCTAGGTGAAATCTTGGACTCACATGCTGTGGCCTGCATGATTATCCTCCTAAAGTCGTACTTTAGTACGAGTACCCCAAAGAGGATCCATGTCAATCAGTATGTCAACATGTTCTACCCTCCTTAGTGTAATGCATCATTGTAAATACGCCACGTGGAGTTACGAGTCTTTTGTCGAGCATAAACAAGGACTGGGACATTCAGGTACATATATCAGGTAGGAACACTTTGTTCTCCGGGGTCACATTAGTGCTCATATCATGCTCGGGACAAAAGGCATAAGGATATAAAATGGGCATATAATATCTAATAAAATATCAAAAGCGTACGCACAAAAGCACGCACGCTCAAGGGGTGAAAAGTCACGCAGGCTCACTCAGGCTCACTCAAGGCAGCGTGCGTGAAAAGTCACGCAGACTCAAGGGAAGAGCTGCGTGAAAAGTTACGCAAGCTCAAGGAGAGAGCTGCGTGAAAAGTCACGCAAGCTCAAGGAGAGACACACTTCCGACAGGAAGCGTGCTCAAACCGGAGCACACTGTTCACTGTCTTCTCCAAACAGCAAGAACACCATGGCTGAACCCAAACTTCAAAGCATCATAACTTGGCCATCCGAACTCCAAATCCAGATTTCCAAAGTTCCAACTTGGGTGAAACTGAATGCTCTTCCACATGGAAGCATCAAAAACCCATAAAATCCAACTAAAGTAGATCAAACCATGCAAAATCCGAAAATGATTAAAACCTAGATCTACAAAAATCAAAGCTTCAAAATAGAAATTTCCAAGTTCTAAACTAGTATAGATTGAGGAGAAGAACATGTTTTGGCAAATAGTTTTGTAAAAAAAATCATTGACAAAATTATGGATTCATCTCTTGAGCAAGTTGGTACTTGCCTTGGTTGGTGGAGGAAGTAAATGAGAGGAAGTAAATGAGAGGAGAGAGAGTGAGATGAGTTATATATAAAGATCTTGGACCCATGGGTTCATGATGAACCAAAGGGTTCATGATGAACCATTGGTGAACCAAGAATGGGTTACCCAAATGAGCCAAAACTGTAGGCCCAAATGCAGAAAATAAATTAGGAAATAATATTTTGTCAAATATTTTTGGAAAATGCTTGAAGAAATACTGCATAATAAATATATAGTACAAATACAAGATAAATACAATTTATCTGTTTACGTATTAAAATACGTATTCCAGGATCGGGGAGTGACACAGAGCGTATTATAAAAGTAAAGCAAGGTAATACAGTTATCATTCTTATCTACGCTGATGTTATATAGATCACTTTATATCACACATGGCAACTGTGAAATTCACAAGTGAAGGCCAGGCCACAAACAGACCTCCACTGTTTGATGGTACAAATTACACATACTGGAAAATACGTATGAGTTTGTCCTTGAAATCTCTAGATTTTGACTTATGGTCTACTGTGATTGATGGCTATAAAAAGCCTGCACGTATTCTTGTTGATGGAGAGTTGGTTGAGAAACCCCATGACAAGTATACTGAAGCTGAAAAGAAACATGCTAGTCTTGACACACGTGTTATTAATTCTTTGTTTTGTGCCTTAGGTAGGACTTAATTTAACATGGTGTCTACATGCACAACTTCAAATGAAGTATGGAAAATTCTTGAAGTTACTCACGAAGGCACGACACAGGTCAAGGAGTCAAAGATTAGCAGACTTACTCAGGAGTATGAAGCGTTCAAGATAAAACCAAACGAATCGGTCACTCAGATGTTTATAAGATTTCTGGATATTGTAAATCATCTGTCTTCATTAGGCAAGGAATGCAATAACCATGAAAAGATTCACAAACTTCTACGAGTTCTCACGAAGAACTGGATTCCAAAGGCTACGATAATCATTGAAGGGAACGACCTCACCCCTATGTCTCTTGAAACACTCATGGGTAAGCTACCCACTCACGAGTTGGAACATCAAGACTTTGAAGATGTTGCACAAAAGAAGAACTCGATCGCCCTCAAAGCTCAACATAGAATATCTGTCGAGGATGATTCCGACGACAGTAACTCTGAATCTGAAGATCAAGCTCTCATAGTAAGAAAGTTCAAAAAGTTCATGAGATTCAACAGAAGAACAAAAGACCACAACAACAACAATAGCAACAACGAAGAAGATCCAATCTGCTATGGTTGCAAGAAGAAAGGACACATCAAGAAGGACTGTCCGGAAGTATCATGTAACGCCCCAGTTCCAAAATATGTAGGACTAGGAATGTAGATATGCCAGCCGTATAATAAATATACGTAAGCTGTAAATGTAGTAAAACCAAGGCTAACTAATCTCATCCACAAAATAAAAAGGAGTAAAGAGATTATAATCAATATGAAATTATCATTTGTACAAGATGTTGGGCGGAGACAAATCCACTACCAACAAGTTGAAAGAAAAGTAATACATTGAAAATAAAATGATTTGGTGAGAGTAGCAAAGAAAGATCTAAGACACGTCATCTTCGAATAAATAGAGAAGATCGCGATCTCGGCTAGAATACATGCGGAAGACAAGAACACACACCTGGAGAGATAATCAGGTCCTCAGAGGGACGTAACAAGATACATAATATCATGCCATATAAACTGAATAAATACTGCTCAATAATAAGTCAATTAGATCATAATATGGTCCAACACTCCACCCTTGAATTAGCGCACCATCCCTCCAACCAAATATGGACAGGAGATGGCACACTAACCCACGATGAAGTATCTTTCCGAGTCATGAATCCAATATGGTATCCGGACCACAACAAGGTTCAGCACCTTCTCATCGAAGTAGTAAGCCACACCTACAACCAAATAAGGACAAGATGTGGCAAACTAGTCCACAACAAGTTACTGTTCCAAGCCACGGTCAGATATAAGTACCCAAACCAAGAGTACTCGTACATAACAGATAAGGTAGCCTAACCAGTCTAAGTGTATGCAGTTTTAAGAACATCCTCCAACGCATGAGCCCTAGCTAAAATGGGATTGGCATGGTCCCCTTTGGGGCACCAGAGGCCCAATCAGTAAGAGCATGACGTTTCGAAGAACATTAGTGGCCATTAGTAAAATAAGGGTCATCTCACACCGTATCTCTATCGGAGCATCCAGATCACAAAGGGAAGTGTATAGTAGCCCATACGTTAAGGAATTGTCCTTCCCGCCCAATGTCTACTATGTTGTATCCATAACACAAAACCTCCATTAACCGTTAAGTCAAACTATCATGCAATACTATTAGTAGTTAGCCCGATCGCACGACTTAAACGTACTGGTGGCCAGCCAGTCACGCATGTCCGAGTTCTATATACGACACACGACTTCGTGACACAAACGTGTCAAGACCAATGTATGCAACACAAACAAGGGTAGTCCCTTAAATGTAAGGTTAATATGCATAAAAATAATAAGTACGAGAAATAGAACTACATAGTAAAATCTAGCTAATTATAACAGTGTAGCATAGTTTATTTTGCAGAAAAATAAATAATGAGTAGATGCATAAATATGAGCTAAAGTAAAATAAACAGCTAATGGCAAGGTATCTTTCCTGGTGTGACGCCTGGTGTGGTACGATCATCAAGGTGGCACAGAGCATGACTTCAGTATTACAACTACACAAGACAGCTACCAAAAATGGCACGGACTATTCCATCGGATCCATAATGGTTAGATTAGTTAGGGTTGATATAAGAAAGTACATATTTGGCGAGGAGATGAGAATAATGGGATTGGTCACGGACGGGATGATAATTTAAGGAATTTAGGGTATAGCATACTATTGGTAGAAAATATTTGTAATAATTGAAAATTAGATTTTATTACCCGAAAATATTTCTTTTTTATTAGAAAATATTTTAGATGGATATTTTGCAATTGTGAAACCCAAAATTTTTATTAATTAATTTAGTGTTATTATAAATTAAAATTAAATTATTATTTCTGGAATTTTAGTGTTTAGTCAAACCCGTAAAATTTTTTCAATTTATTTAGCTTATTATTATTATTAAATCATTGTTAAATTGTTAAATTAGGAAAAATTGTATTTTTATAAAAAAATCATATTTTAGAAAAAGTAATTTTCTTGGAATGTTGAGTTGGACCAGACCTGTCCCGAACCCGTTTCAAATCCATTTTTGGAAAACTCAATTTAGATTTTTTTTTTCCGAAACAAATCTTTTGGGTGTTTATTATAAAGAAAATATTATTTTCCTTTAAAACAAAATTGGAATTAAAACTCTTTTTATTTACTTCTTTCAACAGACTTTTTATTAACTATCATATTTACTCTCTTTCTCTCTCTCAATTCTCTTTAACTATTATTAAGGAGAAGCTGTTCTTTTCCTTCTTAAATGGTCGAGCCTTTTCCCCGAGCCTCTCGGCCGACCCCTCGGCTTCCCGAACGGCCAAACGGCAGCGCCCTTCCTCTTCCTCTTCCGTAACCTCTCTTTTCCTCTCCCTATTTAAACCCCCTCCATCACCATCTCCATCATCCCTCCTCAAATCCCTAGAAATTTCCCTAAAATCCCGAGCCCCAAATCCGCAGCCAACCGGAGCTTCTCCGGCGACACCCTGTGCGGCGCCACCCCGCCGACCGAGCCCCGCCTCCTGCGCATCAACTCCCGCCGCTGTTGTCCCGGCGACCCGCAGCCACCCAGGCCGACCCCGAGCTCCGGCGCACCACTCCAGCGCCCCTTCGCCCGAGCGCCCGACCGCTGACCCGTGCGCGCGACCCCAAGCCCCGATCCCCTTTGCCACTCGGTCCCGAGACCCGAGTTACGTGCCCCGACCTGCTGTCCGTGGTTTCCCGTGTTTTTGATCCCGCTGTCTGCATGTTCTGGATTGTTCCGAGTTCGCGAGATTCGCCTTATTTCCCTATTTATACACCTGAGAGCTCTAGCCGAGCAACCCAAGGTATATTTTCGTTGTCCTCGTTTCCGTTCCGTAGTCTATGATGAATTTTTGGTGCACGAATTTCCCCCGGGAATTCGGTAATTTATAGATGAGACATTTTCGAATTTTCCGAAATCCTTTCGGATAGGTTATGTTGGTTTCGGATTGGTTTCTGTGTGTAATTTGTTGGTTCGGATTTTCCGAGAATCTCTCAGAAAATAGTTTCTGGGAATTTTGATTTAAATTAGATTTTTCGATTGTTGGTATGCTGGTTCTTTATGCTATGGTGATTTCGATTTTGTTTCGGGTTTTCCGAATATGTTTCGGAAACAATTCTGTGAGTATATTTTATATAAAAATGGTTATTCCCTGGTATAGGACTTATATTTTGGTGTTGTTGGCGCATTTTCCTAGTATTGGGTTGTCCCAAATATAGAGGAGATGCTGCCCAATTTCTTTTTAATAAAAAGTTTTAAAAAATATTATTTCCAAAATCGGCTTTTGCAAAGACATATTATTTTGGTTTATGAATACCCTTCGGGCGACGACCGTACCGGTCCATGGGCCCTAGCTAAATGCAAACGAAACCGGGAGTTCCGGACGTTGGGGCATTAGCTATTTTATGACAATTAGACCAAGTCTGAGACTCGTATTATATTTTAATTTAATTTATTAATCTTACTTTGTAATTAAATTGCAGGATAAATTTAGAACTAACCAATTTTTTTTTTCTTATTTCAATTCGTCAAAATGGTTGTAAGGACATAAGCCCAGCTTTTATTTATTATCTGTGGTTTTGTAATATTGAAAATTTTATTTTATTTCTGGTTGGTTGATTGACGTAAAACGTAAAATGATAATATAATTATTTTATAAGATTTAATATCATTTTCTCACAATAAAATAATTAGGAAATTACAAGTTTATAACAAATTCACGTTTTCTCATTTAAAAAAATATATTAATTTTATATATAATACAAAATACAAAGTTTTACCAAGTAAATCAATAACTACGAGTTTTTTCAAATACAAAGTTAAATTGACTTTTCTTCGTAAGATAGTAACTCACCTCGATAAGCGCGCTCTAAGTAGAGTTGTAAATAACCTAAAATTTGACTAGGACAAATACTAGAGATTGTAACTAGCACACCTAGATATGGATTGAATATTGGTGCTAAGTCAGGAATTCTCAATTGTAGGGTTTCGAGGACTGTACTAGCATCATCCCGGAACCAACATCGAATCCAATCGTAATCAAGGTAAGTACAATTTTTGTTAGTTTACCAATTATTTAGTAATCATTTTATTGCAAGTTTAAACCATGATGCAACACGGAACTCTCTCTGAGAGCATTGACTGATTGACTGTTGGGTACTGGGGGAGTAGTGCAATGAGTATGACCACATCCAAAGTAGTATACTGACTGTGTTAGCTTACCCCTCATACACACGGGGATAAGCCATATCGTATCAATAGGATACAACTGTACAACCCAATCCGGTCATACTCATTGCCTATTCACATCACAATATTTTAACTGCTGGAGAACTATTTATTTTAAATTTTTTAAAAGTGCGTAACTCTATTATTATTTAAATTGTTGGATTATCATGAATTGTACTTTGCTCCCTCCTGACTGGAGACAACATTTTTAGGTTCTTTTGATGATGCAGAGCTACTGATTAGTAGTTATTACGACCCTGAGCTCTACCCTGCTGTGCTTCCAGCATTCCACGTGGACGATGTTGATCTTGGGGCTGATGAGCCTAATCTCTAGAGGATGTTTTATCTTTTTGTTAAATAAAAGACAGTTTATTCAGTTTTTATTTCAGTTGTATTTTTTTGTTGGACAAAGTTTATTTTAAATATTCGAAATTCAGAAGTTGTAACAAAATAGATTATTTTGTTGTGATTATCTGTATTTGGATACAGCTTACTGCCGCTGTCTCACAATGGTGCAGGCTGGACATGATCCGATTCGACCCAACAAATTGGGACCGGGTCGTGACATGTTTTTAGTGGTGGCCCATGCAGGTTAGATCAACAACTTAGGAAAACACATCTAGAAACATTTAGAACACTAGAAAATTAATTTGTCACAACATAGGACCGAAATATATTATAAATAAATATTTTTGTTTGCTATAGACTGGTAGGCTACCTTGCTTACGTTTTGCAATCCTAAACCTTCCAGAGTATGGCCACCAATCCTGCTGGCGATGGAATGTCATCACCCGATCATACCCCATCTCTTCAATCGAGTCCGGATCCTACACCCCGGCAGCTGACCGATCGTCCCCATAATGTACCAGCACCCCGTGGATTCTACACTATAACTCAAGTGTTAGATCCTACATCTTCCCAGACTGAACAGTAAGCCCCTGCGGTGGTGCCCGATCCAGTTGCGCCAACAGTGCCCGTGGACCCCACCGACCACGTAGGCCTACTACGAGGAGTGCTTGAAGTACAGAGAACTCAAGCTAAAGCTCATCGCGAACAGACGGCGATTATGAGGGAAGGCATGGAGAATGCCCATAATGTGGCTATGGCTGCACTGGAGAGAGGAGAAGTAGTCCAATCTGAACCAAGGCCGGCAAAAGTTAGAGATATCGAGAAATTCAAGAAGCTGGGCTCTCGACCTTTCAAAGGAACCGAAGGAATCATTTATGCTGACGAATGGCTCGACAGTATGGAGCGTCTCTTCAGCGTTGCTCGACTTCCTGATGATCTCTAAGTTGAAGCTGTGGGACTCCAACTGTTAGATGTAGCCAGCACCTGGTATCGGAATGAACCCCGACTCCAGGACAGGCAGCTTGACTGGAACACTTTCAAGAGATTATTCTGCAGGAAGTTCTTTCCAACATCAGAGTTGCGGGAGATGGAAAGACAATTCCAAAATCTAAAGCAAGGGAACATGACTGTTGGAGAATATACGACCGAGTTTGGTCAACTTAGTCGCTTTGCAAAGAACTTGGTTGTTGACCCTGCCGATCGTGCTGAAAGATTCAGGTATGGACTGAGGGAAGAGATTCGCACTCCTGTGATCGCAGGCGGCGCCAAGACGTACGAAAGGATCTTAATACGAGCTCAGGATATAGAGAAGAGTTAGCCTGCTCGTTCAAAGAGGGAGTATTCTGGAACAAGCAACTTCCAGAATAACCAGAAGAGGCCCAACCACAACAATAACAACAGGCATTCTCACCATCAGCAGCAGCATCATCAGGCGAGGACCAATGACAGAGCGCCTCAGAAGCAGATTCCTGTCTGCGATTTCTGCAAGAGGCCAGGACATCAGTCAAACATCTACAGGAAGAGGCTAGGACACTGCCTAGTCTGTGGGTCTGCCACCTACCAAGTGAAGGACTGCCCCTCATCAGTCCACCGAACTGGAGCAACTCAACAGAAAGGTCCACTACCCACTCAGCAACAACAGTTTGGACAGCACCAACAGAAGACTGGGCGAGCTTTTGCCTTAACAGCAGAGGAGCAAGAGCCAGAGCTAGAACCTACCGCTGATGTCATCGCAGGTTTCATTTATGTGTATTCACATCATGCTTTAATATTATTTGATTCGGGTGCATCACATAGTTTCATATCGACAAAATTCATCTCTGCACACCACCTAGTTACGGGATTTAGCAAGAAGATATGTAGAGTTATTACTGGTGGTGGACCCATACCCATCACTGAGACCTGTAACTGCCCTATAACAATATCTGGACACAATTTCTTAGCACCTTTACTGGTGATGCCCTTAACTAACTATGATGTAGTCCTGGGAATGGACTGGTTAAGTAAGCAGCATGCGCTGATAGATTGTCACAGAGGATGTGTAGTCTTCAGCCCACCTGGAGAGCCGAAGTTTGAAATCTCTCGAGCTCCGGAAGATATGGAGGGTATTACCTACTCCTCTATCATCGAAGAACCTGGACCTCCTCACCCTATCATAGCAGAATTCATGGATGTCTTCCCTGATAGTCTTCCAGGATTACCCCCAGATAGAGATGTAGAATTCAACATCGACCTAGTTCCCGACTCTGCCCCTATTTTTCGAGGATGCTACAGAGTCAACCCTAAGGAGGCCAAGGAAATGAAGGACCAGATCAATGAGCTGAAGGCCCTTGGATTTATCAGAGATGGAGCTTCACCCTGGGGAGCACCTGTCTTGTTCGTACCCAAGAAGGACGGGACTGTGCGGATGTACATCGACTACCGGACGCTGAACAACATCACCATTAAGAACAAGTACCCTCTGCCCCGGATCGATGACCTGTTTGATCAACTCAGTGGAGCTAAGGTGTTCTCGAAGATAGACCTTCGATCTGGTTACCATCAAATCAAGGTCAGGAAGGAGGACATTTCCAAGACGGCGTTCAACACCAAGTATGGGCAGTTTGAATTCTTGGTCATACCGTTTGGACTAACGAATGCTCCTGCTGTGTTCATGAACCTTATGAATAAGGTTTTCCATGAATACCTAGATCAGTTTGTCGTTGTCTTCATCGATGACATTCTGATCTACTCGAAGACTGAAGAAGAGCATGAAGAGCACCTCAGAAATGTTCTGGGAACTTTGAGGAAAGAGAAGCTATATTGTAAGCTATCCAAATGTGAATTCTTTTTAGACAAGGTGGATTTTCTCGGCCATGTTGTCACAGGAGAAGGAATTTCGGTAGATCCTAAGAAGATAGCTGCTGTCGAAAAGTGGTCTACCCCAAGCTCAGTTGCTGAAATCAGAAGTTTCTTGGGCTTGGCTGGCTACTACCAAAAGTTTGTGAAGGATTTCGCCAGGATTGCTGAACCAATGACGAAGCTCACTCGGAAGAATGAAGAGTTCATCTGGACAGAAGCTTGCCAGGCATCGTTTGAGGAACTGAAGAAGAGACTTACAACATTACCGATACTTGTGCTACCCACAGGTACCGAAGGTTTCTCAATATACAGTGATGCCTCTGGAAAAGGACTGGGTTGCGTTCTTCAACAACATAGGAAAGTGATTGCTTACGTATCTAGGCAATTACAGACTCATGAGAAGAACTATCCCACACATGATCTGGAGCTTGCTGCAGTCATCTTTGCTTTGAAACTATGGAAGCATTATCTCTATAGAGAGAGAGTAGAAATATTTATAGACCACAAAAGTCTGAAATATGTTTTCACTCAGAAGGAGTTGAACATGAGAAAAAGAAGATGGCTGAAACTGATGAAGGATTTTGACATCGACTTACAGTACCATCCGGGTAAGGCTAATGTGGTTGCAGATGCACTTAGTCGATACCCAGTGGCGATGTTCTTAACTAAGGAGTGACACTTGTTGGAGGACATAGAGAAGCTTGGTCTAGAGATTGTACTGCCTGAGGAAAAGATGAAGGAACTGGGGCGAGAAGCTATTTTACCTGGAGCTGACTCGACCATGATACAGTTGCAAGTAAGCTCGAGTCTGGTGGATAAAGTCAATGAGACGCAGTTTCAAGACGAGGCACTTTGGAAACTCAAAGATCAACTGTTAGCAGAAACACTTGAAGGATTCTCTATCGCCAGTGACGGAGCATTGAAGAATGGTACGAGGCTGTGTGTACTATCTGGCGATTTAAGGAATGAGCTGATGCAAGAAGCGCACCAGTCGCAGTATTCCATACATCCTGGAGCTAACAAGATGTATCGGGATATGCGTACCATTGTTTGGTGGAATGGAATGAAGAAGGATGTATCCAGATTTGTGGCTAGATGCTTGATTTGTCAACAAGTGAAGGCTAGCAGACAAAGACCCGCAGGACTTCTACAGCCGCTGGACATTCCGGAGTGGAAGTGGGAGCATATAACAATAGATTTTGTGTCAGGACTGCCTCGATCCCAAGGAGGGAAGGATGTCATTTGGGTTATTGTGGACCGACTGACGAAGTCAGCTCACTTTATCCCCTTCAAGGTTGGTCTATCCACCGAAAAATTGGCAGCACTGTACATGCAGCATATCTACCGAATTCATGGAGTTCCGGTAAGTATCGTATCTGACAGAGATACTAGATTTACCTCTCACTTTTGGAAAAGTTTGCATGACAGTTTGGGAACACAATTGAAGTTCAGCACCGCCTACCATCCTCAAACTGACGGACAATCGGAGAGGACCATCCAGACGCTAGTAGACATGCTGAGATCTTGCGTCTTAGAATTTGGAGGGTCTTGGGAAGACCATTTGTACTTGGTAGAGTTCTCCTACAACAACAGCTACCAAGCCAGCATCGGTATGACACCATTCAAGGCACTTTATGGACGTCGTTGCCGCACTCCACTTGCTTAGGATGACATAGGAGAAAGAGTATTGCTTGGACCTGAAATGGTGACCGATGCAGCAGAGAAGGTAAAAGTGATTAGAGACAAGCTCAGGATTGCCCAAAACAGGCAGAACCATTGGGCTGATAGCAGTCGTCGACCATTGGAGTTCGAAGCAGGAGATAATGTCATCGTTAAGATTTCCTCTACCCGAGGAACTATCAGATTTGGCAGAGCAGGAAAGCTGAGTCCCAGATACATCGGTCCATTTGAGGTTTTGAGCCGAATTGGTGAAGTAGCATACCGATTAGCTCTACCAGCCAATCTTGAAGGCGTGCACAACGTCTTCCATGTTTCACAGCTCAGAAGCTACATCCCAGATCCGAGCCACATCTTGGACCATTCAGAGCTGGAGATTGGACCCAGCCTCACAGTGCCAGAGAAGCCAGTGGCAATTTTAGACAGAGGTGAGAAGAGAACCAGGAACTCTGTGACACCCATAGTCAGAGTTATATGGCGACACAATTCCCCTGCGAGTCTACCTGGGAGCGAGAAGATGAGATGCGGGAGCAGTATCCGTATTTATTTGAGACCTGAGGTAATTCCTAAACCTATCCTTTAATTTTGAGGACGAAATTTTCTAAGGAGGGAAGGTTGTGAAACCCAAAATTTTTATTAATTAATTTAGTGTTATTATAAATTAAAATTAAATTATTATTTCTAGAATTTTAGTGTTTAGTTAAACCCGTAAAAAAATTTCAATTTATTTAGCTTATTATTATTATTAAATCATTGTTAAATTGTTAAATTAGGAAAAATTGTATTTTTAGAAAAAAATCATATTTTACAAAAAGTATTTTTCCTGGAATGTTGAGTTGGACCAGACCTGTCCCGAACCCGTTTCAGACCCATTTTTGGGAAACTCAATTTAGATTTTTTCCGAAACAAATCTTTTGGGTGTTTATTATAAAGAAAATATTATTTTCCTTTAAAACAAAATTGGAATTAAAACTCTTTTTATTTACTTCATTCAGCAGACTTTTTATTAACTATCATATTTACTCTCTTTCTCTCTCTCAATTCTCTTTAACTATTTGTTAAGGAGAAGCTGTTCTTTTCCTTATTAAATGGCCGAGCCTTTCCTCCGAGCCTCTCGGCCGACCCCTCGGCTTCCAGAACGGCCAAACGGTAGCGCCCTTCCTCTTCCTCTCTCGTAACCTCTCTTTCTCTCTCCTTATTTAAATCCCCTCCATCACCATCTCCATCATCCCTCCTCAAATCCCTAGAAATTTCCCCAAAATCCTGAGCCCCAAATCCGCAGCCAACCGGAGCTTCTCCGGCGACCCCCTGTGCGGCGCCACCCTGCCGACCGAGCCCCGCCTCCTGCGCATCAACTACCGCCGCTGCTGTCCCGGCGACCCACAGCCACCCAGGCCGACACCGAGCTCCGGCGAACCCCTCCAGCGCCCCTCCGCCCGAGCGCCCGGCCGCTGACCCGTGCGCGCGACCCAAGCCCCGATCCCCTTTGCCACTCGGTCCCGAGACCCGAGTTACGTGCCCCGACCTGCTGTCCGTGGTTTTTCTTGTTTCCGATCCCGCTGTCCGCGTGTTCTGGATTATTCCGAGTTCGCGGGATTTGCCTTCTTTCCCTATTTATACACCTGAGAGCTCTAGCCGAGCAATCCAAGGTATATTTCCGTTGTCTCCGTTTTTGTTCCGTAGTCTATGATGAATTTTTGGTCCACGAATTTCCCCCGGGAATTCGGTAATTTATAGATGAGACATTTTCGGATTTTCCGAAATCCTTTCGGATAGGTTATGTTGGTTTCAGATTGGTTTCTGTGTGTAATCTGTTGGTTCAAATTTTCCGAGAAACTCTCGGAAAAGAGTTTCTGGGAATTTTGATTTAAATTGGATTTTTTGATTGTTGGTATGCTGGTTCTTTATGCTATGGTGATTTCGATTTTGTTTCGGGTTTTCCGAATTTGTTTCGGAAACAATTCTGTGAGTATATTTTATATAAAAAATGGTTATTCCCTGGTATGGGACTTACATTTTGGTGTTGTTGGCGTATTTTCCCAGTATTGGGTTGTCCCAAATATAGAGGAGATGCTGCCCAATTTCTTTTTCTTAAAAAGTTTTAAAAATATTATTTCCAAAATCGGCTTTTGCAAAGACATATTATTTTGGTTTATGAATACCCTTCAGGCGACGACCGTACCGGTCCATGGGCCCTAGCTAAATGCAAACGAAACCGAGAGTTCCGTAAGCTGGGGCATTATCTATTTTATGACAATTGGACCAAGTCTGAGACTCGTATTATATTTTAATTTAATTTAATTTGTTAATCTTACTTTGTAATTAAATTGTAGGATAAATTTTAGAACTAACCCATGTTTTTTTTCTTATTTCAATTCATGAAAATGGTCTGTAAGGACATAAGCCCAGCTTTTATTTATTATCTGTGGTTTTGTAATATTGAAAATTTATTTTATTTCTGGTTGGTTGATTGACGTAAAACGTAAAATGATAATATAATTATTTTATAAGATTTAATATCATTTTCTCACAATAAAATAATAGGAAATTACAAGTTTATAGTAAATTCACGTTTTCTCATTTAAAGAAAATATTAATTTTATATATAATACATAATACAAAGTTTTACCAAGTAAATCAATAACTACGAGTTTTTCCAAATACAAAGTTAAATTGACTTTTTTTCGTAAGATAGCAACTCACCTCGATAAGCGCACTCTAAGTAGAGTTATAAATAACCTAAAATTTGACTAGGACAAATACTAGAGATTGTAACTAGCACACCTAGATATGGATTGAATATGGGTGCTAAGTCAGGAATTCTCAATTGTAGGGTTTTGAGGACTGTACTAGCATTATCCCGGAACTAACATCGAATCCAGTCGTAATCAAGGCAAGTACAATTTGTGTTAGTTTACCAATTATTTAGTAATCATTTTATTGCAAGTTTAAACCACGATGCAACACGAAACTCTCTCTGAGAGCATTGACTGATTGACTGTTGGGTACTAGGGGAGTAGTGTAATGAGTATGACCACATCCAAAGTAGTATACTGACTGTGTTAGTTTCCCCTCATACATACGGGGATAAGCCATATCGTATCCATAGGATACAACTGTACAACCCAATCTGGTCATATTCATTGCCTATTCACATTACAATGTTTTAACTGCTGGAGAACTATTTATTTCAAATTATTTAAAAGTGCATAACTCTATTATTATTTAAATTATTGGATTATCATGAATTGTACTTTTCTCTCTACTGACTGGAGACAACATTTTTAGGTTCTTTTGATGATGCAGAGCTACTGATTAGTAGTTATTACGACCCTGAGCTCTACCCTGCTGTGCTTCCAGCATTCCACGTGGACGATGTTGATCTTAGGGCTGATGAGCCTAATCGCTAGAGGATGTTTTATCTTTTTGTTAAATAAAAGACAGTTTATTCAGTTTTTATTTCAGTTGTATTTTTTTTGTTGGACAAAGTTTATTTTAAATATTTGAAATTCAGATGTTGTGACAAAATAGATTGTGTTATTGTGATTACCTGCATTTGGATACCGCTTACTGCCGCCGTCTCACTAAGGTGCAGGCTGGGCATGATCCGATTCGACCCAACAAATTGGGACCGGGTCGTGACAGCAATACTAAGAAACTATTTGGAAGTCACTTCCCGGAGTCGAAATATTTTAGATAAATAGCAAAAACTCTAGATTTGTCAAAATAGGATTTAAGTAAAAATATTTTTTTAGTCAAGATACTTATTGGGAAATATATATGAATAAAAATCGAGTTTAAACAAAACTCTATGTTTATAAAAAATAGGATTTTTTGTAGCAATCTATATTTTGTTAGTCAAAAACATCTCAAATGAATATAAAAATCTAGAAATGCATTTTTAGGATAAATCTCATATAATTTGAATAATAATACATAATTCTTAAAATAATAATTTAATAATAATAATCATAATAATAACTATAATAATAAAATACTTAACACTAAAACTGATATTCATAAACTACTTACTAATAACAGAGGATAATAATAATAATAATAATGATAATAATAATAATAATAATAATAATAATAATAATAATAATAATAATAATAACAATAATAATAATAATAATAATAATAAGAGAGTCAGCAGAGACCTGTTGTTCTCCTCTCACCTACACATGAAATAAAAGAGAGAGATTGTAAAAAAATAAAATAAAATAAAATAAGAAAGACTAGCAGCAGAAGGAGACAGGTGAAGAGAAGGGAAGCAGGAGAGGAGCGATGAAGGAGATGGGATAGAAGGAGGAAGGAGGTCGGGCACTTCACCGTGGGATCTCCGCGGAGGTGGCGTGCATAGGTTGGCCAGCTCGGAGCTCCGGCGTAGCGAGGCCTGACACGGCGGAAGCAGGCGTCGCGGAGGGGGATTCACTCACGTAGACGGCAGATCCGTCGGCTCTAGGTGATGGGTGCGCGCCGTCGGGTGCGTGCTGGTCCAATGGGACCAGGCGATGGCGGTCCGGGCTGAGGGGCGAGGTGAGTTTGATCGTTCTTTTATGGTGGTGGTGATAATTTTTATTAGTATGGGGGGAAGGGTTGGCCTGAAGTTTGCTGGTGGTGGCGGTGTTTGTTTTTGGTGAGAGCGGTAATGGTGAGGCCGGCTGTGAGAAAGATGGTCAGGGGTTGAGGTGGAAGGAGACCGCTGGGGTTTCGGCGATGGAAAGAGATGGCTGTCGGGGTGGTGGTGCTGGTGGCAGCGGGAAAGTCGGGAGGGGCCGCGGTGTTTGCTGTGTCGGGATCGACGGGTGGCCGTGGTCGGGAAAGGGGTTCCGGTGAAGATTGGGTGGCGGTGTCAGTTTGGCAGGGTGGTCGGAGATGGTTGCAGCGGAGTTGTTGCGGTTTATCGATGGCAAGGATGGGTGGCATGAGATCGGGATGGAATCATGGTGATAGCTATGTCGGGCGGCTGGCATCAGCTAGGTTTAGGGTTAGATTTTGGTTTCATATCGTCTTGTCGGGGGCTATCCGACACGACAGAGAAGGGATTGAGTAGTCCGAGATTATCAGACGGAACAGATATATTGTATATATAAGAATAAATAGTGGATGGGAAGGGGGACACTGACACGATGCACGGGTTTCGGTTATGGAGAATACGGGATTGGTGAGATTTATGGGAAAAGAAAACATGGAGCCTCTCCTTATATAGGAGATAGGAACTCCTAGTTAGATGAGGAGTAGGAAAGATTTAAACCCTTTTTGATATTTCACATATTTAATCTAATTCAAATTTTAAACCACTTCAATCAAATCCATATCCAAATCCAATATAAATTAGATAATCCAATACAAATTAATTATAGATAAATTTCATTTTTAAATTAACTATTTAATTCAAATCAATAAAATCTAATAACAATTTAAATTACCACATTTACATCAAAATATCTTTTCATAAATTACAAAAATAATTTATTTTCAAAAATTCACAATAAATATTTAAAAATTAATATGAAATAAATTCAAAATACCTTTTTAATAAATTGAGATAAAATAATTAAATAATTTTGAAAATTCAAATTATATATACATGAAATAAATTTTACGTACTCGCATGCAAATAATATTTTACATGGCACATATTCTTCTAAACAACTACTTTTACTTAGATTAATAAAAATAGACTTTTAAAATAATCAAGGTTTGGACAAAATACGATATGATATATATATTCGTGCTTAAACTAGGAAAAATATTTACCTTATATAATTTAAAAAATATACTTATTTTATATATGAAAATTTTGATACTATAAAACCTTTGTATAAAAATATACTTCGTACCTACGTGTTTATACTCGACGTAAAATACCGACAATAAAGCCAATAAAAAAAAATTAAAATCATAGTGAAAATTTAGGAATTTTACATCCTATCCAACTTACAAGAATTTTATCCTCAAAATTAAGAATAATTAAGGGGTTGAGAAGGTACAAGGGTATATCGATAAGGAAACACGATCAATCATTGGGCGAGGCAAGAAAACGACGTTTAACACAAACAAGCATTAGAAAATCGTGATTTTGATATTTACAAAAATAATCATGAATATGGTGTTGAACGAGGGTTGCTAGTTAAGGCAATAAAATCATGATAACATGAATTAGAAATAGCAAGGAATCGAGAATAATTTAGCTACTTGGGAGTTATGATTCCTTGAGAGAATATAATCGTCTAGGCTTAGGGTATGGTTATGGAAATGATTTGACTCATTCTCGAGTTTCAAGCATGATTAGAAGGTCATGATAATGAATCGAGGGTCGAGAAAAAGGACGAATAACTCAAGATGGGGTTATAGCCACATTGGTTGGTCAGTGGCTAACTATCTTGGCAATAGATGGTAGCACAACTAAGGGGATATTAAGTACGAGCATTTATCTTTCTAAAATAGGTGAAAGGCAAAAACAATAAAGAGTTCGAAGAAGATATTATCGAATACAAATAAGTGGTTCAAAGGCGACTGAATTTTTTTAAAAAGAATTGCCAAGGCAGTCGCGGATGAGATTCTAGAGGCCAAGTTTAAGTATGTCTCCATCCACGTAGGTAATATATAAAAAACGAACCAAAGTGCACTAGGTTGATCAGACCATCATGCACCGGTTCTGATTAGACAATATGTTAGTAGGAGCGCACCCAATAAGACATGTCATGATCAAGCTCGATAAAGAAATAAACTTGTAAAACTTAGGCTAATTTAGCAGCATAAGATTGTCAAAATATAAGTAGGGGATATTGATGAAAGAAAATAAATAGTCTAAGATCCTTAAAATCTAAGTCTCGCCCGAAGTTTGGGCCTATGCAGTCGTCCTAGTATCTTTTGTCTAAGGCTTGGTTGGCTAGATGGGTTAGGATCCTCTAAATTTTAGAGTCTAAGTACACTTTATCAATATGGGTCACAAGGGCAAAGGTAATGTTAGGTCGTGAGGTATCTACCCAACTTACAAGATTTAAACTAGTGGTATGATGGGTCTATGGAACTTATCTATCGAGTATGGGTATCTTCCTAACCACTATCAAGCACGAACGAAGGATAAAAATTTATGGTACAAGGAATCAGGCAAGATGCAAATCAAGGAGTCAAGCGAGAGTTCGAAAATGGAATCGAGGAAGGGGTCACTCTAATCCTATACGTAGGCTTGCTTGGTACGGTAAAGTAACCAAATAATTTATCTCGACCTGCATGGGCCACCACAAAAATATGTAACGCCCCAGTCCCAAAATACGTATGACTAGGAACGTAGACATGCCAGCCGTATAATAAATATATGTAAGCTGTAAATGCAGTAAAACCAAGGCTAACTAATCTCATCCATAAAATAAAAAGGAGTAAAGAGATTAAATCAATATGAAATTGTCATTTGTATAAGATGTTGGGCGGAGACAAATCTACTACCAACTAGTTAAAAGGAAAGTAATACATGGAAAATGAAATGATTTGGCGAGAGTAGGAAAGAAAGATCCAAGACACGTCATGTTCGAATGAATAGAAAAGATCGCGATCTCGGCTAGAATACCTGCGGAAGACAAGAACACACACCTGGAGAGATAACCAGGTCCTCAGAGGGACATAACAAGATACATAATATTATGCCATATAAACTAAATAAATACTGCTCAATAATAAGTCAATCAGATCATAATATGGTCCAACACTTCACCCTTGAATTAGCGCGCCATCCCCCAACCAAACAAGGACAGGAGATGGCACAATAACCCACGATGAAGTATCTTTCCAAGTCATGAATCCAATATGGTATCTGGACCACAACAAGGTTCAGCACCTTCTCATCGAAGTAGTAAGCCACACCTACAACCAAACAAGAAGAAGATGTGGCAAAGTAGTCCGCGACAAGTTACTGTTCCAAGCCACGGTCAGATACAAGTACCCAAACTAAGAGTACTCGTACCTAACGGATAAGGTAGCCTAACCAGTCTAAGTGTTTGCAGTTTTAAGAACATCCTCCAACGCATGGACCCTGGCTAAAATAGGATCAACATGGTCCCCCCTTGGGGCACCTGAGGCCCAATCAGTAAGAGCATGACGTTTCGAAGAACGTCAGTGGCCGTCAGTAAAGTAAGGGTCATCTCACACCGTATCTCCAGGGAGCATCCGGATCACAAAGGGAGGTGTATAGTAGCCTATACGCCAAGGAATTGTCCTCCCCGCCTAATGCCTACTATATTGTATCCACAATACAGAACCTCTATTAACCGCTAAGTCAAACTATCATACAATACTATTAGCGGTTAGCCCTATCGCAGGGGCTAAAACGTACTAGTGGCCAGCCAGTCATGCATGTCCGAGTTCTAAATGTGACACACGACTTCGTGGCACAAACGTGTCAAGGCCAATGTATGCAAAACAAACAGGGTGGTCCCTTAAATCTAAGGTTAATATGCATAAAAAAATAAGTATGGAAAATAGAACTACACAGTAAAATCTAACTAATTATAACAGTGTAGCACAGTTTATTTTGCAAAAAAATAAATAATAAATAGATGCATGAACATGAGCTAAAGTAAAATAAACTGCTAATGGCAATGTATCTTGCCTGGTGTGACGCCTGGTGTGGTACGATCATCAAGGTGGCACAGAGCATGACTTCAGTGTTACAACTATGTAAGGCAGCTACCAAGAATGGCACGGACCATTCCATCGGGTCCAGAATGGTCAGATTAGTTAGGGTTCATATAAGAAAGTACATATTTGGCGAGGAGATGAGAATAATGGGATTGGTCACGGACGGGATGATAAATGAAGGAATTTGGGGTATAGTATACTATTGGTAGAAAATATTTGTAATAATTGAAAATTAGATTTTATTACCCGAAAATATTTCTAGAAAAACATAGTTGAAAATCACAAGATTCATTTGCAGGCTAAAACTCTAAGGGCGTAAAAATATGCTTTTTGGTAGCAACTATGTTTTTATTAGTAAAATATTTTAGATAGATATTTTGCAACACTAAGAAACTATTTGGAAGTCACTTCCTGGAGTCAAAATATTTTATATAAATAGCAAAAACTCTAGATTGTCAAAATAGGATTTAAGTAAAAATATTTTTTTTAGTCAAGATACTTTCTGGGAAATATATTTGAATAAAAATCGAGTTTAAACAAACAATGTTTATAAAAGTAGGATTTTTGGTAGCAATCTATATTTTGTTAGTCAAAAACATCTTAAATGAATATAAAAATCTAGAAAAGCATTTTTAGGATAAAGCTCATATAGTTTGAATAATAATACATAATTCTTAAAATAATAATTTAATAATAATAATCATACTAATAAGTGTAATAATAAAATACTTAACCCTAATACTAATTTTCATAAACTACTTACTAATAATAATAATAATAATAATAATAATAATAATAATAACAATAATAATAATAATAATAATAATAATAATAATAATAAGAGAGTCAGCACAGACTTGTAGTTCTCCTCTCAGCTACACATGAAACAAAAGAGAGAGAGATTGTAAAAAAAATAAAAAAATAAAAAAAAACTAGCAGCAGAAGGAGAAAGGTGAGGAGAAGGGAAGCAGGAGAGGAGCGAAGAAGGAGATGGAAGAGAATAAGAAAGGAGGTCGGGGACTTCACCGTGGGATCTCCGCGGAGGTGGTGCACGGAGGCTGGCCAGCTCGGAGCTCCGGCGCAGCGAGGCCGGACGCGACGGACCAGGCTGGATGCGGCAGAGGAAGGCGTCGTCGGTGACGACACGGAGGGGGATTCCCTCACGTGGACGGCAGATCCATCGGCTCCAGGTGGTGGGTGCGTGCCGCCGGGTGTGTGCTTGAGCGGTAGGACCAGGCGGTGGCGGTAGCGGTCCGGGCAGAGGGGCGAGGTGAGTTTGATCATTTTTTTATGGTGGTGATGATAATATCTATTATTTTGGCGGAGGGGGGGGTTGGCCGAAAGTTTGCTGGTGGTGGCGGTGTTTGTTTTTTGGTGAGAACGACAATGGTGAGGCCGGCTGTGAGAAGGATGGTCAGGGGTTGAGGTGGAGGGAGACTGCTGGGGTTCCGGCGATGGGAAGAGGTGGCTGTCGTGGTAGTTGTGCTGGAGGCAACGAAAAAGTCGGGGAGGGGCTGCGGTGTTGGCTGCGTCGGGATCGACGGGTGGACGTGGTCGAAAAAAGGGGTTCTGGTGATGATTGGGTGGTGGTGTCAGTTTGGCAGGGTAGTCGAAGATGGTTGCAACGAAGTTGTTGCAGGTTATCGATGGCGAGGATAGGCGGCAGGAGATCGGGATGGAAACGGGGTGGTGGCGATGTCGGGAGGCTGACATCAGCTTGGTGTAGGATTAGTTTTAGGCTTCATATCGTCGTGTCGGGGGCTGTCCGAAACGACAGAGAAGCGATTGAGTAGTCCGGGATTGTCGGACGGAACAGATATATTGTATATGTAAAAATAAATAGTGGATGGGAAGGGGGACACAAACACGATGCACGGGTTTTGGTTATGGAGAATATGGGATTGGTGAGATTTATGGAAAAAGAAAAAATGGAGCCTCTCCTTATATAGGAGATAGGCACTCCTAGTTAGATGAGGAGTAGGAAAGATTTAAACCCTTTTTGATACTTCACATATTTAATCTAATTCAAATTTTAAACCACTTCAATCAAATCCATATCCAAATCCAATATAAATTTAGATAATTCAATGCAAATTAATTATAGATAAATTTCATTTTTAAATTAACTATTTAATTTAAATCAATAAAATCTAATAACAATTTAAATTACCACAATTACATCAAAATATCTTTTCATAAATTACAATAATAATTTATTTTCAAAAATTCACAAAAAAACATTAATATGAAATAAATTCAAAATACCTTTTTAATAAATTGAGATAAAATAATTAAATAATTTTTAAAATTCAAATTATATATACATAAAATAAATTTCAAGTACTCGCATGCAAATAATATTTTACATGGCATATATTCTTCTAAACAACTACTTATACTTAGATTAATAAAAATAGACTTTTAAAATAATCAAGGTTTTGACAAAATACGATATGATATATATTCGTGCTTAAACAAGGAAAAATATTTACCTTATATAATTTAAAAAATATACTTATTTTCTATATGAAAAAATTGATAATATAAAACATTCGTATAAAAATATACTTCGTACCTACGTGTTTGTACTCGACGTAAAATACAGACAATAAAGCCAATCAAAATAAATAACAAAAAAATTAAAATCATAGTAAAAATTTAGGGGGTTTACGCATCATCATCTAGCACGAAAAGCAACAAGTATGACAAGAGTTACTTGAAGAAATCAACATCCAGAAGGTATGCCAACACAAGCATATGGCATAAAAGTGAAGCCAGCGACTCAGAAGATGAACAATGAGACGACGCTACAAATGTATGCTTAATGGCATTTGATCAGGTAAACACTAACCCCATGTTTGATACATATGATGATTTTAACTTTGAATAGTTAGGTGAAGCCATTTGTCACGACCCGCACCCGGAGTAGGGGCACGAGTGCGTGACAGCGTCCCAGCCTACGCCACAGAAATGACGTAGAACGCTGTCTAGGTCTACTATCTAACAACAATTATAATATCAAAACCTGTCGAGATGGTCAACCCCAAAAGGAGGACAAGCAATGACAATATAGTATACTCAATCAAAATATTCTAAGAAAGATAGAAGATGTGGAAAAGTAAAGACAAGATATGAAAATATCTAGAAAAATCGACACAGAAATAATACAAGTCCAGAGTCTCAGAGTCAACAATCTCTAACACAAATTCTAAAATAATATCATGCCAAGTGCTATCTGGAGACAAAGTTCAGTACCAAACTAATCTAGCTTAGCTACCACTAGTGCCTCATCGGCTGGAACTAACCCCTGCTGGACAAGGGTATCTCGGTCTATGCCCACTACGTCATGAGGACCATAGTAGGTAGGAAACTCGTCCTCATCGTCATTTGTAAAATTTTGTCAACATATCCAGTCAGGATAGAACGAGCACAAATCTCCAATAACAGTTCTAGTTAGACGATAAAGAATATGTAGCAGCAAATAGAGAGAATATACAAGGTAAAGTGATATATACATGAGCATGGTAAGGCATATTAAGAATGTAAATAAATGTAAGAGCAAGAGAACAGTGTATATCATGTACAAAAAATCAAGAAGCAACTATCAATGTGAGTTTGCACTAGTTTTAATATGTGATCGGGTTAGGAACATGATACATGAATTGGCCTGGTTAATCATATGTGCGGTGTATGATTAACACCGTTTAAGGTTCAAGACTTGATATAAGGAGGATATTGATCACATATCTACGCTAATACCTCCGCACTCAACTAGTATAGTGGATCCAACAATGACACGTTATGACATGGATTCTCCGAGAAGGTTGTGAGCCTTCACAGGAATTATGTCTATACAATGCACAAAGAACAAGGACAAGGTTTGCACATGATATACCAAAAAATACAAGGAATAACATTTCATGGCAGGATCCATACAAATACCATTCTGTGTGAACAATGTGTCAAGAGAACAAGGATATCTATACTAAATACAAGAAACATAGACGACATCATAAAACAAAAATATTATTAGAGAATGTACTCGCCTGAGATCCGGTGGAAAATATCAACAGTGAATCGAGGCTCAAAATGAAGTCACAGACCTAAAGATGGGATATACATGAGTTAAATAGGGTTTAAACAGTGTTAGGCATGATTTTCTAGTGCATGCTATACAATCTAGGTCAAACTAAGTCAAACTAGGTTAAACTAAGTCAAACTAAGTCAATCTAGGTCAAGGATTGACCTATAGTTGACTTTCGATTAACTGGTCAACTCCGATACTCCTAATCCAATCTAGGTCAAACTAGGTCAATGGTTGACCTATAATTGACTTTTGGTCTACTGGTCAACTCTGGTCAACTCCTAATCCAATCTAGGGTAGATGTTGACTCTACTTTGACTTTCAGTCAAAATAGTCAACCTTGGTCAAACAAGGTCAAATCTAAGTCAAATATCATATTCCTAACCATTACCAAACAAGATACCATATACCTTGCTGCTATTGGTATCCCAATACCAATACTTTGGTTGGAAGTCCAATATCTTAGTCTATGTACAATACCTTAACATCCAATACCAAAATCTAGTTATCTAGCATCTATTTATCTACCCCAAGCCATTAGATAACCAATACCTTACATCTATACCTTAGTATCTAGGTAAACCCCTCCCTTACCTAGTAGGTAAAACCATTACCTTGTAGGCAAAACCATTACCTTGAGATAAGGTAAAACTCAAGATATTCTAAGATACTCCTATAGGTATCTCAAGATACCAACTATCTAAATCCTAAGATACTAACATAATATCCTAGACACTAACTTACCTTAACTTCTATGATACTATGATATCTTAACTAATCTTAACTAATCTCTCTAACATACTAACATCTCAATATATCTAACTCTAACATATAACCATATCCTAACTTCTAACTCTATCATATACAAGATAACATCTAACTATCTATCATAACTCTAATATAAACTAACTTCTACCAAGACACTATCTAACAAATACTAACTAGTACTAACTAATTAACTTATATACTAAAATCTAAGATATCTAACACATACTCGAACAACTAACACACACACACACACAAGCATTTGGGGTTGTTGTTGCTGCTTTTGGCAGCTGCTGCTTATGGCAGCTCAAGCCTCCCCTTCTCTTCTCTTCTCATATACAGCCATCATTCAAACCCCCTTCATAACCACTCTAACATTCCCTCTCAACACACTCTTTAATCACATTCCCAAATACATATATACACACAACAAGCACACATGATCTAGCACAATCCACTCCCACAAACACACTACCACCACCACTCTAACACTAACACAACTCACTCACAACTACCACTCACCCTCTCAACACAACACACACAACTCAACTAAACCATACTAACCCAAGCCAAATGAGATGGCCATGATTCCCCCCACTCTCACACACACACCAAGACACAACCACACATATATTATAGACAAAAACCACATGAAAATATCCCCTATATTCAATATATACCCAATATCACATAGCTACCTATAAACATGACTTGTAGGCCAAAAACACCAATATACCTATGTAGGAAACCATGTGAAAACCATATGGGACATCTTAACCATATCTACACTACCCTCTAACATAATCAAAACTGAAATTAGAAGTTTAAATAGCCTATAGAGCATAAACACAAACACTTGGTGGGCCACCCTCGGAATTTCTCCATGGGTGATACCAAACCACTCCTAATTTCCTATTGAGGACTCAAAAGAGCCTCAAACTCAATCCTAAGGATGGTTAATGCATGGGGGTAGGTTCTTATGGGTTCAAAACCAACTAATATGCAAAAGAAAGATGAAATAGAGAGGATTTAGAGAGAGAGAGAGAGAGAGACACCTATTGAGAGTTGTATCCCAATGATTCGATCAAAAGGACATGGTTCCGATACGAGAACCCCTTACAAATAGACTCCTTTCCTTGCTCCTTGCTCCCCACTCCTCGTAGGCACCCTCTTCTTGATGGATTGAGAGGAATGGAGGAAGAATGAGTGGATTTGGGAGATGAAATCAAGAGAAAAGCTCTCAAGTTTGCGGAAGAACACTAAATTGGAAGAAATGGAGGCTACTTGGAAAATGATGGAGATGAATCCCTCCCCTTTCTTGGCCGGCCATATGGGTTGGTTTAGGGATAATGGGAAAAGGCTTGTTTGCCCCTAATAGGTTCCCTTGGGTTAATTTAAGTCGTACAAGAAATCGGGATCAAATTGGTCAAAGTTCTAATCTCTAAATGACTAAACTTGTCATGTGAGATTAGTCTAATTGCACTACCCTAATGAGATGAGTTTGTGGGCCATGCCTAGCTAATCCTTGGGCTCTGACTAGAGTATAAGTTAACCGGGCCACTAACACAAGTCAAAATCTAGACTAGCCCCTAACCCGACTAACGAAACTCAAATAATCCATATATTCACACAATATTCTTAATTAGTATTTACAATATATAAAAATTTGTAAAATGACAAAATTATCCTCATTTTTGAAAACAGGCAGTTACAATCCTACCCCCTAGAAAAATTTTGTCCTCAAAATTTGAAATGGTTTTACTTTTCTCTAGGTCAAGCCCCTCAATAATCAAAGTCTACAAAATTCTATCCAAAGTTATAAAACATGCAATTTTATGGAATTGGAACAAACATGTATGGTTTTAGTCTCTAGAGTGTCATGTTATTGCAGTCTCCATTAGGGTTTTCTATTAATCTAGCATGAACATCACATATGCAAGCTAAAGGTACTAAGAAATCAATCAAGCAAGCAATAGATGGAATGAAACAAGAAGAAGGAAAGAACAAGACCTAACCTCCTAGTCCATCACCTGCAGCATTGGCCTCCTCGGCCGCCATCGCAAAAGCCCTGCCCTAGTAGGGTATATCCCGCTGCTGGTGAGGGGCGTGATGCAGTGCCACATGTGGCCTAGTTAGACTCCTTACCTACCCCTGATACTCACTCCAGTTATTCTCTCAAATCAATCTAACTAAAATACTTAAGACCTAGGGTTATCCATGCCTATCCTTAACTCACTGGTATGTACCACTTAGTATGCTATATTAAGACTTCTAAGTTACTATTTGTAGGATACCTTCCTGAATTTCTAACACTATCTATCACATGGCACTAGCTCCTATGCTTGACACTCAAGGGATACAGTCTTACTAAGGTACTTCAAGGATCTGGCCTATATCTCATATGCTCAACCATGAACCACTCACAAACCCACAAGCTATACTTCTAACAACTAACACTAATACTCAAGACACAAAACCTATCTGCAAGCTACCAAGGAACTTTAGGACTAATAGAATGAAACCCTAAAAGGAACTGGGCTAGAGGGACTAAGGGCATCTATATCTGAGCTAAATAGGTGATGGAAATAAATTCTAGTATCACCGAAATGGAACGACAGAGATGATATGTTAAGAACCAATTTAAGATACAATCTGATAATCATTCATGTCTATCCATAGTCATGTTACCCAAAACCCTTGCCACGCCAGTAAATATAGCTACGATAAACGATAAAGTCCATGACTGAGGTATATACTTCTGTAATTATGTTGTCTAGAATTCTCACCACGCCAACCAGTATGGCTGCGAGAACTCTAAATTTCATAAGTAATGTAAGTACATCCAAAGCCGGGCTCTATGTCTTCGCCACGCCAGCTTAGTATGACTGCGATAACCTCTAGACTCCATAACCAAAGTAGACATCTACCTTCATACTGCCCTCATCAAATATGTCATCAAAATATACCTTAACCTAGAACGTAAAACTCATCTGATACCAGTCAAAGTCAACAATGAACTCCAAGAATGAAATTCAACAACGAACAAGGAAGAATGGACGGAGACAAGTGAAAACAGACTCCGAGATAAGGTTTGTAGTAAAATTCTCAAGGGTCGTCCCTAGAATCTTTCAAGTAATCCTAACTGTGATTGAGTATCCTTAGCCTATAGCCTATATCTTCTAAACCTATAACAGGCTCGTAGCAGCACTCTAAGTCGAGCACCACTACGACATCACACTAATTGTGACTTCTGACCTGCATGGGCCACCACTAAAAATATGTCACGACCCGCACCCGGAGTAGGGGCACGAGTGCGTGACAGCGTCCCAGCCTACGTCGCAAAAATGGTGTAGAACGCTGTCTAGGTCTACTGTCTAACAACAATTATAATATCAAAACCTGTCGAGATGGTCAACTCCAAATGGAGGACAAGCAATGACAATAAATTATACTCAATCATAATATTCTAAAAAAGATAGAAGATACGAAAAAGTAAAGACAACAAGATATGAAAATATCCAAAAAATTCGATACAAAAATAATACAAGTCCATAGTCTCAGAGTTAACAATCTCTAACAAATTTTAAAAATAATAACATGCCAAATGCTATCTGGAGACAAAGTCCAGTACCAAACCAATCTAGCTGAGCGACCGCTAGTGCCTCATCGGCTGGAACTAACCACTGCTGGACTAGGGTCTCTCGGTCTACGCCTACTACGTCATAAGGACCATAGTAGGTAGGACACTCGTCCTCGCCGTCATTTGTAAAATTTTGTCAACATATCCAGACAGGATGGAACGAGCACAAATCTCCAATAAAAGTTCTAGTTTGATGATAAAGAATATGTGGGAGTAAATAGATAGAATATACAAGGTAAAATGATACGTACATGAGCATGGTAAGGCATATCAAGAATGTAAATGAATGTAAGAGCTAGAGAACAGTGTATATCATGTACGAAAATTAAGAAATAACTATCTATGTGAGTTTGCACTAGTTTCATCATGTGATCGGGTTAGGAATATGATACAAGAGTTGGCCTGGTTAATCATACGTGCGTTGTATGATTAACACTGTTCAAGGTTCAAGACTTGATATAAGGAGGGTATTGATCACATATCTACGCTAAAACTCCCGCCCGCGACTAGTATAGTGGATCCAACCATGACATGTTATGACACGTATTCTCTGAGAATGTTGCGAGCCTTTACAAGAATCGTATCTATATAATGCATAAGGAACAAGGACAAGATTTGTACATAATATACCAAGGAATACAAGGAATAACATGTCATGACGGGATCTAGACGAATACCAATCCGTGTGAACAATGTGTTAAGAGAACAAGGATATCCACACTAAATACAAGAAACATAGACGATATCATAAAACAGAAATATTATTAGAGAATGTACTCACCTGAGATCTGGTAGAAAATGTCAATAGTGAATCGAGGCTCAGAGTGAAGTCACAGACCTAAAGATGAGATATACATGAGTTAAATAGGGTTTTAACATTGTTAGGCATAATTTTCTAGTACATGCTATGCAATCTAGGTCAAACTAAGTCAAATTAGGTTAAACTAAGTCAAACTAGGTTAAACTAAGTCAAACTAAGTCAATCTAGGTCAAGGGTTGACCTACAGTTGACTTTTGGTCAACTGGTCAACTCCGGTCAACTCCTAATCCAATCTAGGTCAAACTAGGTTAATGGTTGACCTATAGTTGACTTTTGGTCAACTAGTCAACTCTGATGAACTCTTAGTCCAATATAGGTTAGATGTTGACTCTACTTTGACTTTCAATCAAAATAGTCAACCTTGGTCAAACAAGGTCTAATCTAAGTCAAATATCCTACTCTTAACCATTACCTACCAAGATACCATATACCTTGCTCCTATTGGTATCCCAATACCAATACCTTGGTTGGAAGTCCAATACCTTAGTCTAGGTACAATACCTTAACATCCAATACCTAAAACTCTAGTTATCTAGCATCTATTTATCTACCCCAAGCCATTATATAACCAACACCTTACATCTATACCTTAGTATCTAGGTAAACCCCTCCCTTACCTAGTAGGTAAAACCAGTACCATGTAGGCAAAACCATTACCTTGAGATAAGGTAAAACTCAAGATATTCTAAGATACTCCTGTAGGTATCTCAAGATACAACTATCTAAATCCTAAGGTACTAACATAATATCCTAGATACTAACTTACCTTATCTTCTAAGATACTATGATACCTTAACTAATCTCTCTAACATACTAACATCTCAAAATATCTAACTCTAACATATCTAACATATAGCCATATCCTAACTTCTAACTCTAACATATACAAGATAATAAATTATCTAACTATTTATCATAACTCTAATATAAACTAACTTCTACCAAGACACTATCTAACAAATACTAACTAGTACTAACCAACTAACTAACTTAGATACTAACATCTAAGATATCTAACACATACTCTAATAACTAACACACATAGACACACAAGCATTTGGGGCTGTTGCTGCTGCTTTTGCAACTGCTGCTGCTGCTTTTGGCAGCTGCTGCTTATGGCAGCTCAAGCCCCCCATTTTCTCTCCTCTTCTCACATACATCCCATCATTCAAACCCCCTTCATAACCACTCTAATATCCCCTCTCAACACACTCTCTAATCACATTCTCAAACACATATATACACACAACAAGCACATATAATCTAGCACAATCCACTCTCACAAACATACTACCACCACCACTCTAACACTAACACAACTCACTCACAACTACCACTCACCCCCTCAACACAACACACACACAACTCAACCAAACCACACTAACCCAAGCAAAATGAGATGGCCATGATTCCT
The DNA here is from genome assembly GCA_029216955.1 of Iris pallida. Lineage (NCBI taxonomy): Eukaryota > Viridiplantae > Streptophyta > Magnoliopsida > Asparagales > Iridaceae > Iris > Iris pallida. The sequence goes on along the minus strand of JANAVB010023995.1, from coordinate 8,498,627 downwards.
CCCTCTCTCTCACACACACCAAGACACAACCACAGATATATTATAGACAAAAACCATATGAAAACAGCCCCTATATTCAATATATACCCAATATCACATAACTACCTATAAACAAGACTTGTAGGCCTAAAACACCTATATACCTATGTAGGAAACCATGTAAAAACCATATGGGACACCTTAACCATGTCTACACTACCCTCGAACACAATCGAAACTAAAATTAGAAGTCTAAATAGCCTATGGGGTATAAACACAAACACTTGGTAGGCCACCCTCGGAATTTCTCTATGGGTGACACCAAACCACTCCTAATTTCCTATTGAGGATTCAAAATAGCCTCAAACTCGATCCTAAGGGTGGTTCATGCATGGGGGTGGGTTCCTATGGGTTCAAAACCAACTAATATGCAAAGGAAAGATGAAATAGAGAGGGTTTAGAGAGAGAGAGATACCTATTGGGAGTTGTATCCTAATGATTCAATCAAAAGGACACGGTTCCAACATGAGAACCCCTTGCAAATGGACTCCTCTCCTTGCTTCTTGCTCCCCACTCCTAGTAGGCACCCTTTCCTCGATGGATTGAGAGGAATGGAGGAAGAATGAGTGGATTTGGGAGATGAAATCAAGAGGAAAGCTCTCAAGTTTGGGGAAGAACACTAAAAAGAAAGAAATGGAGGCTACTTGGAAAATGATGGAGTTGAATCCCTCCCCTCTCTTGGCCGGCCATATGGGTTGGTTTCGGGCTAATGGGAAAAGTCTTGTTTGCCCCTAATAGGTTCCCTTGGGTTAATTTAAGTCATGCAAGAAATTGGGGTCAAATTGGTCAAAGTTCTAAACTCTAAATGACTAAACTTGTCATGTGGGATCAGTCTAATTGTACTACCCTAATGAGATGAGTTTGTGGGCCATGCCTAGCTAATCTTTGGGCTCTGACTAGAGTGTAAGTTAACCGGGCCACTAACACAAGTCAAAATCTAGACTAGCCCCTAACTCGACTAACAAAACTCAAATAATCCAAATATTCACACAATATTCTTAATTAATATTTACAATATATAAAAATTTATAAAATGACAAAATTACCCTCATTTTTGAAAATAGGCAGTTACACCTTTAATGACCTCTTAGGTGATTACAGAAAACTGTGTAGCAAATATCAACTCTAAGAAGGTACTCAAAGAGTACAAAGGTGAAATAGGAAGATTTACCAACCTACTAGCTGAGGTTAGAAGTACTGATAGTTTTAGTAAGGTAGGTGAGCTTTCTTCTGTTAAGTTGTAGTTACACGAGACCACAAGACTATCCGAAGAGAAAGACAAGACCATTACCAAATTAGAGGAAGACCTACTCAAAGAGAAGAAGAGTCTTCAGCAAGCACTAATGAGGAATGATGCACTTACTGCTGATTATAATGCACTGTATGACACTTCCAAAAAGTTGGAAATTAGGTTAGAAAAATAGCCTGAGGTTGCTGCTTCCTACCCTAACATGTGTCACTTATCGAAACACCGAAACACTGTCAAACCCAACACTATCAAACCAAAACCAACCAAATCTTTGCCCAAGAAGACCAATAGTCATGCATTTTATTATCAATATCCAACTAAAAGACCAAGACCTACTGATCATGCACAACACGTCGCATCTAACACTCAACATACTAGATGTCACTATTGTGGCACCATTGTTCATATCTCTCCTGCACATGACCGGTGACGCTTCATTATTCGCAACATTATCGAAGAAGAAAGAAGGATACGTCGATAGTAGGTATCGGCAATATTAGTAAGGCTCCAAATCCTGTGATTAAAGATGTCTGTCTAGTAACCGAGTTAAAACATAACCTACTCAGCATAAGCCATTTAGCTGACCATGGTTATGGTATTAACTTTGTTAAAGACAAATGTACTATAGTTGATAGCTCAACTGGTAGTACTATCTTTGAGGGTATTAGGGAAGACAATATATATGTTCTCTATCTATTGAAAGAGGCTAACAAAGCAGATAGATGCTTAATCGCCAAGAATGATGAGAGTCAACTATGGCATGTGAGACTCGGTCATTCAAATATGGACACAATTTCAAGAGTATCCATAAAGAAGTTGGTATGAGGATTACTTGTAAAGACCCTGATTTTTGGGGATTTTTTTATTTATTTATTTTATACGATTAGATGATTGTATATTTATTGTATTGTATTTTCTTATTAATTATGATTAAAGATGTACTTTTCCGTGTCTTTGATTCTTGGAGCACACGACTTGCCCATCTCTCGAAACGTCTTTTATGAGTTTTGTAGTAGATAGGATGACCTTCAATTTAGTATATCATGTCCCATCCAAACTTGTCCCCTAGCATTCTTTTGGCTTTGCATAATTTTGGGTCAATTTAGGCCATTTGAGTATTTACCGTAATTCTAGACCAAACTTCCAACTTGAGTGCATGACTCGACATCAATCAAAACCAGTTGACGTAATATATGGTTTTGACCCATTTTGAGTCTATGACACACATGCCAAGGGTGTGCCACTCAATCGAGTCTCCATGTGCTATTTAATTGCGAATGGCACAAGTGACTTATTGGTTGACTCTTAGAGTTCGATTAAATTAGAAAATATATTTGGAACCTAACCTAGCCAACCCCACCTGGTAGGAAGCCATGTTAGGGTGCCATGACAGTATAATTATTATGGATTTATTTTGGGATGTTATACAATCAAATAGATTTATATAGAATTGTGTATATATAGGATTATATTTATAATAGCCTAAATACTAAATATATATGGCCTTAGTCATGCTTAAGTTTGAGATGCATATCGACCAAGAATTTTGGCACGAATAGTGTAGTTGTATGCTTTGACTAATGCTTTAGCCATGCTAGGAAAGACCCGGCAATAACATTGTCTCTACTAGGAAAACCAGTCAAAGTTGTGACTTGACTCCTATAAAGGATTTAATTAGTTATTATTTAATATATTGATTTTTAGATGACCCGGTTGTACCATATCAGCCCGAACTGGACCTAAACCAAATCCAAGCCCATGTAGGCAGGTAGTGGACCAAAAACGACAATGTAGACATATTTTATGTGTGTACGAATATTTCTTAAATTATTTTAGAATTTGATAATATATTTCTAATTATAAAATATTTGTACAATATTAGTATTATTATTATTTAAATATTGTTTCCCAATATTTGTACAATTTTTGGACCGAATACGAGTGTGTAGTATAAGTTCATTAAAATAACCACTGGGTATTGTTATTATTTTATTATTATTAAAGTTAATTTTTTGTGATTAAATAATTATAATTATTATTATATATCATTATTTGTTGATTTTTATTTGCCAATCGAATTTATATACATAGGTACTTATAATTAAATAGATTAAAAATATAGATAGATAATATTAAGATTTGATTTTGAGTTTCGAGATTTATAGGTGTATATATAGATATATACATATATATATATATAGATATATAGATACATATATTTATATATATATAAAAGAAAGAGAAAAGAAAAAGAAAAAGAAAAAAAAAGAAAAAGAAATCGGAGTACTGTTCACATCCTTCCAAATCGATTTCATGTACAGCCGGGTTATATATACATTTGTATATATATTGAGCTGACCGAGAGGAAAAGGAAAGAACAGAGCGCAGCGAAAAACCTAACCCTATCGATCGTTCACCACCCCCAGCCCCGACGCGGCGCGCACCCCTGGACTGTCGTGCGCGGCCGCACGGGCCGTCGGAGACCAACCACTGCCGGAGCGCTGCCAAAGCCCTGTAACCGACCGGAAAAACAGGGTGCTCTATTGCACCCGACCACCAGGTACTCATCTTTCAGATACAACCCTTACTTGTATTCTCTACCATTCTCGAATTTGAGAATTTTTGTAGAAAGCCTACTTGACTCGTAAAAATCCTTGAAAGATCATGAAAAATCACGAGAAACAGAATATAGAACTGTGTTAGAACCCAATATTTTAAGTCATTTCCGAGACGATGGATCGACAAACCTGAAAATCTACTTGAAGGCAGTTATAGACGACATATAGGACTTTACGACCCTTTTTGTGGATTTGGAAATCGTCGACTACGTGTCGAGAAATCGAATCCCGAAGTTGACTGAAAATCTATTTTTTAAACTAGAAATTCCCTCGATACGACGTGCGTCCCGCCAATCCGGGCGACGTGGTCGCGAACCGAAAGCATTGAAAGGTGCGTATCGACTTCGTGGACGTGTGGGCTTTTGTCACCCCCAGTTTCCAGAAATAGGGGTATTTTTGTAATTTTTCACTTTAAAAATTATTTTGGAATTATTTATTTATTATTTGTATTATTTTGGAGTTATTTGAATCGGGTTCGAATTTCAACTCATTCCGACTTGTTTTGACTTGTTTCGTGGACCCGGGGTAGTGTTGATCTTAGCGGGCCCACACATTAGTTAGCCATGGCCCACAATATTACCATCAAAAGTTAGAGGGTTTTGTCATGATTCCATGGATTAGGTTAGACCTAATTAGAACACTAGATTTATATTTTTAACCCCCAAACCCTAAGCAACCTTGTAAGGAGCTATTAAAACAATTGGAGGGCAAACTTGTAATTAGTAAAAAGGGGGTTTTGGACTATACTTGGCTGGCCACATTGTGTAGGGGTGGGTAGGAGAGAGAAAATCATTTCCTTTTGTTCTCATCCACTTCTTCTTCTTCTTCTCCAAGGGTTCTTGCCATTTTGAGAGCTCCACCATTGTTCCTTCTCCAAAAGAATAGGTAATCTCTTCTCTAAATTAGTTTTCCCTCTCATGTAGAATGGTTAGGAACCCATAGGAATGTGTCCCATGGTTGTGTCCCCTTTAGAGACCATTTTGTGTCCTTTTGGATATTTTTAGGGGTGTCCAATATGTAGGATCGTGTCCAAGTGGAGAAACCCCCTATTTGGACACATGAATATGTTTGTGCATTTATTTTTGGTATGTTCTACATTTATTCCAGATTTTTGCTTGTATTTTGAATGGTTTCTCTTAATGTATCATTCCTATAATTTATTTGTATATATATAAGGTTATATATATATCATTCTTTATATATATATATATATATATATATATATATATATATATATATATATATATATATGTATAAATATATATATATATGTCTTATATATATTGGTGAATATATAGTGTGGTGTGATGTTGTTGGTGTAGGGAAAGGACAGCCAGGTTCGGCCATTGGAAGGCCATGGGTGTGTGTGTGTGTATACCTATGGTTTCATACCTTTTAATCTATATATATATATATATATATATATATATATATATATATATATATATATATATATATAGTGGTATATATATATATATGTGGTTTATATATATGGGATATATATAAATATATGTGGTTGTGTGTGTGTCTTTGTGTTGGTTGGAGAGGGGCTTGACAGGTTCGGCCAAGCTTGGCATGGTTGTGTGTGTGTTTGTTAGTAATGGTGGTGTTTGTGGATTTGTTAGAGAAAGGAAAAACATGTTAGAGAGAGTGAGAGATTAGGAAATGGAGAGTGGTGATAGATTGACTTTAGTGTGTGTTTGCATAGAGAGTAGAGTGGAGGGGGAGGACAGATTTTTCCCAAATCTGGACAGCCCCTAGAGGGGACTGTCATTGCCACACAACAGTCCTATAAACCCCCACAAAACCTGGCCCCTAACAAGCCTCCATAGCTGTCCTTATTTGCCATTCATTGGCAGTCCCTTAGCCTTACTTTCAGTCCAGATAATCACCTATTTCAGTCCCTATATTACCTACATTTCAGCCCACATATTACCCCAAAACAGTCCTCAAATTTTAGCACTTGGCTGTCCTGTTTTAGCCTATAACACCACCACAAAATCAACCTAGATGGCTGTCCTTATTGCCCACAAATTCAGCCTCATTTAACCCCACAAAACAGCCCCAACATGTCCCCTTAAAACCCATTCATTTCAGCCCTATAACACCATAAATGGCAGCCCTACAAACCCCCACAAATCAGTCCACAAAGTCCCCAAAATTCAGTCCACTTTGACCCCATATCATTCCTCATATAATTACCTATGCGTGTGTGTGTAGTTGTGAGCTTGTGAGTGTATGTGTGAGGGTTTATGAGGGAAACTAGTATCCTATAGTATACCCTATAGCTAAACTAGTAGGAAACCTATAGGAGAGACTATTAGAGGGTGGTGTATCATGGGAGTGAGTGGTGTAGATGAGTGTGGTAGAGAAAAGGGTAAATTCATGAGATAGAATAAGGTAATAGGGTAAATCACTATCCCGTATCCTAACATGGCCTAGATACTCAGGATACCCAAATTTCTTGGTAGGTAAACCTTAGATAGGTTGATGATCGAATATGGTACTCATAGACTAGTTTTGACGTCGGTTGACATTTTTGACCAAAAGTCAACAAAAGTCAACCGAGAGTCAAACTTAGTCTTTAAGCGACCCGATTTGACCGAAACCAACCCAGAGTTGACCAGTTGACTGAAAGTCAACAGTTGGTCAACATTAGACTAGTTTGACCTAGAGTTGACCTAGAGTTGACCAGAGTTGACCAGGGTTGACCAGAGTTGACTTTTTGACCAAAAGTCAACTGTAAGTCAACCTTTGATCCCGATTGACCTAGTTTGACTTGGATTGACTTCCAGTGACCTAGTATGACCTAGTATGAACCAGTATGACCTAGTATGACCCAGTTTGACCTAGATTGACCTAGTATTGACTTAGACTTGCATTCATGGCTTGTATTAGCTTCCTTTTTCAGTATTTAGCCCTGTTTGACTCATAGTATCTTATTTTAGGTCTGTGATCACTCTGAGCGTCTGTTCACCTTATCAGCTCAGGACCACAGGCGAGTACATTCACTGATAGTTTTCATTGTCTTGATATCTGCTATATCCGATTCAGTTGTAGTGTCTTACTTGATTCTCAGACACGATATTTCACGGACTAGTATATGTCGGATCCTGTCATGAGATGTTGTTCCCGGATTACTTGGTATATTGGTACATGACTCGATTTGTTACTTGTACTTGTATAGACATGGACTTGGGAGTGGGCTGATCACCTGCTCTTAAATCTCGTGGCATGACGTGTTATGACCGGATCTTTTATACTATTCGGGGATGGGGAGTTATTAGTGGTTGTGTGATCAAAATACCCACTTGTTGTTTCACACTTGTACTTGACACTTGTTTATAGCTACTTGAACTTTCCATGGTGACCGGCCTTATCTTCACACTTGTTGTTTCACACTTGTTATTTGTTCGTAGCCGGTCAGATGGAAAGCTTGAACATGTTTCCCAAACCGATCACATGACGCACTAATAATTCAAGGCACCTTTTCATATTTATTTATCCTAGGAGGGTAAGTTCTGTTCGGGAGAAGAGTTACAACCCCGGTCCTTGTTTGGTTTAAGGGTTGTAACTCGGCTTCCGGATAGTTCCTAAGCGATCCTACATACATATTGTTGTTCTATTCAGTACTCACACCTATTATACATTTCCTGCTGGTTTTACCCTGTACTTTACATATCCTCGTCTTGTATTTCATTATACTGTCTCTTATAGCTTTTGTCAATTCATATGGAACTGCTGTTGGTGTTTGTACTTGCTCATTTTCCTGACAGGATACCGTTGACAAATTTTACAGATGATTCAGAGGCTGACTGCCCGACCTACTATGGGGTAGAGTCTGGCGGAGTAGACTTAGACTGTGGCTTGTTGGTAGAGCCACTAGATTTTGCTCACCCTGAGTAGTGTAGTTTAGCTAGATTTGCCTGGCCTGCGAGCCAGCTAGCACTTTCAGATTTGTAGTACCTATTATATATTTTCTGAGACTCTGGATATTTTGTGTATAGCTTTGACTTGTGGATCTTGGACTCATTTCCTCGTTTATATATCGTATTTTCCTTTCCGTGCTATCTACCTTAGTTTGATATATGTGATTGAGACTGTATTGCTATGTCACCTCTATTCGGAGTGTATATACTGTACAGGTACATTTATTTGTTTTAGTCGTAGTATTTATAGACCCTATCTACAGCGTTCTACCGCCGATACTGCGGCGTAGGCTGGACGTAACCACGTACTCGTGCCCCTCTTCAGGGTGCGGGTCGTGACACGTTTTTGTGGTGGACCATGCAGGTCAGTGTCGCAATTAGTGCGATCTCGTAATGGTGCTCGACTTAGAGTGCTAATTACGAGCCTGCGACTTAGACGTAGGATCTAGGGTATGGTAGGAGTTACTCAATCACATTTTTAGGAAAACTCTGATCTTTTGATTACCATGACAACTCTTCTTGCATTTAAATTTAGTTGTGCTCCCTTGATAATATCTTATCTTGTGCCATATTGATCTCTTGGGTTCAATTCATCTTCAGGATGACGGTGACTCGTTCTCAGGCAGCAGGGCCGAGTACAGTTCCAGAGAGGTCAGATCCGGGAGGCCTTCCACCTCCGACTACGGGAACAGCAGTCGAGAGGGCAGCAGTCTCAGTTCCTGCCCTTCATGCAGGAGTAGTAGCGGCAGTTCCCGGAGGTCTTCCACCTTCAGCAGAGGGAGATGCAATTCAGGGAGCTGCCACATCAGTCCCTGCCCTTCAGGCGGAAGCGGCAGCGACGATTTCAGGAGGTCTTCCACCTCCAGCAGCGAGACCGTCCATGGTCATTCCAGACATTCTTCCACCGCCGCCTCAGCTACCGACAAACACCCAGGGGATGATGGCCCTTCTGCAGCAGATGTTGCAGACGCAGAGAGCACAGGCAGAGGCACAGCACCGTCAGGCAGAGGTGCTGCGACAGACGATGGAGAACTCACATCAGTTAGCTATGGCAGCAGTAGAGAGAGGTGTACCGGCTACAGTTCAGGGAGCACCAACACAGCAGCAGGGTCAGGGGAGTCCCGGTACACACCTCCACTTCAGAAAGATGAACCCACGGGAGTTCAAGGGTACCGAGGGTATTCTATACGCGGACGACCGGCTAGAGGATGTCCAGCGAAGTCTGGAGTTGGCAGAGGTCCCGAGAGGTCTGTGGGTGACGTCTGCAGCGAGCCAGTTCTTCGATATAGCGCTGACTTGGTACCACACGGATCCGCATGTGTCAGTGAGGGGATTATCTTGGAAGGACTTCAGGAAACTCTTTAAGGAGAAGTTCTACCCGGACGTAGCCGTGTCAGCTTTGGAGGGGCAGTTTGCTAGTCTGGTGCAGGGGAACTCGTCGGTGGACGAGTACGCAGCAGAGTTCTTTCGCTTGAGCAGGTTTGCACCCAATTTGGTTCAGAATGAGGGGTGCAAGGCCCGAAAGTTCAGGAGGGGTCTCATTCATGCAGTGCGCACTCGCACATCTGTGCGACAAGATGCGACCTTCGAGCAGATCCTTATGGAGGCTCAGATTGCAGAGGAGGACTTCGGCCTCAGGTCGAAGAGGAGCAGCGACGCTCTTGGAGCTAGTTCGAGTGCAGGGCCAGCGAAGCGCCCACACTTCCAGCAGAGGCAGTTTCAGCAGCAGCAGCCTCAGTTGCAGTTCCAGCAGGCAACGGTGCGTGCCCAGCAGCACCCGGGGCAGGGCCAGAGGCAGGACGTCCAGTGTGCCTTCTGCAAGAAGATGGGGCATACCCGGGAGGTTTGTAGGATGAGGCTGGGAGTTTGTTTATTCTGTGGAGCTCCAGATCATCAGATGAGGGACTGTGCTGCCTGTGCAGCCAGACAGGCGGGCTAGGATAGAGTACGGCAGGCTAGAGGAGGCCAGCAGGGGCATGCATTCGCCATGACAGTTGAGCCCACTCAGGCAGTAGCAGAGCATATAGCAGGTTCTAATCTTTCGATCTCATTTCCGCATTGCTTTCTCATAAACTGTCTTGAACTTCGATTCTATATGTTCTTTGCTCGTTGGATGAAATTTGTTCTTGTGATGTGATATTTTCTGAGATGAGTCGTATGGGCTAGGTCGCCTCGATTATGAGATTTTAGAATCCTCTAGGGTCATGCTAGCAGGCAGAGTGAGGACATATAGTCAGACTATGGACGTATCTCTCGGGTGTGGGAATTTAAGGTTTTCGCTGCCAAGCTAGCGGCAATGCAAAAATTTTAAATACCATAATTCTAGAGGTATGTACCGTAGTTGAGGACTCTGTGATTATCGTAGCCTTGCTCACTGGCATGACAGAGGTTCTGAGTATCATGATTATCGGACAGACGCATACGATTATCAAATTGCATGATTTTTTGTTTTGTGTGTTTATCTGTTTTAAGGTTTTGGATGAAATTTTTTTAGGTGGATAGACTTATATTTGAGAGTAACTTTAAATTTTATAAATTTAGTCATTTAATTTCCTGCTTCGATTTTTGGGATTTTAATCATTTTAAATTTTTAGCCATGACTTGTGAATTTGAAATTTTACTATTGTTTGGTTTTAATTTCGAGGACGAAATTTTTTTTTTAAGGTGGATAGATTTGTCACCCCCAGTTTCCAGAAACAGGGGTATTTTGTAATTTTTCACTTTAAAAATTATTTTGGAATTATTTATTTATTATTTGTAGTATTTTGGGGTTATTTGAATCGGGTTCGAATTTCAACTCATTCCGACTTGTTTTGACTTTTTTCGGGGACCCGGGGTAGTGTTGACCTTAGCGGGCCCACACACTAGTTAGCCATGGCCCACAATATTACCATCAAAAGTTAGAGGGTTTTGTCATGACTCCATGGATTAGGTTAGACCAAATTAGAACACTAGATTTACATTTTTAACCCCCAAACCCTAAGCAACCTTGTAAGGAGCTAATAAAACAATTGGAGGGCAAACTTGTAATTAGTAAAAAGGGGGTTTTGGACTATACTTGGCTGGCCACATTGTGTAGGGGTGGGTAGGAGAGAGAAAATCATTTCCTTTTGTTCTCATCCACTTCTTCTTCTTCTTCTCCAAGGGTTCTTGCCATTTTGAGAGCTCCACCATTGTTCCTTCTCCAAAAGAATAGGTAATCTCTTCTCTAAATTAGTTTTCCCTCTCATGTAGAATGGTTAGGAACCCATAGGAATGTGTCCCATGGTTGTGTCCCCTTTAGAGACCATTTTGTGTCCTTTTGGATATTTTTAGGGGTGTCCAATATGTAGGATCGTGTCCAAGTGGAGAAATCCCCTATTTGGACACATGAATATGTTTGTGCATTTATTTTTGGTATTTTCTACATTTATTCCAGATTTTTGCTTGTATTTAGAATGGTTTCTCTTAATGTATCATTCCTATAATTTATTTGTATATATATAAGGTTATATATATATCATTCTTTATTATATATATATATATATATATATATATATATATATATATATATATATATATATATATATATATATATATATTTTATATATATATATATATATATATTTATATATATATATATATATATATATATATATATATATATATATATATATATATATATATATATATATATATGTATGTATAAATATATATATGAAAAAAAAAAAAATATATATATATATATATATGGCTTATATATATTGGTGAATATATAGTGTGGTGTGATGTTGTTGGTGTAGGGAAAGGACAGCCAGGTTCGGCCATTGGAAGGCCATGGGTGTGTGTGTGTATACCTATGGTTTCATACCTTTTAATCTATATATATATATATATATATATATATATATATATATATATATATATATAGTGGTATAAATATATGTGGTTTATATATATGGGATATATATATATATGTGGTTGTGTGTGTGTCTTTGTGTTGGTTGGAGAGGGGCTTGACAGGTTCGGCCAAGCTTGGCATGGTTGTGTGTGTGTTTGTTAGTAATGGTGGTGTTTGTGGATTTGTTAGAGAAAGGAAAAACATGTTAGAGAGAGTGAGAGATTAGGAAATGGAGAGTGGTGATAGATTGACTTTAGTGTGTGTTTGCATAGAGAGTAGAGTGGAGGGGGAGGACAGATTTTTCCCAAATCTGGACAGCCCCTAGAGGGGACTGTCATTGCCACACAACAGTCCTATAAACCCCCACAAAACCTGGCCCCTAACAAGCCTCCATGGCTGTCCTTATTTGCCATTCATTGGCAGTCCCTTAGCCTTACTTTCAGTCCAGATAATCACCTATTTCAGTCCCTATATTACCTACATTTCAGCCCACATATTACCCCAAAACAGTCCTCAAATTTCAGCACTTGGCTGTCCTATTTTAGCCTATAACACCACCACAAAATCAACCTAGATGGCTGTCCTTATTGCCCACAAATTCAGCCTCATTTAACCCCACAAAACAGCCCCAACATGTCCCCTTAAAACCCATTCATTTCAGCCCTATAACACCATAAATGGCAGCCCTACAAACCCCCACAAATCAGTCCACAAAGTCCCCAAAATTCAGTCCACTTTGACCCCATATCATTCCTCACATAATTACCTGTGTGTGTGTGTAGTTGTGAGCTTGTGAGTGTATGTGTGAGGGTTTATGAGGGAAACTAGTATCCTATAGTATACCCTATAGCTAAACTAGTAGGAAACCTATAGGAGAGACTATTAGAGGGTGGTGTATCATGAGAGTGAGTGGTGTAGATGAGTGTGGTAGAGAAAAGGGTAAATTCATGAGATAGAATAAGGTAATAGGGAAAATCACTACCCCGTATCCTAACATGGCCTAGATACTCAGGATACCCAAATTTCTTGGTAGGTAAACCTTAGATAGGTTGATATCTAGCTACCCTAAGGAGCCTAGGCTAGTGCCATGGGTATTTGCGGGGTTTCATTGGTATTGGGCAAGGTATCGGGATTTACCTTGGTAAGGTAATATAGGCTTTACCTAGAAAATATGGTATTTGTGTTAGAAGCCTAAGATAGGGTTAGAACTTGATTCCCGTGGTTGGTAATGATCGAATATGGTACTCATAGACTAGTTTTGACGTCGGTTGACCTTTTTGACCAAAAGTCAACAAAAGTCAACCGAGAGTCAAACTTAGTCTTTAAGCGATCCGATTTGACCGAAACCAACCCAGAGTTGACCAGTTGACTGAAAGTCAACAGTTGGTCAACATTAGACTAGTTTGACCTAGAGTTGACCTAGAGTTGACCAGAGTTGACCAGGGTTGACCAGAGTTGACTTTTTGACCAAAAGTCAACTGTAAGTCAACCTTTGATCCCGATTGACCTAGTTTGACTTGGATTGACTTTCAGTGACCTAGTATAACCTAGTATGAACCAGTATGACCTAGTATGACCCAGTTTGACCTAGATTGACCTAGTATTGACTTAGACTTGCATTCATGGCTTGTATTAGCTTCCTTTTTCAGTATTTAGCCCTGTTTGACTCATAGTATCTTATTTTAGGTCTGTGATCACTCTGAGCGTCTGTTCACCCTATCAGCTCAGGACCACAGGCGAGTACATTCACTGATAGTTTTCATTGTCTTGATATCTGCTATATCCGATTCAGTTGTAGTGTCTAACTTGATTCTTAGACACGATATTTCACGGACTAGTATATGTCGGATCCTGTCATGAGATGTTGTTCCCGGATTACTTGGTATATTGGTACATGACTCGATTTGTTACTTGTACTTGTATAGACATGGACTTGGGAGTGGGCTGATCACCTGCTCTTAAATCTCGTGGCATGACGTGTTATGACCGGATCTTTTATACTATTCGGGGATGGGGAGTTATTAGTGGTTGTGTGATCAAAATACCCACTTGTTGTTTCACACTTGTACTCGATACTTGTTTATAGCTACTTGAACTTTCCATGGTGATCGGCCTTATCTTTACACTTGTTGTTTCATACTTGTTATTTGTTCGTAGCCGGTCAGATGGAAAGCTTGAACATGTTTCCCAAACCGATCACATGACGCACTAATAATTCAAGGCACCTTTTCATATTTATTTATCCTAGGAGGCTAAGTTCTGTTCTGGAGAAGAGTTACAACTCCGGTCCTTGTTTGGTTTAAGGGTTGTAACTCGACTTCCGGATAGTTCCTAAGCGATCCTACATACATATTGTTGTTCTATTCAGTACTCACACCTATTATACATTTCCTGCTGGTTTTACCCTGTACTTTACATATCCTCGTCTTGTATTTCATTATACTGTCTCTTATAGCTTTTGTCAATTCATATGGAACTGCTGTTGGTGTTTGTACTTGCTCATTTTCCTGACAGGATACCGTTGACAAATTTTACAGATGATTCAGAGGCTGACTGCCCGACCTACTATGGGGTAGAGTCTGGCGGAGTAGACTTAGACTGTGGCTTGTTGGTAGAGCCACTAGATTTTGCTCACCCTGAGTAGTGTAGTTTATCTAGATTTGCCTGGCCTGCGAGCCAGCTAGCACTTTCAGATTTGTAGTACCTATTATATATTTTCTAAGACTCAGGATATTTTGTGTATAGCTTTGACTTGTGGATCTTGGACTCATTTCTTGGTTTATCTATCGTATTTTCCTTTCCGTGCTATCTACCTTAGTTTGATATATGTGATTGAGATTGTATTGCTATGTCACCTCCATTCGGAGTGTATATACTGTACAGGTACATTTATCTGTTTTAGTCGTAGTATTTACAGACCCTATCTACAGCGTTCTACCGCCGATACTGCGGCGTAGGCTGGACGTAACCACGTACTCGTACCCTTCTTCAGGGTGCGGGTCGTGACAGCTTTGACGAAATTCAAATTGGTTGCGTGTGCGCGACGAATTTGATGTGTATCCGTCAAAAATCACCGTATCGGCCTTTTTTGAAATTCTCCAATTACTTTGTGCATGTTCGTCAGATCGAGACAAAACTTGCGCCAACATGACCGTATCGTTTTTTGGTCCTGTATGCCATGTTTGGTCCGATTCCGAGACTGTTGATTGGATCACCGTTTCGCGGGTCCCACGATCCGATTTGACGGGCGATTTTGTGCACGGCCTACCGAAATCCAAAATTGGACATACCGTGGGGTTCGTATCATCAAAACAAATATGTAGACATATAGTTTGACGACTTTAGAGACCATTGACTCTGGCACGCTTTTCGGTACAAAGCGGGTCCAACGGCGGACACTACCATTTTGCCCCTATGTCCAGAATTGGACTTAAGGACAGGCAATTCTAGCTAATTTGACTAATTTGGAAATGTTGGTAACGTCTATTACAGCTTCTGGAGGCAGTTGTGAGACTTGGACTTTCTGACTTGTTGATTGGCGATATATTGTTGGTTCTCCGTGCAACCCTCAGGCAAGTACACCTTGCCAAACTCTACAGTATTTACATGCATTTCTAGATTGATATTCTTTTCTGTCAAACTGATTCCTTGTTTATCTTGCTTCCTGTCATGGTTATTTTCTAGTTTTACGTGCACGTAGATTATTACTTTTTCTTTCCATGTTACTTGTTTTATCTTTCTTATCTTTTTCCTGTCTAGTGATAGTATTGTTTTGTCCATGCCATGATCGCCTGACCTGTTTGACTTGGACTTGACCTTAGTCTGATTACCGGTACTTGATTGACTTGACCCGGTCATGATCGTTTGATTTGACCCTGACTTGTTATTAGACGTGACTATACCTGACCACCTCGTTCGTGAGCTCCCATCGAGTGCGGATGAGCCTTACTATAGTTAGAGATTCCCTATCGGCTACTGACTATAGGACTATGAGCTCCCATCGGGTTGCGGTTACCCCGACTTACTATTAGTCACGCTTGATAGCACCATCCTTGACCGTATTCTGTTTATACTTATTCTTTAGTCTCATATTGTTCCTTGTACCATTTTCTATTTTCTCGCATGTTATTTACTGTACAGTAGGCATGTATATTATGTGTCTTGCTAGTCCTCTGATGACCTGGTGATCTCTCCAGGTATTAGATGAAGGTATGGTATACCGATGGAGGATGATTTCTACACCGAGACTGCAGGTATATTTAGTTGATGTTTTATCTTTCTCTTCCGTAATTAGATTTTGTCCTATATTTGATTCTTGCTACATTATAGCCTAGTCTTGTACAAGCTTCTATTTTCCTCTAGCTTGTTCATGATAAATATGTTATTGGGGATCCACTCTAACATATTTATCTAAACTAGAATCAGTGTATCATGGCCTGATCAGCCTTACTGTACTTGATTCGTTATTGTTACCGATATTTAGTGGATTGAGATATAGTTAATTTAGAATGACCAGACAGCTTATACGTATTCGAGCGGGGCTGGAGTCCTCTCGATGCGTAGCTGGCATGTATACGTATCCTAGTCCTACGTATTTTGGGACTGGGCGTTACATTACTGGACATCTCTTTCAAGAAGGATACGGTATGTAGTGAATGTGAAAAGAACAAAGCTACCGATCCACTTTTAAGTCCAAGAATGCTGTAAGTACCACTAGACCTCTACAATTACTGCATATGGATTTATTTGGGCCTAGTCGAATTGCTAGCCTAGGTGGTAAGTTATATGCTTTTGTAATAGTAGATGATTTTTCTAGATACACATGAGTATATTTTTTGCAGGCAAAAATGATGCATTATCTGAATTCATCTCCTTTTGCAAGAAAGTTCAGAATGAAAAGGATTCATGATTACTCATATTCGAAGTGATCATGGTAGCGAATTTAAGAATACAAAGTTTGAGCAATTTTGTGACACACACGGTTATCTACATGAGTTCTCTTGCCCTAGGACTCCGCAACAAAATGGAGTTGTGGAACGTAAGAACATAACTTTATCTGAAATGGCTAGAGTTATGTTAAACCGGTTTAGTCTACCTAAATACTTTTGGGCTGAAGCTGTCAATACAACTTGCTATGTTCTCAATAGGGTTCTAAATCGACCTAAATTGAAGAAGAATGCCTATGAGTTATGGTTTGATAGGACCCCATCTATTTCTTGTTTCAAAATCTTTGGTTGCAAATGCTTTATTCTTAATACTAAATATAATTTGGAAAAATTTGACGAAAAGGCCGATGAAAGTATATTTCTAGGTTATGCGGCCAAAACCAAAGGGTACCGAGTCTTCAACAAAAGGACCATAATCATCGAAGAGTCAATAAATGTTACCTTTGAAGAACTGAATCAACATAAAATCGATGATGATGACGAAGACATCAGTACACCAAGTACAACACCTGCAGAACCTTCAAGCACAATACCAGCTGACCCTCTAGGCAGATCACGTACAGAACTAGAAGCCGGAACCAGCTACCTTGAAAGTTTGCCAAAAAGAATAAAGTTTTTGGCTGACCATCCCAAGGACTTGATAATATATTAGATTACCATGGGTGTAAGTACTCATTCCTCAAGCAAAGATATAGTTTCCTGTGTTATATTTATTTCACGGCTAGAACCCAAAACTATTGAAGAAGCATGTAGCGATAATTCTTGGTTAGATGCTATGCAAGAGGAATTAAACCAATTTGAGCGGAATCAAGTTTGGAAACTTGTTCCTAAGCCAATTGATCATCCGATCATTAGCACCCACTGGGTATTCCGAAATAAACTTAATGAGAATGGTTTAGTTACTCGTAACAAGGCTCGACTCGTAGCTCAAGGATACAACCAAGAGGAAGGTATCGACTACGATGAGACCTATGTCCCAGTTGTGAGTTTACCCATTCGCATGTTATGTGCATTTGCATGTTTTATAATTTTAATCTTTTTTAAATGGACATTAAAAGTGCTTTTCTTAATAGTTTTATTAAAGATGAAGTTTATGTAGCTCAACCTCCAGGTTTTACTGATTATAAAAACCTTGATCATGTTTTCAAGTTGAAGAAAGCCTTATACGATTTGAAATAAATCCCTCGTGCTTGGTATGATCGTTTGAGCTCTTTTCTACTTGATAACGGTTTTACAAAAGGCAAGGTTGGCACTATACTGTTTATAGAATCTTTTAATGGAAATCTTCTTTTAATTCAGATTTATGTTGACGATATTATCTTTGGATCTCCCGGTGAATCTCTTTGTCAAGTATTTTCAAAGTGTATGCAGAATGAGTTTGAGATGAGCATGATAGGAGAACTCAAATTTTTTATTGGACTACAAATCAAACAAACCAACAGTGGGATGTTCATAAATCAAGCTAAGTATACAAAAGACTTACTAAAGAAGTTCGACCTGGAAACCGTCAAACCACTTGGCACTCCTATGGCAACTTCAACCGGTAGGAGCAATTGGTATGAGAAATAATACCTCTATAAGGAGCACCTGCTTTGATACCAATTGTAGATACCAACTATAGGAACGATATATAAAGCACTATACTCTAGAGGGGGGTGAATAGAGTAGGCAGCGAAAAATTGGCTATTTAAAAAATTGTTAGCAACAAGATCACAGAATATGTAAATAAAAAGTAGAGAGCAGAGAGCAAACGCAAACACGACGATGCATACTGGTTTTTCTCTTGCGAGGACTAGTCCTGTCGAAAGAACTCCAGCTTCCAGTTGAATCCATAATGGGAAAATATCGTAAGTTTTCATACGAAGTCCTTGCAACTTCTGCAACGCGAGCTTTAATCCGAAGTACTTGACCAACTTCAATTGTGAAGTGACTTTCTTCAATCAAGCCTCTGATTACAATCACTCTGAAACTTATAGACCGTACCGCACTGGCAAATCGACTAGAGGATTGTAACTGGCTTGGGAATTAAAAATGATTAGCTCAAAACACTTTGGAAGAAGTAGTAGGCTTATAGAGAAAAGATATGAAAGTGAATTAATGAATTAAAATGATCAAAATCCTTATCTATTTATAGTTTTTTCAAAGGCAAAATTTTGACAAAATTTGGGCAGAATTCGGGCAGAACTCTTTTTGTAAATCTCGGCAGATAGCCATTGCATCCGTAACTGCAGGAAGACCAAGTTCAAAATCCAACGGGCACTAACCGAACTATAGCTGAATTTGGCCCAAACTCGGGCCAAATTCTGTTGGAGTTCTGTTCGGGTTTTTGCAAATTTGTTTTGGGCTTTTTGAAAAGATCAAGCAATTAGGAAGTAGTTTGGGCTTTTGTAAGTGGGCTTGTTTTTAAAATAAAAGGGTATTTTAAAAACGTTTCTTAGGTAGCCTATTTGCCAGTACGACGCAGTGTACATTGTATTCCTAGACTCAATAAATATGAAAAATACAATGATCAAATAGGGAAACCAATTGACCTTTGATGACGCCTTTCTTCTGATATTTGAGCAAACATGAAGACGCCTTTGTTCTTGACGGTAGTCGTCCAAAGATAAACAGATCTGGAAATCTGAATACCTTTCGGTGGCTTCACCCAGGAACCCCCACGGGAGGCGCTGCCCCCTCGACCCATGTCCGCTGACCGGGCAGCGGAACCCTCGATGCGAGGCCCCGGATAGGTCGTTGGACGGTTCATAGAAATCTCCTTGTATAACGCCATCTTTGGCCCATTAATAATTCTCCATTGCATATGTCCTTGTTTGCTCATGTTTGATCGTGCTTACTGCATGTCTGAAAGTATATGTTAGACGAACAAAATAATATGATGTATTATGATACAAACATAGCAAATAAGATGTAACGAAAGCATAAGACAATGCTAAGTTTAAGTAGCAACATGATAGTGATTACATGAATATTAATGATGTTATTATCTTAAACTTAATTGATTAGCCATATTAAAAAACATGATATAATCATTGGGCTAACAATCTCCCCTTTTTTTATTGTGGCAAATCGGTTAAGTTTAAGATATATACAATAGATGCATGTATCACCAATAAACACATAATACTAGAATATTGTGTGCTAACTTAAACTTATTTCTCCCCCTTTGACATGATAAAAAATAAGTTCCCCCGTAATAAGAGATAAAACGAACTGAAGCATAAGTAAAGGAGGAAGGCAAAAACAATCATTATCAAGGACTAGGAGAACAGTGTAATGACATATTTAAAAAATTGTATAACTAAAGTATAAAAAATTACCAAAATATAATATAGTTGTTTGAACGTTAACAAAGAAAACTGAAATCAAGCAATACATACTTTACCAACTAGAAAACCAAAAATGACATTCAGAACACAATATGATGAATAAATAAAACTGTAGTTTTGAAATTGACCAATAAAGAATTTTAATAAAAAAAATAGATATCAATATAGTAGAAATCAATCATTGGTCATAAATAATTCATGAGAAATTCACAGATTTAGTATATACCAAAAAAATCAAGAATATAATGAGACTTTTAACAATGATCAGAAAAAAAATATGATTCATAATTTTCCCATACAAATTAGTGAATCACTTCCATAAAGAGTATAATCATTGAAAAAAAAATTAAAATAAATATAATAGATTCTATTCAAAATCTATACCAAAGTTCATGCATTTGAATTCAATTACCTTAGCCTGATATATAAATATCCATTAGATAAACATGAAGGTAATGAAGACAAAATACTTGAGAAGGAGAAATTCAGTCGACTTGAATTCTCCCCCACAAAGTATGATCAGTTTAAATATAGATAACCATGACCTTTGAGATAAAATCTCAATAAGAAATGCCAAAATTAATTTAAACTCAAAAGAATTATCAATGAGGATAATTAAATAAATTTGGCAAAATAAATTTTTAGAAACTTGAATAAAATAAGAGAATTAAAAATAAATAAATAATAATAGTAATAATATATTCTTCCAAAAAAATCATGAACAAATCAACAAGATATGTTAGGTAAAAGAATATATGTCCATGATGAACTAGCTATACCACATATTAAGGGCATAAAAGAATTGAAACAATTAATTTTGCTCCCCCTTAAAATATGAGTATCTAGTTCCGAAGAAAATTATATGCAAGAATAGATAAAATAAATAATCACAAGATGTAAGAAATATCCAAGATATGCATCTTTCTTTCCTTTGACCAAATGCATATAAAGTCCCAAACTTAAAACAAATATCATATTTAGGCAAATAAAAGAAATATCCAATGAATAAATGCTTAAAGACGAACAAAAAAATATGTCTCCAATATATATAAAAGAAATATTTCAAGACATTAAAAGATTTTGAAAACTGTCTTTAATAATAACATTTGAGTATCGGACAGATTCAATAAATCAAAAATAAATCAAGAAGACTTTTCAAAAATGTGGAATTTATTATGAAAAACTGTCTTAATAAATGTTTGAATGCGTCCATTTAGTCCTCAGACTGAAAGCTGGCAATTCGAATCACGAAAACAATTTCAATAAAAGAATACAAAAATCAAAAATAAATCCATTTGAACAAATAAACATAACTAGATAAATGTCCAAAAAAAAGTGTATTCTAGATATGTGGCATGTCAATGGGATAATTGACTTGAAACAATTAATTACTCCACCTTTACGTGGTTATATCCAAAAATAATAGTATAGATAAAATTTAAAAATCAGAGGAATATTTTCAAAAGTAGAAATCTAATTCAAAAATATTAGGGTTTTTTTATATATCAAAGTTCATTTCTTTCCTTTTAAAGTCGTCGTACGGTGTTCATCAGATAACCGTAGGATTAAAGAGAAGAAACGCTTTGAGAAGGAGAAATTCACTGACTTCTCCCCTGTAAAAAGTTACTGTTGTAGAAAATAACTTGAATAAGAAGATAATAAAAAAACTTAAAATTATTGAATATTACACAAGTTAAAGATGAAATCACAAGACCATAATATTCAATGAGTAGTCACATGATCATCAAGTTTGAATATCGAATAGTGACAGAAAAATGAATATATCAGAAGATGACAAAAATTAACCTATTGAAGATCAATGTATGTTACCTTTTGAAAAAACTATCATTATATAATATTATCCATTAAATTAAAATCCAAAATCCATCAGATATAATTGCAACTAGATCTCGATAAATCTTTAGTTTATAAAGTATTGATCAATCTTGGGGTTAGCTGTAAGGGTACTATCCCAGCTAACGGAGGTTCATCGGGGAACAATTTAGGACCGCTTCGCTTTGGCCTTAGCCGTGGTGACAGACAGACCCTTTGTAGGCTTGTACCCAAAACAAATCTCTACTTTAATAATCGAGGATATAAGAAGAATTAGTACAATATGAAATAAATTTTATTCTATAGACTTAAAAAAATTTTAGAACATAGCATACAACATAAGATGTATCAATTACATTTATCCATATGTTTGAAAAATCATTAGGTAATAGTAAAATATAAAATATTTGTAAATCAAAATGTAGGACCTAGATACTTTGATGTATTCTGGAACCTAGGGGTCTGGGTTCAGTACCTTGGATCCAGAACTAGATAATAGTTGCAAGTATACCTTAATAAATCTTAAGTCTATAAAGTATTGGTCACTTTGGGTTAGCTGTAGGGGCCGGTTCCCAGCTAGCGGTAGTCAGAAGACTAGTACACCGTGTCGCTTCAGGTTATTTACACTTATATGTTAGAAGGACCCTTTCGGCTTGTTCCCAAAATTATCTTTACCCTTAAGAACTTAGAGTCAAAGGAATATATGCAGCATCATCGAACAACATTGAAATCCAAAATCCTTAATAAAATAAGTAAATACCAAAGAATGGTTTATCAAGATCTAGATATTGAAAAATAAATTAAATAAGAGTCATGTTTCCAAAAATGTCAGCAAAAAAGCCAAGAAAACATCATTAAAAGAGGCTTTGAGGAAGAAGCTAATAAAGAGAAAAACATAAATTTGTTCAAAGTTATCAATAGCTTAAGCATGAGATAAGCACAAGTTTAAAACTACTTTTTAAAATAATATAAAACTTGAACTTAACTCATATATCAGACAAAGATGTAACTGATTCATAAGAAGTTAATCACAATAAAATATAAGAATCAATAGTGAATATATTATGCAAGCACAAGGTTAACATAAAAGTATATGTATATACTTTTCAAGTAAATAGGAGACTTGTGCTAAACATATATACGTACAAAATACTGATCAAAGTAAATACGACATGTTAAAGACAAATCGATAAAAAGCGACCATTAAAAAATATTAAAGACAGAGAGTCAAAAACATAGTAAATGAGAAAAAGCTCCTGTGCATGCTTCAAGAATAAAGATTAAAAGTAAAGAGCATACATAGACAAATGTGTCACACTAGTAGAAAATAACATACTATATAGTGTGAACTAATCGTTTAAGCTAAACAGTTAGTCATGCTAGGATTATGTCTCATATTGATTCAAACAATAAACAAATTAAAAGATATCAAATAGCAAAACATTAATAAGAACATGCTAGACTCTAAAAACCATAAAATAAATCATTTAGCATGTTACCAAAGTGGTTCAAGTGACCACACTTATGTTGGTGCAGTTGCATGGAATATGACCGTTTTAGCTTTGCAATTACCAACACGTTTCATGGTTCTATGGTTCAGCATAAGTAGCTCCACCTGAAATATTAGGTGAAGACTTTGGTATCCAATACTTGGATCCACATTTGCTATCTTTGGGAACCCATTTGCACAAGTTCATATCAACTAGTTTTCTAATCTGATAACTGTTAGAAATATGTCCTTTCAAACCACAATAATGATTGAAAGTATTAATATTAGTTCTATGTACAGTAGTATTAGAACGTACAGTGGTGTGAGATGATGTGTGTTGATACTTGTAATAGAAAGCATGGTTGTGTGAAGCTTTAGCTTTGCTTGCTTCCTTTGTAAAAGATCTAACGTGTGTGACTTTGTGATATGTTACGTATCTTGTGTTAGACTGAGTCATAGGTTGTACTACCTGCTTTTCCAGTCTAATCTCTAACTTTTTAGAGTTAGCACAGATCTCATTATATTTAGTAGAGAGAGCATCAATTCTATATGAAGCAATAGAATACTTCTTCTTTTCTGCTTCTAATTCCTCCTTAAGTTTAGCATTTTCTTGAGTGCTTTTCTCAATGCAATCAAGTGCCTCATACAATATAAACTCAAGTGTGAAAATCTCAGTAGATTTATCAGAAGGACAAGTATTTATAGCATCATTCAATATGCAAGTAAGCTTTTTCATTCTCACGCTTATAGTATAGAATATCATTTCTAGCGTGCTTATACTTATCTAATACTTTCTTGTGTTCTTCTACTAGATCACTGAAAGCATCAGATAATTTATCATGAGAAAATTCACTCTCTTCATAATAAGAATTATTTTGTACCTCGTTAGATAATGCCATTAAGCATAAATTTGTAGCTTGATGAGGTCTCTCTTCTTCTTCAGAATCTCTTGCTTCACTTTCACACCATATGCTCGTGCTAGTGTACTTATGAGATAATAATCTTCCTTTATTTGATCTTTCATAGTGACTCTTCTTTCTAGCAATTGTACAATCTTCTTGGATGTGGCCTATCTTCTTGTAGTTGTCACATACAAGTTCTTCTTCATATAAGAGATTGTGTTGTACCTTAATCCAAATTCCATCATGCATATATTTGCATCATTATGAAAACTATCCTTCTTTCTGGAGTTGCTAGCTTTGCTTTCATAACTGCACTCATAAGTAGCTTCAAAAACTTTCCAAATTTTATGAGATGTTCTGCAAGTATTAATAAGATTGAATACATTTATGTCTACAATACAATAAAATATATGCATACCTTTTGCATCAAGGCTAGCTAACTTCCTTTCTGCCTCCGTGTAACTATAATAAGGCTTATTGATTATAGATGATGTGAGAATAGAAGTGATAGTAGGCTTTATATAGCCATTGAAAATAATTGACCATAAGTCAAAATCTAGAAACTTCAGGTAGAAGCACATCCGTGTCTTCCAATAACTATAATTTATTCCATCAAATAGTGGAAGTCTATTTGTAGATTGCTCTTCAGTTGTGAAGTACATACTTGTCATACATGATACTGTGATCTATGTAACAACTGTAACAAATAAGAATATAATAGCAGTGCTACCTCGCTTTACCTGTATAACCCGCTCTGATACTGAGGATCTGCTCCAAGGATGTTAAGCCAAAATATCTATATAAGGAGGACCTGCTCTGATACCGATTATAGGAGAAATTAGTATGAGAAATAATACCTCTATAAAGAGCACCCACTTTGATACCAATTATAGATACCAACTGTAGGAACGGGATGTAAAGTACTATACTCTAGAGGGGAGGGGGTAAATAGAGTAGGCAACAAAAATTTAGCTATTTAAAAAATTATTAGCAACAAGATCCCAGAATATGTAAATGAAAAATAGAGAGCAGAGAGCAAACACAAACATGACGATGTATACTGGTTTTCCTCTTGTGAGGACTATTCCAGTCGGAAGAACTCTAGCTTCCAGTTGAATCCACTATGGGAAAATATCGCAATTTTTCATACGAAGTACTTGTAACTTCTACAACGCAAGCTTTGATCCGAAGTACTCGACCAACTTCAATTGTGAAGTGTCTTTCTTCAATCAAGCCTCTGATTACAATCACTCTAAAACTTCTAGACCATACCGTACTAGCAAATCAACCAGAGGATTGTAACTAGCTTGAAATTTGAAAATAAATAGCTCAGAACACTTTGGAAGAAGTAGTAGGCTTATAGAGAAGAGATATGAAAGTGATTAAAATCCTTCTCTATTTATAGTTTTTCTAAAGGCAGAATTCTGATAGAATTTGGGCAGAATTTGCGCAGAACTCTTTGAGTAAATCTCGGCAGATAGCCGTTGTATCAGTAACTGCGGGAAGACCAAGTTCAAACTCCAACGGGCACTAACCGAACTCTGGCCCAATTCAGGTCGAACTCGGGCCGAATTCTGTTAGGATTTTTTCAAATTGATTTTGGGCTTTTTGAAAAGATCAAGTAGTTAGGAAGTAGTTTGAACTTTTGTAAGTGGGCTTGTTTCTAAAATGAAAGGGTATTTTGAAAACGTTTTTTGGCTAGCCTATTTGCCAGTACGATGCAGTATACATCGTATTCCTAGACTCAATAAATATGAAAAATACATTGATCAAATAGGAAAACTAATAGCCCTTTGATGACGCATTTCTTCTGATATTTGAGCAAACATGAAGATATCTTTTTCCTTGATGGTAGTCGTCCAAAGATAGACAGATCTGGAAATTTGAATACCTGTCAGCGGAATCCCCGGTGCGAGGCCCCGGATAGGTCGTTGGACGGTTCGGAGAAATCTTCTTATATAACGCCGACTTTGGCCCATTAATAATTCTCCATTTCATATGTCCTGGTTTGATCATGTTTGATCATGCTTATTGCATGTCTGAAAATTCATGTTAGACGAACAAAATAGTATGATGCATTATGATACAAACAAAGCAAATAAGATATAATGAAAGCATAGGACAATGCTAAGTTTAAGTAGCAACACGATAGTGATTAAATGAATATTAGTGACATCATTATCTTAAACTTAATTGATTAGCCATATTCAAAAATATGATATAATCATTGGACTAACAAAACCAAGCTTGATACTGATAAATAAGGAAAGCCAGTCGACATACGTAAGTATTGAGGTATGATTGGTAGTTTACTTTATTTAACTGCTAGTCGTCCTGTCACCCTCATTTTCTGTATTTCGTATTTATACTCGTAGTTGGATTTTGGCATGTATTTTATTTTTCTCGACCAGCGGAATTTTAGGTTTTCTCGTATTTTTGGTTTCGGCTCGGCTCGGTTTTAGTTGGGTTGGTTTGATTTTAAACCCAATGGAACACCTTAACCTATACTCCACCCTTCTTTCACCACAACCCACCCTCATTAAAATCCCCACCAACCATTCTCCCTCCTCATTACTTCCCTCATTAATTCCTAACTCCTTCTTCTTCCTTCTTCCACACAACACCCCACCTATAGGCAAGTGCATGTTGCCACCACATGAAGACCAAATTTTATTTGTCTATTAGCTTAATTAGATGATTTGGAACAACATTAGAACTTAACATTTTTGGAATTGGAGCTTGGATTCTCCTAGATCTAAGTTTTTACCATTTTCGGAATTTCTTCGGTTTGGTCTACCAAACTTGGATTTTTGCTTGTTTTGATGCTTCTATGTTGTAGAGAATCAAAATTTACACAAGTTAGACTCTTGAAATTTCGGATTTCGCGTTTTATGGACCAAGTTGTGAAGTTCCAAAGTTTTGAGGCCATTGGTGTTCTTCTTCTCAGCTTGAGGAAGAAGAAGACCCCTCCCAGCCGCGCTGTTTAGCACCGGGCTACTCCCTCCGTACCGTGCTCAATAGCGCTGGCTGCTGACCTACTGGCACATGCGCTCTTTAGCGCGTTGCTGCCCCCGTCCGATTGTGCTGATCCCCGCGCGCTGCGCACCTCGCTGGCCCGTGCGCCCCTGCGCGCTTTGCTGGCCGCGCACTCCTGTGCGCTTGGCTGGCTGCGCCCCTGCGCGCTTGGCTGGCCGCGCCCCTGCGTGCTTTGCTGGTCGCGCGCCCCTGCGCGCTTGGCTGGCCGCGCCCCTGTGCGTCTTGCTAGCCGTACGCCCCTACGCGCCTTGCTGGCCCGTGCGCCCCTGTACGCCTTGCTTGCCCACGCATGCCCTGCGTACCTTGCTGCCTTGCGCCCCTGCGTGCTTGGCTGCCTTGCCCCCCCCTCCCGCATGCCCCGCACGCAGTTGATCCTGTTGACCCCGCTCGCGCCCCTTGGCGCACTGCAACCGTTCTCGAGCGCGTCTCTTGGCGCCGCTTGTCCGAGCCCCTTGCCTGGCACACCCTGTGCCATGGCTTCCCTTCCTGACCCTTGATGTTCCCCTTGGTCCTCGGTTTCTCTCTTGCTGATTTTGTTTTCTGAGATCTTGATGCCCACAGCACGACTTGACTTAACCCGACACGTCTTGACATGATTTTCTGTGTTTTAATTATGACTAGCGTTCTCTGATCTTGGCAGTACCAAGATGTGGTATATTTGTAACTTGTGTCTTTTAACTTATAACCTACAACCTGTAATTAATCCTCTGTAACTTGATACCTTGATACTGGCCGCCGCGGTGCACTCTTGACTTGACTTGACTAGATAACTGGTCGTATTTGACTTGTCCTGACACCGTGGGTGTTCTTTCTTGTTATTTTATGCAATCCACTTGTCTTGTCTTGCATCATGTCTAGGAAGTGACTCCCTGGGTACCATGGACAGGGACTCGCGCTAAATCGGATTAGGCTAATAGTTAGATCAAACTAGAACATGGAGAATTTCCAGTCACAGGCGATCTCGTTATCTGGGCGCTTTAAATGGACTTGTAGCCTGCCGACGAGTAGGGTACATTTCCAGCACACTGTCATGTGTTGCACTCTCTAAGTCACCTAAAGGTATATCATCTCCTGGGCGATGTACCGAACCATACTCTCGACCCGCGGAAGGATAACTGGATAGTCTGCAGGGCTTGGGACTGGAAATTTCTCATTTGCATCTTGTTCGTAATTAGGCTTGTGATAACCCTAGTTAGTTAAGTAGTAAGCCGTAGTATTTGCTTGGCCATTTGTGAATGGATGGTGTCCAGCCTGGTCTAAGTCTCGTCTAAGTCCCTGTACCTGGTACTCCTGTACATGATTGTTTTACTTATCTTTAACAATAAATGGGTAGAGACAAGTGCTATTCAGGCGAAGGGTTACAATCCCGGTCCTTGTTTGGTTTACGGGTTGTAATCTGGCTCCCGGAATGGTTCCATGTCCCTAGTCGTTTATTGTCCTGTTGTACTCTTTATTACTTGTACTTTCTTCCATTTTCTTATGTTCTGATATGCTGGCTTTTGTTCTTATTTTGTGGCCTCCTTGTGGCACTTGCTCTTTCTGGGGTTTGACCCAGCTGGTTTTGTGTGGCCAGATTTTGGAGCAGCACCTGAGGATCTTCCGAACTTCTAGCCCAATGGTGACGACTAGAAGGAACCCGGGCTACGAGTGGATTTTCTATTTTGTTTCACCCACTCCATTATAAATTATTCTTTTGAGGCGTTTAGCCGACGAGCACCTGTTAGCTCGATGCACATTTACTTACTGTCTGCCTACGGGCTGTAAACATGATTAACAAATCCTAGGGTTGATCATGTATGACTTAACTCTTGCTAGTCCTCGTATTTTGTATGACTAGCTTCATGATCAACTGAATATGTAATATTTGGGACGCCTTTTATTGTATATTTGGTGGTCTAACATCTTGTAACTATATTACTTGCTTGAGATTGAGACAATAGGCTTGACCTTACGAGACCGTTGGCTTGTAGTAAACCCTCATATCTAGACAGCTGTGACCGTATAGCGAGGTGGATTCCATTTCAATATACGTAGCTGGCTATGTACACCCCCGCTCTCCAGTATTCTGGTTCTGGGGCGTGTCATGGTTTAAGTGGTGGCCCATGCAAGTCTTGTCAATCAAGAAATGTGAGGGTTTACCAATAGATGTCTCAATCAGCACTCGCTTTTGATCTCTGCTCGTATCCTCGAATTTCCTGGAATCTTGACCTGATCACATGCATATATCCTTGTTCTATCCTGGTCCTTCCTTATTGTTCCCTATGTCGTCTTCTTCAGCGGCATGGCTCCTGGACCCGCCAATCAGCCGAAAGAAGCTCAGCATGAACCCCAGCAACAAGAGGATCAGGCACAAGACTCAGGAGCGGCCTCCCGAGTTATGCTTCTCGAAGGCCCGGAACCTCCAGTTCAGGCAGCTCCGCCCGTCCAACCGGCTAGACAAGATGAGGGACCTTTGGTAGGGTTTATCAGAGAACTCCTCGCATCCCAAGATCGTCGGGGCGACGCCCTGCACCAGACAGTACAAGATGCCTTGAACAGAGGCGGACATCAAGGGAACTAGGCGGCAAACAGCTTCAATCGATTGAACCCTCCGTTCTTCGATGGCAGCGAGGATGCGATTGCCGTAGATGCATGGCTTCAAGATACCGAAGTAGTTTTGGAAGCAGCTAGAACTCCTGAGAATGAGAAGGTGGTGGTGGTACGCCTACAGTTGCTGGACTTAGCTCGCAGTTGGTGGAAGGTGCAGGCCGTGGGATTAGCGGCACCAGTTGCTTGGGCGGTGTTTAGAGAAAGATTCCAGACGAAGTATTTTGATGCTGTAGCTCGGTACGACCTGCAGACGAGGTTTACCAACTTGAAGCAAAGAGGCAGAACGGTCGACAGTTATGCATCTAAGTTTTCTAGACTCAGTAGGTTTACCTCCACCTTGGTGGCGACCTAGTTTGATAGGGCCCAGCGGTTCCAGCAGGGACTACATTTGGAGATCTTGTTGGCAGTCGAACAGTTCGAGCACCAGACGTTCGATGCAGTATTAAGGGCAACTAGGAGGCACGAGTTCACCTCCCAGATGATCGTGGATAGGACCGGATGTAGGAAGCGGTCCCACAATCTGATGCACCAATCATCAGCTCCAGCCCCGGCAGCAAAAGGTTTAACCATTGGAACTCCGAGGTGGGCGGCCTCAGTAACGTCGGTACAGCATTCAACTCCGACGTACCCGCAGCAGCAGAAGCAGAAGCAGACTTCCGCGATGGGATGTTCTCATTGCGAGAAGCCAAGGTACGTGGTGGCAGATTGTCGCAGGGCGCAGGGATTGTGCCTGGCTTATGGAGCGGCAGATCACAAGATAGGAGCCTGCCCGAATAGGGGTAGTTCGTCCTCTTTTAACCTAACCAGTCCATCGGTTAGGGGACCAGCACCTATGCAGCAGGAGCAGTACCCGAAGCCATTGTTGCCTCAGGCCCAGGCATTTCATCAGCAGAACCAGCAGCAGTATACCCAGGCTCAAGTGTAGAGTAGGCAGAGAGGTTTCCAGCAGAGGGGACCCGCAGCTAGAGGACAAGGTCAGACCATGATGATGACTATGGAAGAAGAAGTTGCATCAGGTGAGGTAGTGGCAGGTACTATTCTCGTCAACTCCTCTCCAGCATTGGTATTATTTGATTCTGGTGCATCGCATTCATTCATGTCTGTACGATTCGCGACACGGGTAGGATTGGAGCCCGAGTCATTATCAGTGAGGCTCAATATACTTATTGGTAATGGTCTTGTGGGAGTAGATCGAGTGTTTTTCTCGTGTCGGATCGTAGTTAGCGGTAGAGAGTTCCCCTCTAGATTTATAGAATTCTCTATGGCAGACTATGATGTAGTCTTAGGAATGGATTGGTTGAGGAACCAGTATGCTAGGATAGACTGCCATGTTGGCAGGGTTGTCTTTAGTATTCCAGGCGAGCCAGAGTTTTTATTTTTCAGAGGCGCAGTGGAACCATCTTCTCCAGTATTGCGGATGGCAGTAGCAGCAGTGCAGTTACCCCGAAAAGTTAAAGAGTTTCCAGATGTCTTCCCAGTGGAACTTCCAGGGATGTCGCCAGAGCAGGAGATTGAGTTCACTATAGACTTGATCCCCGGGACAACACCAGTATCAGAGCGAGTCTACAGGATGGCGCCTTCAGAGTTGGCAATTTTGTACAAGATGATTGAAGAGCTGAGGACCAAGGGATTCATTCGTGCAAGTAGATCGCCTTGGGGAGCCCCGATGCTTCTTGTAAAAAAGAAGGTTGGTATGTCCAGGTTATGTATAGATTATCGTACCTTGAACTCGGTGACAATCAAGAACAGATACCCTCTCTCGAGGATAGATGACTTGTTTGATCAACTCAAAGGGGCTTCAGTATTTTCGAAAATAGACTTACGGTCAGGATACCACCAGATCAGAGCCACAGAGCAGGACATCCCGAAGACAGCTTTCCGATCTAGGTATGGGCATTGGGAGTTTCTTGTTATGCCCTTTGGAGCAACCAATGTTCCAGCCGTATTCATGGACCTCATGAATCGTATTTTTATGCCTTACTTGGATCAGTTCGTGATCGTGTTCCTAGATGATATCCTGGTCTACAGCAAGAGCGAAGCAGAGCATGAGCAGCATCTCAGAATCGTCCTTCAGACGCTTAGAGAGCATCCGTTGTACGCCAAGTTTAGTAAATGAAAGTTCTGGCTCGATCGCATTTCGTACTTGGGTCACATCATTACTCGAGGAGGAGTAGAAGTGGTCCCCAGAAGATTGTGGCTATCGAAACATGGCCAGTACCTAGCTCAGTGGTAGAGGTTCGCAGCTTCCATGGATTAGCCGGCTACTACCGGCAATTCGTTTCAGATTTTGCGAGGATTTCAGCACCGATGACCTAGTTGACCCGCAAGGATGTGCAGTTTGCTTGGACAACAGAGTGCCAGGAATCATTTGAGAAGTTGAAGCGTGGTTTGATAACGGCTTCCATTCTCACGCTTCCAGATGGGACCGGAGGATTCACAGTTTATTGCGACGCTTCAGGCAGAGGATTGGGGTATGTCTTGATGCAGCATGGGAAGGTAATATCTTATGCATCACGTCAACTTCGTGATCATGAGAAGAATTACCCGATCCATGATTTGGAACTGGCAGCAGTAGTGTTTGCACTTAAGCTTTGGCGGCACTACTTGTACGGAGACAGAGTGGAGATATTTACTGATCACAAGAGCCTGAAGTATGTTTTCACCCAGAAGGACCTTAATATGCGGCAGAGAAGATGGCTTGAGCTATTGGTGGACTACGATGTGGATTTGCAGTATCATCCAGGAAAGGCCAACGTTGTAGCAGATGCGTTGAGCCGGAGTTTACTTCCTAACGGCGCAACCAAAATTATTGGCATATCTTCAGAAGATGGGAATCGAAGTGGTTCTTCCTACCAACGTGGCATTGATGGCCAGTCTACAGGTTCAATCCAGCATAGTTGAGAGGATTCGGATGGCGCAATCTACAGAATACAAGATTCAGCGGCTCAGAGCAGAGTATGAGACAGGAAGAAGGCCAGAGTTGTGCATTCATGAAGATGGTACACTTCGACATGGCACTCGTCTTTGTGTACCCAGTGGAGATATCAGACAGGAGGTCATGGCAGAAGCTCACAGTTCACAGTATTCTATTCATCCCGGTGGTACGAAGATATATAGGGATATTCGTCAGTATTTTTGGTGGAATGGCATGAAGAGGGAGATAGCCCGGTTTGTCTCTCAGTGTTTGGTTTGCCAGCAGGTTAAAGCTGAACATCAGAGGCCCGCTGGACTTTTTCAGCCCTTGCCGATTCCAGAATGGAAGTGGGAGCATGTGACCATGGATTTTGTGACTGGATTGCCTAAATCCCCAGCTGGTAGAGATGTTATTTGGGTTATAGTTGACAGGCTCATGAAGGTGGCTCATTTTCTTCCATTCAGAGTTGGTCAGTCTACGGCCCAGTTGGCAGAGATGTACCTCAGGCAGATTGTCAGGCTTCATGGTGTGCCCGTCAGTATCACCTCGGACTGAGATTCAAGATTCACACACTTTTGGGGCAGCCTGCAAGAGAGTTTAGGAACTCACCTA
Source organism: Iris pallida (assembly GCA_029216955.1). Lineage (NCBI taxonomy): Eukaryota > Viridiplantae > Streptophyta > Magnoliopsida > Asparagales > Iridaceae > Iris > Iris pallida. Next base: position 8,465,262 of record JANAVB010023995.1, on the reverse strand, counting down.
CAATTTAGCTCAGCTTATCACCCGCAGACAGATGGCCAGTCGGAACGCACAATCCAGACTCTTGAAGATATGTTAAGGTCTTGTACCCTTGACTTCGGTGGTTCATGGGAGGATCACCTGCACCTGGTGGAATTCTCGTACAACAATAGTTTTCAGGCCAGTATTCAGATGGCTCCGTTCGAGGCACTATATGGCAGGAAGTGCAGATCCCCGTTAGCCTAGAACGATGTTGGAGAGAGGCAGATGCTTGGTCCAGAAATGATTGCCCAGACAGTTGAAATGGTCAGAAGGATCAGAGATTGCCTTCGAGTGGCCCAAGATCGCCAGCGCCATTGGGCAGATGCTCATCGACGCCCCTTAGAGTTTGCTATCGGCGACCATGTATTCCTTAGGATCTCGCCTAACCGCGGCGTCATTCGCTTTGGCGTACGGAGAAAGCTTAGTCCTAGGTATATAGGGCCGTTCGATATCCTGGAGCGAGTAGAAAATGTATCCTATCGTCTCGCTCTTCCGCCGTCGCTAAGGGAGGTACATGATGTATTCTATGTGTCCCAATTACGACGGTACATCCTAGACCCGAGCCATATCCTGGACCATTCGGAATTGGTTGTTGGTACCAACCTTTCGTATGAGGAGAGGCCCGTGTCTATATTGGACCGGAGAGAGAAGATACTCAAGAATAAGACTATTTGTCACGCCCCAGAACCAGAATACTGGAGAGCGGGGGAGAACATAGCCAGCTACGTATATTGAAATGAAGTCCATCTCGCTATACGGTCACGGCTGTCTAGATATGAAGGTTTACTACAAGCCAACAGTCTCTTAAGGTCAAGCCTACTGTCTCAATCTCAAGCAAATAATATAATCACAAGATGTTTGACCACCAAATATACAATAAAAGGCGTCCCAAATATTATATATTAGCTGATCATGAAGCTAGTCGTACAAAATGCTAGGACTAGCAAGAGTTAAGTCATACATGATCAACCCTAGGATTTGTTAATCATGTTTACAGCCCGTAGACAGACAGTAAGTAAAGTGCATCGAGCTAACAGGTGCTCGTCGGCTAAACGCCTCAAAAGAATAACTTTACAATAGAGTGAGCGAAACAAAATGGAAAACCCACTCGTAGCCCGGGTTCCTTCTAATCGCCACCATCGGGCTGGAGGTTCGGTAGATCCTCGGGTGCTGCTCCGAAATTTGGCCACACAAAACCAGCTGGGTCAAACCCCAGAAAGAGCAAGTGCCACAAAGGAGGCCACGAAATAAGAACAAAAGCCAGCATATCAGAACATAAGAAACGAAATAGAAGAAGGTACAAGTAATAAAGAGTGCAACAGGACAATAAACGACTAGTGACGTGGGACCATTCCGGGAGCCAGGTTACAACCCTTAAACCAGACAAGGACCGAGGTTGTAACCATTCGCCTGAACAGCACTCTGTCTCTATCCATTTATTGTTAGAGATAAGTAAAACAAGCATGTACAAGAGTTCCTGGTACAGGGGCTAGACAAGACTTAGACAAGGCTGGACTCCATCCATTCACAAGCGGCCAAGCAATTACTACGGCTTACTACTTAACTAACTAGGGTTATCACAAGCCTTAATTACTAACAAGATGCAATAAGAATTTCCCAGTCCCAAGCCCTGCAGACCATCCAGTTATCCTTCCGCGGGTTGAGAGTATGGTTGGGTACATCGCCCCGGAGACGATATACCCTTAGGTGACTTAGAGGGTACAACACATGACAGTGTACTGGAAATGTGCTCTACTCGTCGGCAAGCTACAAGTCCAATTAAAGCGCCCAGATAACGAGACTGCCTGTGACTGGAAATTCTCCATAAACTATAGTTAGATCTAGTCATTAGCCTAATCCATGTTCAGTACAAATCCCTGACCGTGGGAAACCAGAGAGTCACGTCCTAGACATGATGCAAGACAAGACAAGTGGATTGCACAAGCAAGCAAGCAGGAACACCCACGGTGTCAAGTTGATTATACGAGTCAAGTTTCAAGTTACAAGTCAAGTCAAGTCAGGAGTGCGCCGCCATGGGCCACTATCAAGTTATCAAGATAAATCATGTCAGGGTACTTGTCAGGAGTGCGCCACGACGGGCCACTATCATGTCAGGTTGGTTATGTCAGGAGTGCACCACTACGGGTCACTGTCGTGTTATGCTAGGTCCTTGTCATACCATGCCATGTACAATAGTCATTCCAAACATATTAAGTAAAATCAAGTTCATGACAAAAGGCGTAAGGATTATAGAAGAGCCAGGCTTAAGGAAAAAAAAAACCAAATCTCCATGATTGGACAGATTGCGCAAGGGTCCCTGGGGTCGGGTTGCGCAGGAGTCAAGTGCGCCAGGGGGCCAACTGCGCAGGAGTGAGCTGCGCAGAAGTCGGCTCGCGCTGAGCTGGTTGGCGCAGGGGTCAGATGGCGCAGGGTTGAACTACGCAGGGGTGGAGTGCGCAGGGTCCAAGTCGAGCGGGGTTAGATTGCGCGGGAGCCAACTGCGCAGGGGTGAACTGCGCATTGGTGAATGGCGCAGGAACAGACTGCGCATGAGCAGGCTGCGCATGAGCAGACTGCGCATGAATGGATGGCGCATGGGGCTGAACGCAGTCCGCCAAGGGGCAAGCAGCGCGGTCGGCGCTGTGCTAAAGAGCGCAGGCCGAGAGGGGGATGCGCAGTCCAGCACTGCGCTAAAGGGCGCAGGCTGCAGTCTCCTTCTCCAGGCCGAGAAGAACACTCAAAGAACTCCAAAGTTCAAATCTTCATATCTTTATCAAATCAAAACCAAATCTGGATTTTCAAAGGTCTATCTTGAGTAAAATTGAATTCTCTTCCACATGGAAGCATCAAAACCCACAAAAATCCAACCAAAATAGATCAAAACCATGTAAATCTGAAAATAGTTAAAACCTAGATCTAGAACAATAGAGACTCCAAATCATAAAATGCCAAGTTCTAAAGTTAATCTCCATAGCCTAATCTAGCTAATGGACAAATAAAAAGTGGTTCTCATGTGGTGGCAAGGTGCACTTGCCTATGGGTGTTGGTGTTGTGTAGAGGAAGAAAGAAGAAGAAGAAGAAGATAGAGAAATAAATGAGAGAATTATGGAGGAGAGAGAAAAGTAGGTGGAGTTTTAATGAGGGTGGGTTGTGGTGGAATGAGGGTTGAACATAGGCTAAGGTGTTCCAATGCATGTTAAACCAAACCAAACCAAATCAAACCAATTCTCCTCCACAAAATAAACCAAGCCAGGTAAAACCCGTTTTACGAGAAAACCCAAAATTCCACAAGTCGAGCCAAAATACAATTACAGGCCAGAATCTGAGAAAATAAAATACAGGTCCAAGGTACATACAGGCTTAAACAAAATACGTGTTCTGAGATATGGGTGTTACAACTCTACCCACCTTAAAAGAATTCCGTCCTCGAAATTTAATCAAGAGGCTAGAGAGACAAGGACAAGCTATATTAATCACAGGCAAGCTATAACCAGGCAAGCAATCAGACAATCATACATGCAAGCAAGGGATGGAAAACATAAGGCATAAGGAAGACATTATACCTTACGAGTCAAACAGGTAGGGATATCGCGATCGGATATCATCCTCACGCTCCCACGTTGACTCACCTAGAGAGTGATGACCTCAAGCAACACGGACTAAACTAATAGTCTTGTTCTTGAGTATCTTCTCTCTCCGGTCCAATATAGACACGGGCCTCTCCTCATACGAAAGGTTGGTACCAACAACCAGTTCCGAATGGTCTAGGATGTGGCTCGGGTCAAGGACGTACCGTCGTAATTGGGACACATGGAATACATCATGCCTCACTTAGCGACGGCGGAAGAGCAAGACGATAGGATACATCTCCTACTCGCTCCAGAATATCGAACGGCCCTATATACCTAGGACTAAGCTTTTCCCGCACGCCAAAGCGAATGACGCCACGGTTAGATGAGATCCTAAGGAATACATGGTCGCCGATAGCAAACTCCAAGGGACGTCGATGAGCATCGACCCAATACCGTTGGCGATCTTGGGCAACTCGAAGACGATCTCTGATCCTTCTGACGACTTCAACTGTCTGGGCAATCATCTCTGGACCAAGCATCTGCCTCTCTCGAACATCATTCCACGCTAGCGGGGATCTGCACTTCCTTCCGTACAGAGCCTCGAATGGTGCCATCTGGATGCTGGCCTGGAAGCTATTATTGTACGAGAACTCCACCAGATGCAGGTGATCTTCCCACGAACCACCGAAGTCGAGCGTACAAGATCTCAGCATGTCTTCAAGAGTCTGGATTGTGCGCTCTGACTGGCCATCTGTCTGTGGATGATATGATGAACTAAACTGGAGATGAGTTCCCAAACTCTCTTGCAGGCTACGCCAAAAGTGTGACGTGAACCTTGAATCTCGGTCCGAGGTGATACTGATGAGCACACCGTAAAGCCTGACAATCTGCCTGAGGTACATCTCTGCCAACTGAGCTGTTGACTGTCCAACTCTGAATGGGAGAAAATGAGCCACCTTCGTGAGCCGATCAACTATAACCCAAATAGCATCTCGACCAGCTGGGGATCTAGGTAATCCAGTCACAAAATCCATGGTCACATGCTCCCACTTCCATTCTAGAATCGGCAAGGGCTAAAGAAGTCCAGCGGGCCTCTGATGTTCAGCTTTAACCTGCTGGCAAACCAAACATCGAGAGACAAACCGGGCTATCTTCCTCTTCATGCCATTCCACCAGAAGTGCTGACGGATATCACGGTACATCTTCGTGCCACCGGGATGAATAGAATACTGCGAACTGTGAGCTTCTGCCATGACTTCCTGTCTGATATCTCCACTGGGTACACAAAGACGAGTGCCGTGTCGAAGTGTACCATCTTTATGGATGCATAACTCTGGCCTTCTTCCTGCCTCATACTCTGCTCTGAGCCGCTGAAGCTTGAAATCTGTAGACTGTGCCATCCGGATCCTCTCAACTATGCTGGACTGAACTTGTAGGCTGGCTATCAATGCCACGTTGGTAGAAAGAACCACTTTAATTCCTATCTTCTGAAAATCTGCCAATAACTCTGGTTGTGCCGTCAGGAAATAGACTCCTGCTCTCCTGCTCAACGCATCTGCTACAACGTTGGCCTTTCCTGGGTGATACTGCAAATCTACATCGTAGTCCACCAGTAGCTCGAGCCATCTTCTCTGCCGCATATTAAGGTCCTTCTGGGTGAAAACATACTTCAGGCTCTTGTGATCAGTAAATATCTCCACTCTATCTCCGTACAAGTAGTGCCTCCACAACTTAAGTGCAAACACTACTGCTGCTAGCTCCAAGTCGTGGGTCGGGTAACTCTTCTCATGGTCACGAAGTTGGCATGATGCATAAGATATTACCTTCCCATGCTGCATCAAGACACATCCCAATCCTCTTCCTGAAGTGTCGCAATAAACTGTGAATCCTCCGGTCCCATCTGGAAGTATGAGAATGGGAGCCGTTATCAAACCTCGCTTCAACTTCTCGAATGATTCTTGACACTCTGCTGTCCAAACAAACGGCACATCCTTACGAGTCAACTGGGTCATCGACGCTGAAATCCTTGCAAAATCTGAAACGAATAGCCGGTAGTAGCCGGCCAATCCAAGGAAGCTGCGAACCTCTGCCACTGAACTAGGTGCTGGCCAAGTCTCGATAGCCACAATCTTCTGGGGATCCACTTCCACTCTTCCTCGAGTAATGATGTGACCCAAGTACGAAATGCGATTAAGCCAGAACTCGCATTTACTGAACTTGGCGTACAACTGGTGCTCCCTAAGCGTCTGAAGGACGATTCTGAGATGCTGCTCATGCTCTGTTTCGCTCTTGCTGTAGACCAAGATATCATCTAGGAACATGATTATGAACTGATCCAGGTAAGGCATAAAAATACGATTCATGAGGTCCATGAATACTGCTGGCGCATTGGTTGCTCCAAAGGACATAACAAGGAACTTCCAATGTCCATACCTCGATCGAAAAGCTGTCTTCGGGATGTCCTGCTCTCTGACTCTGATCTGGTGGTATCCTGACCGCAAGTCTATCTTCAAAAACACTGAAGCCCCCTTAAGTTGATCAAACAAGTCATCTATCCTCGGGAGAGGGTATCTGTTCTTGATTGTCACTGAGTTCAAGGTACGATAATCTACACATAACCTGGACGTACCATCCTTCTTTTTCACAAGAAGCATCGGGGCTCCCTAAGGCGATCCACTTGCACGAATGAATCCCTTGGTCCTGAGTTCTTCAATCATTTTGTACAAAATCTCCAACTCTGAAGGCGCCATTCTGTAGACTCGCTCTGATACTGGTGCTGTTCCGGGGATCAAGTCTATAGTAAACTCGATCTCCCTCTCTGGCGGCATCCCTGGAAGTTCCTCTGGGAAGACATCTGGAAACTCTTCAACTATCCGGGGCAACTGCACTGCTGCTACTGCCATCCGCAACACTGGGGAGGATGGCTCTACCGCGTCTCTGGAAAATGAAAACTCTGGCTCGCCTGGAACGCTAAAAACAACTCTGCTAACATGGCAGTCTATCCTAGCATACTGGTTCCTCAACCAATCCATGCCTAAGACTACATCATAGTCTGCCATAGGGAACTCTATAAATCTAGCGGGGAACTCTCTACCGCTAACTACTATCCGACACGAGAAAAACACTCGATCTACTCCTACAAGACCATTACCAGTAAGTATATTGAGCCTCACTGATAATGACTCGGGCTCCAATCCTATCTGTGTCACGAATCGTGCAGATATGAATGAATGCGATGTACCAGAATCAAATAATACTAATGCTGGAAAGGAGTTGACGAGAATAGTACCTGCCACTACCTCACCTGGTGCAACTTCTTCTTCCAAAGCCATCATCATGGCCTGACCTCTAGCTGTGGGTCCCCTCTGCTGGAAATCTCTCTGCCTGCTCTACACTGGAGCCTGGGCACACTGCTGCTGGATCTGCTGTTGAAATGCCTGGGCCTGAGGCAACAATGGCCTCGGGTACTGCTGCTGCTGCATAGGTGCTGGTCCCCTAACCGATGGACTGGTTAGGTTGGAAGAGGACGAACTACCCCTATTCGGGCAGGCTCCTATCTTGTGATCTGCCGCTCCACAAGTTAGGCACAATCCTTGTGTCCTATGACAATCTGCCACTACATGGCCTGGCTTCCTGCAATGAGAACATCCTATTGCCGAAGTCTACTTCTGCTTCTGCGGGTACGTCGGGGTGGAATGCTGAACCGACGTTACTGAGGCTGCCCGCCTCGGAGTTCCAATGGTCAATCCCCTAGCTGCCGGGGCTAGAGCTGATGATTGGTGCATCTGGCTGTGGGACCTCTTCCTACCTCCGGTTCTGTCCACGATCCTCTGGGAGGTGTACTCATGCCTCCTAGCTGCTCTCAATACTGCATCGAACGTCTGGTGCTCGAACTACTCAACCGCCAACAAGATCTCCAAATGCAGTCCCTGTTGGAACCGCTGGGCCCTATCAAACTCGGTCGCCACCAAGGTGGGGGCAAACCTACTGAGTCTAGAAAACTCAGTCGCATAACCATCGACTATTCTGTCTCCTTACTTCAGGTTGGTAAATTTGGTCTGCAGGTCGTACCGAGCCACAGCATCAAAATACTTTGTCTGGAATCTCTCTCTAAATACTGCCCAAGCAATGGGTGCCACTAATCCCATGGCTTGCGCTGCCCACCAACTGCGAGCTAAGCCCAACAACTGCAGGCGTACCACCGCCACCTTCTCATTCTCAGGTGTCCTAGCTGCTTCCAGAACCACCTCGGTATCCTGAAGACAAGCGTCCGTGGCAATCGCATCCTCGCTGCCGTCGAAGAAAGGAGGGTTCAAGCGCTTGAAGCTGTTGGCCGCGCTGTTCCCTGGATGACCGCCTCTGGTCAAAGCATTTGCCACAGTCTGGTGTAAGGCGTCTCCTCTGCGATCCTGGGAAGCTATCAAGGTCCTGATAAGACCTACCAAGTTCCACAGGCTGGACGGGCCGAACTGGGGGTTCTCCTCCAGTAGGTATAACTCTGGAGGCTACTCCGGAATGCTGGGCCTGATCTCCAGGTTGCTGCTGGTCCACGGGAGGTGCTCCTCCTTGCTGATCGGCAGGGTCAGGTACAGTGCCACTGAGGAAGACGACACAGGGAAATAATAAGGAAGGACCAGGACAGATCAACGATACAAGCATGTAATCAGGGCAAAAATTCCAGGGATTTGAAAATACGGGCGGAGATCAAGGGCGAATACTGATTGAGACATCTATTCGGTAAACCCTCAAATTTCTTGATTGACAAGACCTGCATGGGCCACCACTTAAACCATGTCACGCCCCAGAACCAGAATACTGGAGAGCGGGGGCGAACATAGCCAGCTACGTATATTAAAATGAAGTCCATCTCGCTATACGGTCACGGATGTCTAGATATGAGGATTTACTACAAGCCAACAGTCTCTTAAGGTCAAGCCTACTGTCTCAATCTCAAACAAATAATATAATCACAAGATGTTTGACCACCAAATATACAATAAAAGACGTCCCAAATATTACATATCAGCTGATCATGAAGCTAGTCGTACAAAATGCTAGGACTAGCAAGAGTTAAGTCATACATGATCAACCCTAGGATTTGTTAATCATGTTTACAGCCCGTAGGTAGACAGTAAGTAAAGTGCATCGAGCTAACAGGTGCTCGTCGGCTAAACGCCTCAAAAGAATAACTTTACAATAGAGTGAGCGAAACAAAATAGAAAACCCACTCGTAGCCCGGGTTCCTTCTAGTCGCCACCATCGGGCTGGAGATTCGGTAGATCCTCGGGTGCTGCTCCAAAATCTGGCCACACAAAACCAGCTGGGTCAAACCCCAGAAAGAGCAAGTGCCACAAAGGAGGCCACAAAATAAGAACAAAAGCCAGCATATCAGAACATAAGAAAAGAAATAGAAGAAGGTACAAGTAATAAAGAGTACAACAGGACAATAAATGACTAGTGACGTGGGACCATTCCGGGAGCCAGGTTACAACCCTTAAACCAGACAAGGACCGAGGTTGTAACCATTCGCCTGAACAGCACTCTGTCTCTATCCATTTATTGTTAGTGATAAGTAAAATAAGCATGTACAAGAGTTCCAGGTAAAGGGGCTAGACAAGACTTAGACAAGGCTGGACTCCATCCATTCACAAGCGGCCAAGCAATTACTACGGCTTACTACTTAACTAACTAGGGTTATCACAAGCCTTAATTACTAACAAGATGCAATGAGAATTTCCCAGTCCCAAGCCCTGCAGACCATCCAGTTATCCTTCCGCAGGTTAAGAGTATGGTTGGGTACATCGCCCCGGAGACTATATACCCTTAGGTGACTTAGAGGGTGCAACACATGACAGTGCGTTGGAAATGTGCTCTACTCGTCGGCAAGCTACAAGTCTAATTAAAGCGCCCAGATAACGAGACTGCCTGTGACTGGAAATTCTCCATGAACTATAGTTAGATCTAGTCATTAGCCTAATCCAGGTTCAGTGCGAATCCCTGACCGTGGGAAACCAGGGAGTCACGTCCTAGACATGATGCAAGACAAGACAAGTGGATTGTACAAGCAAGCAAGCAGGAACACCCACGGTGTCAAGTTGATTATACGAGTCAAGTTTCAAGTTTCAAGTTACAAGTCAAGTCAAGTCAGGAGTGCGCCGCCATGGGCCACTATCAAGTTATCAAGATAAATCATGTCAGGGTACTTGTCAGGAGTGCGCCACGACGGGCCACTATCATGTCAGGTTGGTCATGTCAAAAGTGCAGCACTACGGGTCACTGTCGTGTTATGCTAGTTCCTTGTCATACCATGCCATGTACAATAGTCATTCCAAACATATTAAGTAAAATCAAGTTCATGACAAAAGGCGTAAAATATCTAATAAAATATTAATATACAGGACTATAGAAGAACCAGGCTTAAGGAAAAATAAAACCAAATCTCCATGATTGGACAGATTGTGCAAGGGTCCCTGGGGTCGGGTTGCGCAGGAGTCAAGTGCGCCAGGGGGCCAACTGCGCAGGAGTAAGCTGCGCAGAAGTCGGCTCGCGCTGAGCTGGTTGGCGCAGGGGTCAGATGGCGCAGGGTTGAACTGCGCAGGGGTGGAGTGCGCAGGGTCCAAGTCGAGCGGGATTAGATTACGCGGGAGCCAACTGCGCAGGGGTGAACTGCACATGGGTGAATGGCGCAGGAACAGACTGCGCATGAGCAGGCTGCGCATGAGCAGGCTGCGCATGAGCAGACTGCGCATGAATGGATGGCGCATGGGGCTGAGCGCAGTCCGCCAAGGGGCAAGCAGTGCGGTCGGCGCTGCGCTAAAAAGCGCAGGCCGAGAGGGGGATGCGCAGTCCAGTACTTCGCTAAAGAGCGCAGGCTGCAGTCTCCTTCTCCAGGCCGAGAAGAACACTCCAAGAACTCCAAAGTTCAAATCTTCATATCTTTATCAAATCAAAACCAAATCTGGATTTTTAAAGGTCTAACTTGAGTAAAATTGAATTTTCTTCCACATGGAAGCATCAAAACCCACAAAAATCCAACCAAAATAGATCAAAACTATGTAAATCCAAAAATAGTTAAAACCTAGATCTAGAACAATGGAGACTCTAAATCACAAAATGCCAAGTTCTAAAGTTAATCTCCATGGCCTAATCTAGCTAATGGACAAATAAAAAGTGGTTCTCATGTGGTGGCAAGGTGCACTTGCCTATGGGTGTTGGTGTTGTGTAGAGGAAGGAAGAAGAAAAAGATGAAGAAATAAATAAGAGAATTATGGAGGAGAGGGAAAAGTAGGTGGAGTTTTAATGAGGGTGGGTTGTGGTGGAATGAGGGTTGAACATAGGCTAAGGTGTTCCAATGCATGTTAAACCAAACCAAACAAAATCAAACCAATTCTCCTCCACAAAATAAACCAAGCCAGGTAAAACCCATTTTACGAGAAAACCCAAAATTCCACAAGTTGAGCCAAAATACAATTACATGCCAGAATCTGAGAAAATAAAATACAGGTCCAAGGTACATGTAGGCTTAACCAAAATACGTGTTCTGAGATATGGGTGTTACACTATTAGCTTAGTCCGTGTTGCTTGGGGTCATCACTCTCTAGGTGAGTCAACGTGGGAGCGTGAGGATGACATCCGATCGCGATATTCCGACTTGTTTGACTCATAAGGTATAATGTCTTCCTTATGCCTTATGCTTATGTCCCTTGTTTGCATGCGTAATTGTTTGATTGTTTGCTTAGTATAGCTTATTTGTGAATAGTATAGCGGGCTCTTACATCTCTAAGCATCTTGATTTAAATTCCGAGGATGAAATTCTTTTAAGCTGGGTAGAGTTGTCACCCCCATTTCCCGTATTTCGTATTTATACTCGTAGTTGGATTTTGGCATGTATTTTATTTTTCTCGACTTGCGGAATTTTGGGTTTTCTCGTATTTTGGGTTTCGGCTCGGCTCGGTTTTAGTTGGGTTGGTTTGATTTTAAACCTAATGGAACACCTTAACCTATACTCCACCCTTCTTCCACCACAACCCACCCTCATTAAAATCCCCACCAACTATTCTCTCTCCTCATTACTTCCCTCATTAATTCCTAACTCCTTCTTCCTTCTTCCACACAACACCCCACCCATAGGCAAGTGCATCTTGCCACCACATGAAGACAAAATTTTATTTGTCTATTAGCTTAATTAGATGATTTGGAACAACATTAGAACTTGATATTTTTGGAATTGGAGCTTGGATTCTCCTAGATCTAAGTTTTTACCATTTTCAGAATTTTTTGGGTTTGGTCTACCAAACTTGGAATTTTTACTTATTTTGATGCTTCTATGTTGTAGAGAATCGAATTTTACACAAGTTAGACTCTTGAAATTCCGGATTTCGCTTTTTATGGACCAAGTTGTGAAGTTCCAAAGTTTTGAGGCCATTGGTGTTCTTCCATTCAGCTTGAGGAAGAAGAAGACCCCTCCCAGCCGTGCTGTTTAGCGCCGGGCTGCTCCCCCCGTACCGTGCTCTTTAGCGCTGGCCGCTGACCCGCTGGCGCGCGCGCTCTTTAGCGCGCTGCTGCCCCCGTCCGATTGCGCTGAGCCCCGCGCGCTGCGCACCTTGCTGGCCCGCGTGCCCCTGCACGCTTTGCTGGCCGCGCGCCGCTACGCGCTTGGCTGGCCGCGCCCCTGTGCGCCTTGCTGGCCGTGCTCCCCTGCGCGCCTTGCTGGCCCGCGTGCCCCTGTGCGCCTTGCTGGCCCGCGCATTCCCTGCGCGCCTTGCTGCCTTGCACCCCTGCGCACTTGGCTGCCTTGCCCTCCTCCCCCGTATGCCCCGCGCGCAGTTGATCCTGTTGACCCCGCTCGCGCCCCTTGGCGCGCTGCAACCGTTCCCGAGCGCGTCTCTTGGCGCCGCTTGTCCGAGCCCCTTGTCTGGCACACCCTGTGCCATTGCTTTCCTTCCTGACCCTTGGTGTTCCCCTTGGTCCTCGGTTTCTTTCTTGCTGATTTTGTTTTCTGAGATCTTGATGCCCACAGCACGACTTGACTTAACCCGACACGTCTTAACACGATTTTCTGTGTTTTAATTATGACTAGCATTCTCTGATCTTGGCAGTAACTCGATGTGGTACATTTGTAACTTGTGGCTTTTAACTTGTAACCTGCAACCTGTAATTAATCCTCTGTAACTTGATACCTTGATAGTGGCCACCGCGGTGCACTCTTGACTTGACTTGACTTGACTTGACTGGATAACTGGTCATATTTGACTTGCCCTGACACCGTGGGTGTTCTTTCTTGTTGTTTTGTGCAATCCACTTGTCTTGTCTTACATCATGTCTAGGAAGTGACTCCCTGGGTACCACGGACAGGGACTCGCGCAAAATCGGATTAGGCTAATGGTTAGATCAAACTAGAACATGGAGAATTTCCAGTCACAGGTGATCTCGTTATCTGGGCGCTTTAAATGGACTTGTAGCCTGCCGACGAGTAGGGCACATTTCCAGCACACTGTCATGTGTTGCACTCTCTAAGTCACCTAAGGGTATATCGTCTCCTGGGCGATGTACCCAACCATACTCTCAACCCGCGGAAGGATAACTGGATAGTCTGCAGGGCTTGGGACTGGGAATTTCTCATTTGCATCTTGTTCGTAATTAGGCTTGTGATAACCCTAGTTAGTTAAGTAGTAAGCCGTAGTGTTTGCTTGGCCGCTTGTGAATGGATGCTGTCCAGCCTGGTCTAAGTCTCGTCTAAGTCCATGTACCTGGTACTCCTGTACATGATTGTTTTGCTTATCTTCAACAGTAAATGGGTGACAAGTGCTATTCAGGCGAAGGGTTACAACCCCGGTCCTTGTTTGATTTACGGGTTGTAATCTGGCTCCCGGAATGGTTCCGTGTCCCTAGTCGTTTATTGTCCTGTTGTATCTTTATTACTTGTACTTTCTTCCATTTTCTTATGTTCTGATATGCTGGCTTTTGTTCTTATTTCGTGGCCTTCTTGTGGCACTTGCTCTTTCTGGGGTTTGACCCAGCTGGTTTTGTATGGCCAGATTTCGGAGCAGCACCTGAGGATCTTCCGAACTTCCAGCCCAATGGTGACGACTAGAAGGAACCCGGGCTACGAGTGGGTTTTCCATTTTGTTTCACCCACTCTATTGTAAATTATTCTTTTGAGACGTTTAGCCGACGAGCACATGTTAGCTCGATGCACATTTACTTACTGTCTGTCTACGGGCTGTAAACATGATTAACAAATCCTAGGGTTGATCATGTATGACTTAACTCTTGCTAGTCCTCGCATTTTGTATGACTAGCTTCATGATCAACTGAATATGTAATATTTGGGACGCCTTTTATTGTATATTTGGTGGTCTAACATCTTGTAACTATATTACTTGCTTGAGATTGAGACAATAGGCTTGACCTTAAGAGACCGTTGGCTTGTAGTAAACCCTCATATCTAGACAGCCGTGACCGTATAGCGAGGTCGATTCTATTTCAATATACGTAGCTGGCTATGTACGCCCCCGCTCTCCAGTATTCTGGTTCTGGGGCGTGACACGCCCTGATATAATATTTAGTGTTTGCTTGTATGCACGTTTCCAAGATAACCCTAAGGAATCACACTTGTGTGCGGTTAAGCTTATCTTTCGATACCTTAAAGATACTTTTTCTGTCGGCTTATAGTATCCCGAAACCATATTCATTGACCTAACCGGTTACTCGGATGCTGATTTTGCTGGATGCAAAGTAGATAGAAAAAGTACTAGCGATACGTGTCATTTCCTAGGTAAGTCTCTAGTCTTTTGGTTTAGCAAGAAGCAAAATTCTGTCGCATTATCAACTACTGAGGCTGAGTATATCGTCGCAGGATGTTGTTGTACAAAAATTTTGTGGATGAAGCAAACCTTAGAAGACTTTGGTTTACAGTATTCACATATACCCATTTTCTGTGACAACACTAGCACTATCAATTTGACTAAGAATCATGTATGTCACCACGGATACGACTAAAGCAAAACGGTATTTAAGTGTTCCTCGGTGAACCTCTATTAGCTGGGACAATACCCCTACAACTAATCTGAGACAGTAGCTGCGTAACGAAATTTAATTCATAAAATAATATTAATTATATTAATTGAAATTTAAAATAATTAAACTTGGAATTAAATAATTAAAAAGGATTGATGAATATAAAGTGGCACTGTATTTATTTCTGTTCAAAAATACCTCAACAGAACCCTAGGCGAACTCTGACCGAATTCGGCCCGAGTTTGTCCCGAGTTCTGTTGGTGTCGGGTATTTTAAGTTAGAACCTACTGACCCCCTTCATATTCATCTCCTCTAAACCCTCAAGAATACAGCATCAGCTACGACCTGAGATCTAAAATCCTAGTTTTCTCCAACCCATTGCTCTCTATTCCTTTGGAGATTTCAATCCAAACTTTGGATTTGTGTGGAGTTTCTCGTTTTCTTCAACATACTCGAATCTCAGAAGGTATAACCTCCTCCTTCTCTTTCTTTCAATTTCATAAATTTCTATATTGTTCATAGAAATAACGCCTAAGAAGTTCAACCCCTGTAAAAGGAAGAAGACGGCGGCTAGTGAAGAGGCGTCGTCTTCAGATCCAATCCATGAATCCCTCTTTTCACCTGTCTAAACGGACGATGGGGCATTTAATGGATTTTTTTTCCAAACCCATGATCAATTGCTTTTATGGTATGCAGATTTCTCGATTCGTAACATATGTCCCGACGCTCCGATTAAATGGACCGTCTTTCCCGACCACGTACTTAATTTGAAGCATTAGGATTGCATAATCTTGTTACACATTCATATCCAATTGCATCTAATGTTATCCGTTTATTCTATTGCAATTTCACTCTTGATACTTTTACTGTTAAAAGTTATCTCGCCGGAACCGATATTCAATTCAATGATGTCGACTTAGCGAAAATCTTTGATATTCCAAATAAAGGTGCTCCGCTAGACGATATCACAGAATTTGAATTTCCCGTAGGCACGACCTTAAACAGCTTCAAGAACAAACTTTGCTCTCTTAATCGAGTTCGTTCTGGTAAGTTCAAAGCTGCTAATTTGAAATTATTTTTCTATTACTTACACCGCATCGTCTACTCCACTATATTGCCCAAATCTGCTTCAAAGGACGATGTGACTACCCTTGAGATGTCTGCCCTTTATCATATTTATAAGGGTATTCCTTTTTCTGTCCCCAAGACTATCATTCAGATGATGGGTCATTGTCGCAAAAGGAATAGAAACCTTGCCTACGCGATGATCCTTCCAATCATCTTTCAGCATTTTGAGATTAATTTATCCACTTGTGCTCGTGACTCTGAGCCCAAGTATCTTCAGCTCTCTAGTCGCAGCGCAGTTGTTCCTCCTGCTCCTCCTACTACTCCACCTCCACCTCCACAGGACTATCCTATGTCTTATGAGGGTATTTACCAGCAACTTTTTGATTTGCGAGCATTTATTACTGACACATCAAGAAAATGCGAGTTCCGAGATGCCAGTCAATTTTAGGCTCTCGCAAACTCCTTTGCAGATATGCAATTTGCTCAGACTGGTCATTTTGCCAGTTCTCTTCCCCGAGATCTAGCTGTACCAGGCTACCACTATGAGGATGAGGCGGTTCATCACTTCTTTGAGCCCGATAATGCTTATGACTAGTACCGAGGTTCTAGTGCTACTCTACACCCTTCTTGAGCTGGTCCATTTGGACATGGTGGCGCTGTTGGCGCTGATGATGATGATTCTGAGGACTTTTGATCTAGACGTGACATATTTTGTCTAGATATTATCTAGTTAGACTTTATTTTATCTATGTATGCTTGGAAATGCTCCAACATTCTAAGATAGTACTCTCTTTGTTTTAGCACTGAGACTTTTTATTGCTGAGTTTGGAGAGAAAACCAGATCCTCAGCGGGACGCAACAAGGTACATAATACGCAAGCCAAGTGTACGATAGTTATAAATAAATAGTAAAAGTAAATATGTCCACAAAGGTGGGTGAATCTAACATAATCAACTAAAATGACAAATACAATTTGAGAACATTACTCGAACACGCGGGCTATCACGGTGTACTCCGAAGATCTTTTACGGAACTGGTAACTATGATGAATCCGCAGTTCCAGTAAAGAACTGTGGTAACTGTGAATCTCCGAAGCTCTGGAAAAGAGGCATCAGTAACTATATGGGAAAGTAGCCTAAATGCACGGTGTATGTTCTCCCCTCCCATGTGACCTTACAAATCGTATCCAAGAGACGCTCGGCCAGATCCTCTAGCCAGGACATCGAGTCATAATAATAATACAGTATAGAAATATCAAGTCATGGTCCTAGAATCAAGCACGAACTTCCGTATACCAAGAGGTGATCAAGTACAGGATCCATCAGTAATGTAGTATCACATGAACTTGTCCTAGGGTCTGATATACCCGCAAATATCAGTCACGGAACGTAATATAAATGTCTAATATCGATACCCGATGACAGTATCGTCCATCGGCACCTGAATGTGATTCAGACGCGCGGTACCGAACACGGCCCTAAGTTGATACGATAACATGAACAAAACAACTATTTAAAAATTTGATTATGGAAACTGAAGTACAAGAATGGCAAGGTACACTTGTCTGGCTCCTGGTGCTGAGAAGGAATAGTTGATCCAATGCCCACGTCCAAAGAGTCTAAGGTGTCAAGAGGACCTAGAGGATAATTTGAAACTAATTAGTTATTTAGCTAAGTAAGTCTCTAATAGGTTGTATTATTAGACTAAATTTTTTGTTCTCTAATAGGGGTATAATATAAAACTTTGTCATATATATATATATATATATATATATATATATTTATATATATATATAAATATATATATATATATATATATATATATATATATATATATATATATATATATATATATATATATATATATATATATATTTATATATATATATAAAATATATATATATATATATATATATATATATATATATATATATATATATATATATATATATATATATATATATATGAATGGGAAAAAAATGTGAATGGGGTATTATTGCACCCTAAACTGTGGTTAAAACTTATTCTTCCTAATTATTTATACAACGGCCATTCATGGGCACAAGTTGGGCACTAATTACCTGTATTTGATACCTGAGTACCCACCATAACATATATATATATATATATATATATATATATATATATATATATATATAGGAAGCGGATCAAAGGCCCCGCCCGCGGAGCCCCGTCGAAGCCCCGCCCCCCCCTGCACCATCGGATCGCGCGGGGCCCGCGTGGGGCCCGCCCCCGCCCGTGCGATCCAACGGCTAAGGGGGAGCGGGGCTTCGGCGGGGCTCCGCGGGCGGGGCTCCCGATCCGCTCCCATATATATATATATATATATATAAAATATATATATATAAAAAAATAAATATAGATATATATATATATGAATGGGGAAAAAAATATGAATGTGGTATTATTGCACCCTAAACTGTGGTTAAAACTTATTCTTCCTAATTATTTATACAACGACCATTCATGGGCACAAGTTGGGCACTAATTACCTGTATTTGATACCTGAGTACCCACCATAACATACTGATTCTCCTCTTCCCAACAACATCGACCACAATTTAGGTACTCTATTATATGTTCATGGTAATGTGCTTAGCACAAGAGGCCTAGGTGCATTCCTTAATGTTTCTTCATTGAAACCTTCTATGGCAGGCGTTCTCCATCACCTTGAGCTAGTGAAACAAGAATGCATAAAAGAGGTATAATTGTGAAGTCCCCCCAACTCATTCATGCATACACTATCATGTTCCTCATAACACCCTTGCATGTGTATCCCCCAAGCACTGCCATGTGTCTGACCTTGATTAATCACTACCCAAGAATAAATCCTAACAATACAAGTAACATTTCCCTACATATGGCCATTAGAAAAATCAAAGAGAAAGCCAACTAATGTACTGCTAAAATTTTCTATTTCCTATTACATGAATCCTTATTGCCGTTCTCTGAAAGAAGGAAAAACAAGTGTTGTGCATCGAAAGGAACCTAACACGCGTTGAGCCCTCACACATGAGTTTTTCCCAACTGTATCTTTCTCCCATTCCCGCACAGTTCAAGAGAAACACAACATATGACTCCTATCTCCAAACACACATATAGTTTATTTTTGTTTACTCACATACTCTACATCTATGATTTTACTACTATAGCCAACTTAAATACTACACATGCACATGTAACAATTTAAACATCATACACTAAACCGAGGTTTTATGATGAACCAAAAAGAGTTAATAGGGGTTCGCACTCTGTGTATACAAGTAGCAAGTAGGGACATTACAGTACAATACCAGGAGAGGGAAGCTGTTACGAGCAAGTAGGGAGTCAGGGACATCATACCCCCGGTGCCCTACTAGTTGCACTCCGGCTGGGGAGTATCCCGACAGTGTTTCGAGTTGTGCACCAAGAGAGTGTCGCCCACATGCTTGTCCACTGGAGGGTGGTGAGTGCTCCGCGACAGTGGGGTAGTCTTTGCTTCACCGGCAGGGTCCCACACTACATACGGTGGTGGAACAGTGGAGGCAACCGACGGAAGGAGAGTTAGATTAGGAGGTGAGAACAGGTGGCGACGGCTAGGGTTTTTCTTGTGAAATAGGAAAAGAATAGGAAGTTATATAGAGAGGTAGGGTTAGGAAGCTCTGGAGAGTCACAGACGAGCTGGCAAGTAGGCTCAGCGTGCTCTGAATTTGTAGAGAAACAGTGTACTTGCATTGCCGAGGAAGAGAAACAATAACCTAAAGTTTGTAATTCGGGTGCGGGTAAAAGGGTCGGGTTGATCTAAACCTACCCGTTTTTAACACAACTAAAAGGGGTGATAATTGGGTTTGGGGTTTCGGGTTGGATAGGCCCTGCCCACCCATTTCAAAACTTAGTTCTCAACAGTCCCAAGCTAGGCTGGGCTGGTATTAGGAAAAAATTATTTATTAATATTTTTTTCTTTTCTTTAAGCCGAACCTAAAAAAACATAAATAAATGGCAAAGAATAAATAATCAATATTTGCTAAATATTATTTTTGTTTACAAAATAGTCCTAAGCCTTTCATATAAAAATAAAAATAAAAATTCCTATTTCCTTTCTAAGAATTTCTAACTTAATAGGATGCTTAAATTATCTATATTCTTGAATTACCACAACTAGTAAATAATAATAAGGAAATTACATGATAATAATACTATTGGCATTATATACATATATATATATATATATCTCTACTAAAATCCATATATATGTAAGCAAAATTTAACAAATATAATTTAGCCAGAAAAGTAAAAATAAAATAGTATATAAATGCCTATAGCTCGTAAATAAATAAATAAATAATAATAGGGGGCTTACAGAGAGTCTTCAGATCAAAGATCTTGTATTAAAGTCGGAGAGGCCTTCGGATAAAAGCTCTCGTGTAAGACGTTGGTGAGCCTTCGGATAAAAACTCACGTTGTACTATTTGCTATAATAGTGGATTAAACCAGGTGCTAATCCTGCTCCTGAATCGACCCCGAATCCGTAGATCTCCGGGTACTCCTCGCATAAATCTGGAGAGAAAACCAGGTCCTCATCGGGATGCGACAAGATACATAATATGCAAGCCAAGTGTACGATAGTAATAAATAAATAGGTAAAGTAAATATGTCCGCGAAAACCAGCTAAAATGACAAATGCAATTTAAGAACATCACTCAAACATGCGGGCTTTCACGGTGTACTCTGGAGATCTGGTACGAAACTCCGGTAACTATGATGAATCTGCAATTCCGATAAGGAACTGTGGTAACTTTGAATCTTCGAAGCCTTGGGAAAGAGGCATCGGTAACTATGTGGGAAAGTAGGCCAAGCGCACGGTGTATGTTCTCCCCTCCCATGTGACCTTACGAATCGTATCCACGAGACGCTCGGCCATATCCTCTAGCTAGGACATCGAGTCATAATAATAATAATACAGTGTAGAAATATCAAGTCATCATCCTAGAATCAAGAACGGACTTCCGTATACCAAGATGTAATCAAGTACCGGATCCGTCAGTAATGTAGTGTCACATGAACATGTCCTAGGGTTTGATGTACCTACAACTATCAGTCACGGAACGTAATGTAAATGTCTAAAATCGATACCCGATGACAATACATCCATCGGCATCTGAATATGATTCAGACGTATGGTATGGAACACGACCCTATGTCGATACAATAACATTAACAGAACAACTATTTAAGAATTTAATTATGGAAACTAAAGTACAAGAATGACAAGGTACACTTGTCTTGCTCCTGGTGCTGATAAGGAATAGGTGATCCAATGCCCATGTCCGAAGAGTCCAAGGTGTCAAGAGGACCTAGAGGATAATTTGAAACTGTCATGACCCGCTTCGGAATAATCGGATGCGAATCGAGTCATGCCCGGCCTACGCTGTCGTTGACAGTGGTAGTCAACCGTCTACTCTAGTCATCATCCAGTATAATCACATATCTCATCGCATAATCTATCAAGAGTTATCTACTACTAATCATACAGATCACTAAGCAGTTATTACAGCATTTTACATAAATATTTGGGTACAAAACAGGTAAATAAAAAGGCCATCTAAACCTAAAATATCCTCAAACTCAATACATCCAATCAATCCTATACATAAATCTACATCTCAGGAACATAGTCCTGATCTTGCTGAGCATCTGGAGTGAGCTCCGCTATTAGGTCTCCCTGCTGGCCATAACACTTCTAAGGGATCAATCTCACCTATAATCAACGATCCAGTCAGGAAACAGAGCAAAATATATAGTAGCGCAACTAAATCACAATAGAGCATCAAAGGAAGTAAAATAATAACTAATGTTAAATAAAGGAAATAACTGACATATACACTAGCTACATGAATCATGCATAAGAACATCTTTGAGCATGTAGGGCTATCAAGTCAAGAGTATAGAGTAATGGTATGCTAGCAGTCATATATAGGTATAAGGCATACCATGTACGCTACACTAACAAGGATAAGGTATATAGTAACGATATGCTATCAGTCATGTTTAGTGTAAAGCATATTGTGTACTATATACCATCAGTCAAGTAAACGGACATATTTTATAGTATAATGATATACTAGCAATCAGTTATAGGTATAAAGTATATCATGTATGCTACACTAACAATCAAGCATATGTCTACGCTTAGGTGACTACATGCTTTATAATGTTCTTCCCTCCCCGACACGACAGCATGCAAGTAAGTGAAACGATAAACAAAAGACATGTGAAGTATGATATGCATGCAATGTGTTTAGTTGAGCTACAAGTACTTGTATCTTCCCGTAAATTGTCAATGTCTTCTAATCACATAAAATAGGAAAATGATATTTTTAGAATATATTAAAATAATTCCTATAACTAGTCTAAATGATTCCCAATTGCTAAAATTATTATCTACACTATCTTATCTAACCAGCAATTAATATCACTTCAAGTGATGGGCATACACTACATCAAAACCATTTATCTAATTCATGATAGCCTTTCTATGTTGGCCTAAATAGCCCAATGGCCTAAAATCATTCTCCTCTCATTAATATACAAATTGAACTGGTCCAACATAATACCTATATAACAAAACCCATCAACTGAGCCAAAGCTCAAGTTCTGATATAGCACTCACAGCAATACTCATCTGCACTCTCAGTTCAACCTAACGGCTAGTAAATATAATTAGTTTTGAATCTTCTCTTAACCAAATATGCACTTCAAATTATGAACCAACCTATCTATCTGAGCCCAATCTCTATCCAAGAAATTTAGCCCACCAACAAATAAAACACTCCCAACGACTAAACATTTGAACTCCAAATCCTGTACATTTCAAATCTAGCGGTTAAGTCCCAAATTCAAATTCCAACTGTGCCACCTCTGTTCGCTATAATGCACAGACTCAACTAGTGTGTCGTTGTCATCGTTCCGAGTCAAGAATTGATGCCAGGATACAATAAAATAATGCAGTAGTATATCTGAGTCATCACGATACAGTATTGGTGTCTGATACGGTTGTTCGTATCCCAAACTCGAAAGAGGAAACTGGTTCGGACATATTGTCAAACACATCACATGCGAGAACAAAGGATACAAATATTTGAATCCGTTTGAAAACTCGAAAGAGATTAATTGTTCAAAATTACTTTAATCAGAGGAAATCACTCAGAAACCAGTTCTAGATCAAAAATTCCTAGGGAATACAAAGTGAATCGATGGATCAAACTGTCAATTATTCAATTCGATCAAAATTGTTCGAGAAAACCCACTACCAATGCAAATTCAAGAATTTAAGGTCGTTCTCACCAGACAGATCAATCTATATGTCCAATTCAACCCCTTGCATGATTCCTCGAGTCGAGTCGATCCTTGTCAAAGCTAACTCGACCGAAGGAACCCCGACAAAAATCAAGAATAATGAACCGATCGATCGATCGAGCAAGGAAAGAATATGAACTAAATGGTGCAAGGAACTCACCAATTAAATGGAGCGATTGGTTGTCTGATACATAAATAGAGTCAACTACGAATCAGAGAAATTGCAGCGACGAAGATGTAACAATGCCGTGAACTCAATGATCAAAATTGAGGTGAAGGATCGAACAGAGGAAGAAGAAAGGAATGACTTACCACGTTCGATGATGAATGTTGCCGTGACTTCATAGAGAATCGTCGCTGATCGCCATGGACACGAGCTCGACGCCAAAGAGAAAGAAAGGAGAGTGGAGTAGAATTTTTGGCAGGGCTTCATCGGTGTAGAGGGGGATGAAGAATTGGGTCAATAGAAGCGCTATTCATAGGCAACACGGGATCGTCGGCCTTTAGAAACGAACGGCGGAGATTGACAAGGTTAAGTCGATTATGAAGGGATGGTGTGGATGGCCAAGGCTATGTCATTGGAGACGAAGTTTCGGGTACGCTCTGGAGTAGTCGAGCATCGTGGCGCCACCCTCGTCGTCGGCCAAGAATTGAAGATGAGGAGGAAGAAGAAAGTTTTAGGAAATTTGGGATGGGTGACCTAATAATAAAGCTGGGTTGGCTTAACAGGTTGAGGAGAGGTTGACGGGTCTGGTAAATGGTTAACCCGACCTCTAGTTTTAAGCTCAGGCTGTGGGCTTAGCCCAGTAATAGCCTATGGTGGCTAAATAGGTTGTTCGATTAATTTAGGTTTATAGGCTAAATAGATAGGTTAAATATGTGGCCTTGGCCAATTTAAGACTATGGCCTAACAAAATATAAAATGTATATATTATTTATTTGAATAAATAATATTTCAAAATAAAATAGATAAATAATAAAATATACCTAATAGATAAATATATAAGTTTAAATATAGTAGATAGATAACTATAATATAATAGAAATATATGATAGACTTGATGGAACTGGAGATTCCCAGGACCCTTTCTTTGGTGTGCGTATTGATCGATAGAAAGTTAAACAGATCTAATACGTGTTCTAACCCTTCATAGGCGGAAACTAAGTTTCACGAATTATACCTGCGACGGAAAGGAGGCAAGTAATTCCTGGCAATCTCGAGCGGACGACCCCAAGATCTTCTACAGATATTCCTTCCTCAAGTTGGACGTCGTGTGGGCGACGATCTCCCAACCTTTTCTTCTCCTTGGCAGCCCTCTCTTTCTATCCTTACATGAATCACGAATTTAGAGAAAGTTTCATATTTCTGATCAGTAATCTGGAGGCCAGAGAATAGAGGATATATATAGGCTACGGCAGGGACCATGAGAAGAAATTAGGGTTAGGCCTCCTAACGGATCTGGATATCCCGTGTTCAGCCCGAACACACAATCCAGGCCCATTAACAATAGCTCGGTCCACTAATGAGCTATTATTGCACTACCTCCCGAATCCCAAATTATGTTTGCGGGCTCCTTTTATTATATGCTCGTTTGGCTCCCCATGTTAAGATATCGTATGTCCGTCGATCAAATTAAGTTACTGACAACTATATTGATTCGGCATCTTTTATCCTTAAGTAGTACCGCTCAACTTTATTTGTCATGTCGAAGATTATCCACCTGCAGGGTTTATATGACAATCCTTATGAGCTCCTTAAGAGGACATCATCAACCCGATGTATCAGGACATGGATTCAATTTATAATCAATAGCCCATCATACATATAATGTTATTACCCAATTCATAGAGGTTGTTGATCCATAATGAATCTCACTCTTTTATGAGTCAAAGTAATGCACACTGTATATACATGTCCATTATTATATCCGGATTAAGAGCACAAGCATCCATAATAACAGAGGTGTTTGTTCTCTTATGTAGTCAGTACAAAGAGAACAACCTCAAGTGGTCCTGTTCAATATACACAAAGTATACTAGTGTAAACCTATAGTCAAGATAGACTAATACCAGATTACACTACAACCTTTCCAATAGATTATCCAAGTCCATCTAGGTTGTGAACTATTTATATACTCCATAGGGAACTGATAATATGATCTTCTGTGTGACACACACACACCATATTATCTATAATATAGAATATCAAACATTTGTATTAACACTTGCAACAAATACAATATGCAAACATTTGTCCATATGATTCTCATTCAAAATTTAAGGAAATAAGGTTACTACAAAAGTGATGCTTTTATTATATAACCCTAACAATCTCCCACTTATACTCAAAGCATTGCTTTTCAGTATACTGTTACAAATCTCCCACTAATACTTAAAGCCATGCTGCTACACATCTGACTCCCATTCCCTCAACATGACTATCAAAAGCCTTAGCTGGTAAGCTCTTTGTAAAGGGATCAGCTAGGTTGTCGGCTGATGCTATCTTGATCACAACAACTTTTCCTTTCTTTACAAAATCTCGTATCAGGTGGTACTTGTGCTCAATGTGTTTGCCTGTCTTATGGGCTCGTGGTTCCTTCAAGTTTGCAACTGCACCACTATTATTACAATAAAGTATAATAGACTTATGCAAACTAGGTACCACATCCAAGTCCAACAGAAAGTTTCTGAGCCAAACCGCTTCTTTGGCTGCCTCAGAGGATGCCACATACTCGGCTTCCATGGTGGAATCAGCAATACATTTTTGCTTGATACTCCTCCACACAATGGCTCCACCTCCCAAAGTAAACACATAACCTGAGGTAGATTTTCTGGAATCCCTATCTGATTGAAAATATGAGTCTGTATACCCCAAAGGAACTAAACTATCTGTCTGGTAAACTAGCATATACTCTTTAGTCCTTTTCAGGTACTTCAAAATATGCTTTACGGCAGTCCAGTGCTCTTGTCCTGGGTTAGACTGATATCTGCTGACCATGCCTACGGCAAAGCAGATGTCTGGTCTCGTACATAGTATTGCATACATTAAGCTTCCTACTACTGAAGCATAAGGAACTACCTTCATGTTCTCTATCTCTTTAGTTGTCCTCGGACACTGCTCCTTTGATAGAGCAATTCCATGTCTAAAAGGTAAGAAACCTTTCATAGAATTTTGCATACTAAAACGAGTTAGTACAGTATCAATATAGGAAGCTTGGGATAAGCCCAACATCCTTTTCTTGCGATCTCGTAGAACTTTAATCCCAAGGATGTGACCTACTTCTCCCAAGTCCTTCATATCAAACTGTTTGGATAACCATACCCTTACATCAGATAACACCTTCACATTGGTTCCAATGAGCAAGATGTCATCCATATAAAGTACTAGGAACACCACCACATTTCCGTCACACTTTCTGTATACACATGATTCATCCTGACATTGATCAAATCTATAGGATTTTATCACCTGATCAAAACATATGTTCCAAGATCTGGAAGCTTGCTTAAGTCCATAAATGGACTTCTTGAGCTTACAAACAAGATGCTCCTGGCCCTTTTTAATGAACCCGTCTGGTTGCTTCATATAGATGTCTTCCTCAAGACTTCCATTAAGGAAAATTGTCTTGACATCCATTTGCCAAATCTCATAATCGAGATGAGCTGCAATAGATAAAAGAATCCGGATAGACTTAAGCATGGCTACAGGAGAAAAGATTTCCTCATAATCGATACCATCTCTTTGAGTAAAACCTTTTGCTACAAGTCGAGCTTTAAAGGTTTCAACCTTACCGTCTGATCCTCTTTCTCTTAGAGACCCACTTGCATCCAATGGCTTTTATACCAATGGGTGGTTCTACAAGCTCCCAGACCTGATTAGAATCACTACAACAAAAATACCTTTTAATGACACTTGATAAGTGGATTTCATGACGGCTGATAAAGAAGCGTCATCAAAGTTTAGCAAGACTAGATTCTATGACGATTTACAATAAAAACGTTATTGATAGTCCTCCAGTAATACGAGTGTTATGAAAAAAAGTACGAAAATTTAAGTCGAAACCTCGACTCCCCCGCAATTCTCTCGCACTTACGAAAAATTCTAAACCCTCATCCTCTCTCTTTCTCCTTCTCCTTCTTCCTCCGCTCCCCAACTCCCCAACTTGCCGCTTCCGCTCTCCTTCTCCCCGCTCCCCTACTTAAGAAAAAGCCTAAACCCTGCCTCTCCTTCTCTCTCTATAACCCTAACCCTAATTTCCCCCCTTCTCCAAACTCTAACCCTAAATCCCAGAAAAAAAAAAGTTGGAAAAGAAAGAAGATCGGAGAATGGGAGGAGGCAACGGTCAGAAGGCCAAGATGGCTCGCGAGAAGAACCTCGAGAAGCAGAAGGCCGCAGGCAAAGGTCAGTCGGACCCCTTTTCCTTTCCTCTTTCATCGATCCCCCTCAATTTCTTTCCTTTATTTTAGGTTTCCTGGCAAATAATTGATCGATCGATCAAAATCTTTTTTCCCCTTTCTTTTTGCAGGAAGCCAGCTGGAATCAAACAAGAAAGCCATGACGATTCAGGTCTCTCTTCCGTACTCCCTTTCTTTCTTTGGATCTGATGGATCTTGATCCTTTTTGTTAGAATTTAGTAGATTTTTGTTATGGTTCACCTGAAATTTGTACTTAATAGGCAGGAAAATGAGGGGTTTTTTTTTACCATGGTTATTGTACTTGATCGTTATTGTCCAATATTTCGAAATATTTTGCAACAAAGTAAAACAAAAAATGTCAAACAAATCTAAGAATATAGTTTTGATATTATATACATCCTGGACTTCTGCTCTTTAATTCTTACAAGAAACACACAAATATGTGACTGAACTTAATCCTAAATAAGTAAAGCTATTGGACACTCTGACCTTGTTAAAACTAGAACCAATCTTTTACGAATTAGATGAAGTCCAGTTAACTAACTCATGGAATGGAATTACAACCCAATACTGCAAAAAGTTAGTACGGCATATGCTCAAAGTTGCAGTTGAGTGTCATTTGCATGGTTTAGTACATCGTGACATGAAGCCTGGGATAAAATCTGAATACCTTTAACAACTTTTGCAAAATTGTTCAGAAAATGGAAGTCTAAGTTGTGTTGGTTATGAGCTTATGTAAATGATATAATTAATTTTCTTCTGCAGAACTTTATTTTTAAATCAACTAAATAGGATTCTCCTCTGAAAGCAACATATTTTGGCTTATTAGATTTTATAAAGCCAGGTCTGTCTGATACCTGCATATTGTGTTTTCTTTTATGCATTTACAGAGTATCCTAGAATCTAGATTAAATTTATGAAAGATATTCATTTTATTTTCTCACTTCAAATTATATGAATGTTGTAATACAGGGAGAAAATTTCATGACATTGTGGGCAGTGCCTACTATGTTGCTCCAGAAGTACTAAAGTGTAAGTCTGGGCCTGAATCTGATGTTTGGAGCATAGGTGTGATCACCTATATTTTGCTCGGTGGAAGGCATCCATTTTGGGATAAAACCGAAGATGTAATATTCAAGGAGGTAAAATGCAATATAGATTGTAGACTGTTTTAAGATAACTTGTTTGGTGGGAAGATGCATAACAGTTGATCCTGTATCTCTATTCTTACTTTCTTTTGGTATATCCACACTATGTCCTTACATACGTATATACAATACTTACATATGCATGTGTGCACAGACACAGCCCCATACATATATAGACATGCATACATACTACATACGCGTAAATTCATAATTATATCCCACAATTTTAGGGCTATCTACATGAATCCATTTTTTTCCTGTTCAGCTCCCCAAGGGTCTCCTTTATAACATTAGCAACTATCATCACTTACTATGTACAATTATCCCTCATTGGTGGGGTTGGCTACATAAATCCCTCTACCGGGAGCTCTATTAAGGGTGATCTAATGTCAGCAACTATCACACAGGTACTTCTTAGGACACTTGCAATATGATTCTGTGAACAAGGCCTTGTGACATACTCAGAAGGAAAGATAGTACTAGGGCTCAGACCCCTCCCTGTTAAAATAAAACTAGTTATAGTTATAATCTAATTTTGGTTTGTTTTTGTGTGTAGTTGATACCATAGCTTATGAATCCAAGAGAGGCAAATGCACCTCTTCTTGTTATCATTTTAGTTGACATTTGTCTGTTTTTCTCTGCATGGTTTGTTGTTGGTCGATGGTTAAGTACTAGGAAGAAGACATTTTGAAAGGCTGTGTTGGTACATAGTGTTGGGCACGGACATGCAATACGAGTCATACAACATAGACACTCCATAATACACACCAAACAGACTCCATACAGTATGTGTCTCATGTCCTTATTATGTCATCATATCGTATTTGTGTCATTGCAACCTTAGTAGAAAGGTCGGTCTTCAAGTCTTCAAGAACACGGGCTTATTCTTATATTTAACCATGCAGGCGCTCAAGAACTAGTAAATGTGTATAAAATAGCCTTCATCAGATGCATAGGATAAAAAGCTTTGGGGAATTGATCTTGGAGGTAATCACATAATTTCTATTGTAAGGTTCATTAGTCTTGAATTTCTTCTCATCAATACTGTACAAGTAGGGATTGTCAAAGATTAAAATTTTTGTTAGGAAACTGTTAAGTTTTTTTGTTATCATTTAGTTTTTTTGTTATCGTTTACTTTCAGTACGTAATAGGCAAAGCATGAATGTTTATATATTTAGACGTTTTGGATGGAGTGGAGGTTTGGGTATTTTGTAGGTTTGCCACTCCAATGCCCAATTTTATTCTTCTAGCTTCTTAACAAATATTTTCATATCAGAAAGTTTGTAATAATATATAGTTATCTTAGCTTCTTGATTACTTCAATTTACTTAATTATTACTCAGCATCTGGTTATTGATAGGCCGTTGACAATTCTGGCATTGAACGAGCAGCGAACAGCTTTGGTACACAGTAAAAGCAGTAACATCATCATCACAATTAAGAAACTGTTCTCTTAATGTACATCGTTTGGTAATACAATTTTGGATGCTGGAAAAGGATTGGAGATGAAATGTTCTTCATAATTATTCTATTCCCGGACACAGGACCTTTTTATTTATTTGTATACATAAATAGAAATTTATGAATGCTATATCAAGAGCCTGGTATGCTTGAAAATGTTTACATACAATTTTTTTTCTCATTGTAAATTTTATCATGCTTTTGCTCTATATCTTCCAATATCTGACATGGAAACCTTGAGTTCTTCTCATAATATTATCACTACTGGCGTTTGTCAACTTTATTCACAGATGAAATATATGTTTTTTTTCACAGATGAAATACATGTGCACTTAATAAAGTGCTGATATTTATCACGCTCTTTAGCATTTAATATTGTACATTATTTTATGTTACTGCACAAATAATCGGACTTTGCTTACGGCAATAAAATCATTTTGTCTATTACTTATTTTTAGATAATGCAATCATACACTTAAATTTACAAGAAAAAAAAATAGATAAATGTTTATATAACATGCAAGACTAATAAAATGTCGTAGCTATTGTCAATCTGAGGGATAGCTTATTAATAAAGGTTACTTGTCTCAATCGTTTACTATTGAGAAACAGAAGGTAGCAGAGAAAGAAGCAGAGACCCAGAAGAAGATAGCATTGTCAGAAGCGGAGAAGAATTCGCAGGTGAGCAGGATTCTCATGGAACAGAAGCTGATGGAAAAGGACAGCGCCAAGAGGCAGGAGCATATTGAGAATGAAATGTACTTGGCAAGAGAGAAGAGCCAGGCAGATGCTAGCTATTACAGGTAGAACACTCGCCCTTATTTATTGAGTTAAAAAAGATGCTCAGTAATGTTTCTCTTTACAAATTCCATCATCTATTCATATTTTAAGGTGCTGAAGGAAGCCGAAGCTAATAGACTGAAGCTCACACCTGAATTCCTCGAGCTGAAATTCATTGAAAGCATTGCAAATAATTCAAAGATTTTCTTTGGGGACAAGGTAATCAGTTTTGTTCTAATTACATAGCTTATGATTCCTCCTTTGTCTAGATAATGAAAACCAAGACTGGGTTGAAAACTTTATGTAGGTTCCAAACATGATACTTGACCAGAGACTTCTTGGTAATTTCCTCCAAGGTGCTGCCAGGAGAGATCAACAACTGGATATATAGATACAGGCTTTTCTGAGTTATCTTTCTAAGATTTCAAAGGCCACATTTTGAAAGATCTGAACTCTCACCAAAACCGAGTCTAGCGATCAGGTTTAGTGATAGGTAATTTAAAATTGATATCAGATATGGCCCTTGACAGCGCTGAGTGGAAAAAAAGTTGATTCAAATAGCTGACCCAAAATTTTTGGGATAGACTTTCTAGTTGTCGTCCTATAATTGTGGTTTAGTTTCTAGAGATTTTTTGCTAGTCGTTATATTTGTAAAAATAACCCGATCCTGTGAACCTAGGTCTCAGGACTTGGGAAACATGTATCAGTGTGATTCAACTTGATTGAATCTGAGATGCATATAGCACAGTCTTAACTTGTTTGCTGAACTCAATTAGAACCTGAGATTACATGTATTGGTGTTGGGTCTTTTTTAAAATCTGAGATTGCATATATAAATTCACTTTATTGAGGGATTTCATATGCAACATTGATACAAGTGATGAGCCTGAGGATTTTATATGCAATTTGGTTCAGGTAAGCATGAGATTTCATATGCAATATTTAATGAATTGATGAATCTGAGACTTATATGCACTGTCTTGATAATTTGATAACCTGGGAATTCTGAACAGACTTAGAAACTAAATCCCCATTAACTTGGGTATTGTAATCCAGCATACTGAACTTAGCTAATTTGAGATCATGTCATGAGTTACAGAGGGTCTTAGGGACTAATTTCCAGTAGACAGTTCTGATGTTGGTTTTACCAGCCCTGGAAAGAGGGGGGGAATGAGTCCCCTGCTGCTGCTAATGTAGCCTACTGCCACTTGTCCTACCTGCAGACAATAGCCTCAGGCCTTAGCCAACATATGTTGAATTATGATCTTAATGTGTGTTTTTAATCAGGACTTATACATCATTCAAGATCCTATAGTTACATATATATATACATCATTATATCACATTTATTAAACCTTGTTTTATCTTTTGCAGGGTACATGCATGTGCTGTGGACACAGGTATTCATGTGACTAAGTTGTATGTTATGGTGTGGGATATGTGGATAGTTTTGATGTAAAGTGTACTAGCTATATTGGATACTGATCTATATATTTTTGTGAAGATGTATATATATATGGCCTGAGAAATGTATGGCCTGAGAAATGTAGAATGACAGCTAAAGTGTACTCTATTTTGAGACAATAGAATGTACCCTATTTTGAGACAATTAAATGGAGATTAATGTTACATTTTGTTTTGTTGTGAATATGGTTCAAATTAAGTGGTTTTCGAATTGAATTGAGCAGTATTTGGAACGTTATACATGCAGTATAGAGCGTTATAAATGTTATACAAATGACCAATCATAACGCTTTCAAAATGTCCTGACTTCCAACCATATCAAATATTCATAACGGTTTTACATAACTATCCATAACGCTTTAAAAATAAAACGTAGCAGAAATTCATTCTATTAATGACGTTTTTGGACGATTTATCTATAACGCTTTGAAAAACATTTATAACACCCGATTTCATAACGCTTGGAGTAAGAAAAAAAAGCGTCATGGTTAGCTATTAATGATAG
This sequence comes from Iris pallida, assembly GCA_029216955.1. NCBI lineage: Eukaryota > Viridiplantae > Streptophyta > Magnoliopsida > Asparagales > Iridaceae > Iris > Iris pallida. The sequence continues at coordinate 8,432,456 of JANAVB010023995.1, read as the reverse complement.
TTTTTAGCCGTCATTAAAGGGTATTTTTGTTGTAGTGAATCCATAGATTCTATTTCAGATATCATTAGTTTTTGCCAAGACTCTGCATCTTTATCTTGGAGTGCTTTATTGTAGGTACAGGGATCATAATCTTGTTCCTCAGGGACGAAGTCTGATGACTCTCCCAAGAACATATATCTATCAGGTTGTATCACAACCCTCCCACTACGACGAGGCACTATCGATTGTGGTGTAACATTTGTGACACGTTGTGCAGTTATTTGTGGTTCATCCTCTTGTACTGTTGGTACTGAAGTACTTGGTGTCTCACGTCTCAGTTCTTCTAGAACAACTCTACTTGTGGTTTTATGGTTCATCACATAGTCTTCCTCTAAGAATCGGGCATTGGTGCTAACAATGACCTTCTGATCCTTAGGACTATAAAATAAACCTTCCCAAATAACTCATCATTGATCTAACCATATCCATAAGAGTTCTATTCCTTCTTTCGGCTACACCATTCTGCTGGGGCGTTCCAGGTGCAGTCAATTGGGATGCAATTCCAGCCTCTGATAAATAATCCCTAAACTCTCTAAAGAGGTACTCGCCACCACGATATCATCATAATGACTTGATACATTTTTTAGGACGTTTCTCCGTTTCAGCCTTGTACTCTTTGAATTTCTTAAAGCACTCAGACTTACGGTGCATCAAATAAATGTATCCATATCTTGAATAATCGTCAATAAATATGACAAAATATTCAAAGCCACCTCTAGCTTGGATAGTCATGGGTCCACACAAATCAGAATGAACCAATTTCAACACATCTTTGGCCCTATACCCCTTTGCCGTAAAAGGCCTTTTGGTCATTTTACCTTCCAAGCAGGATTCACAGACTGGTAGTGCCTCCACTTCCAATGAACTCAAAGGTCCATCTTCAACCAGTCTTTGAATCCTTCTTAGGTTAATATGCCCCAATCACAAGTGCCAAAGATATGTTTGGTTCATACAAGAAGGTTCTTTTCTCTTATTTAAGTTAGATGACATATTATTCATTTCCATAAGTTGTATTATGGGAGAAATAGGATTAATGACATACAAATTATCAACCAATGCACCAGAACAGATAAAATGTTTATTCTTTCTAATAACAATAGTGTCATTAAAATAAACTGAGTATCCATCCTTAACTAACATAGAAACAGAAACTAAATTCCTTCTAAGTGAAGGTGCATAAAGACAATCTCTCAATGCCAAAGACTTATTTCTACCAAAAGATAAAGTAACATCTCCTAATGCAACGATCGATACTTTTGTAGCATCACCCATGAACAAGCATATCTCTCCATTACTGAGCCGTCTGGTTTCCTGGAACCCCTGCAATATATTATAGACATGATTAGTGGCTCCAGTATCTACATACCAGGTGCCGATAGATAACACCGCTAAACATGTTTCAACTACTAGTAAATGAGATATACCTTCTTTGTTCCCTTGTTTGAGAAGTGGACAATCAGTCTTCTAATGTCCTGACCCTTTGCACTTGAAACATTTGCCTTTCAGCTTTTTCATCGCGCCTTGAGGTCCCATGCCCTTCTTTGCTGAGTTTGCCTATTTCTGAATGTTATTCTTCTTCTTACCGCCTTTTGGCTTAGAAGTAGAAGTCTTTTCAGAAACAAAAATATGACCACTCTGCCTAAAGAGATTTTCAGCATCTTGTAGCTCTTTTGTAAGTTCTGCCAAACTATACAACCTTTTGTTTAATTTATAATTAAGGAAGAAATTGTCAAAACTTTTAGGCAGAGTCCCGAGAATGATATCGACCTGGGATTCTCCATCGATTTTAGCTCCAAGGATCTCTATCTCATTCAGATGACCCATCATCTTGAGAACATGATCCCTTACTGGTGTACCCTCAGCCATTTTTGTATTCATCAAACATTTTATAGCAAACTGCCTAGCTGCTCTACTCTGATGTCCGAAGAGTTCCTTGAGGTTATACATCATGTCATAAGCAGTGGCCATGGCCTGATGCTGATGTTGTAGTACATTTGACATAGATGCCAGAATGTAACACCGTGCCATCTCATCTGCCTTTTTCCACTTTTTATAAGCCTCTTTGACCTCTTCATCAGAGTTAACATCAGGGATAGGTGGGCATTCCTCAACAAGTACATATTTGTACTCCTCAACAGTCAGAAAAATATCCAAATTACGTTTTCAGTCAATATAATTAGGTCCAATAAGTTTGTTTTCTTTAAGAATCACCATAAGTGGACTGAAAGAACCCATTTTTTTGAAATACTGAGAATCACATAAATAAAATTATGTAGGGCAAAAAAACTTTTTGAATTAAATAAATATTGATTCCCTTAAAACAATAATAAGAAATTCACCAACACCTTGAACACCATAAATTTAGCATGCCACGATAGTATGGACGTATACAAATTCAACTTTGTTCAAGTAAGTTTTTCTTATTAATTTTACTATCATGTCAACATAACTTTATGACAAATAAAATTAATATGTTGGTCTTGCTCTTGTCATATAAATAATAGCAGTGACTCCGATGGGGAGGATACCATTATTTGTATCTAAGTGTATACCATTACTTAATACTAAGTCCATTACCTTGTAATGAGTTCCTTCAGATGGAGAAGTGAACACATACTAGGTAACTTTCTACAATTATCCCTAGGAAAGTTTGTACTGGTGATCCATAATTATACTCATCCGATATGGAGGAAAGCACTAAAGCCAACACGCAAGTATAATTACATCACCTACAAACCAGTAATGGAGACCATAGGATTTATACTAAATAAATATCCTCTCCCACTTAGTTATTTAATAATGAGGGTTTTTGTACTAGTTAATATTATGTCCATGTTGTCCATTATTAATGTAGGCTTGGTTTTTCAAAAAAACAACCATACAATAATAAACATGCATAATCAGAAAAAGCAAAATGACAAAAATAAGAGAAAATATCCAACTATTATTGTCATCTTTGCTGCTCCGTCCTCAACTATTCGAATCCAAAATCTGCCGCTGCGCAGATCTATTTTTTTTTAAGGTTTTGGCTGTCGATTCCTTCATCGAAAATCATCTGTCTGCCTCTGACTGCTTAAAACCAGCATCTCGTTCGGCGTCAGAAACAGCCACCACCGCCATCACGATTGATAAAAAATAATTAAAATTACATCAATCCTATGCCTCCCGAAGGAGTTCACACATAATCTAGATTGAAAATTAAAATAATAAGCATGATCAACCCTCGTGATTTTAATTACATCCACAGCAACAACAACATCCACGACATGTCCGTGGTTTAAACAACACAATCAAAAACATGCATTGGACCATAATAGTTGAATCTAAGATGCCTACAAAACCGAGTTAGAACAGATCTATATCTACCGACTATTACACAGCACAAGTTTTATTGGACAACATGGACGTATCAATCAATACGTAGATCCAAAGTGGCTCTGATACCAATTGATAGAATTGGAGATTCCCAGGACCCTTCCTTTGGTGTGCGTATTGATCGATAGAAAGTTAAACAGATCTAATACGTGTTCTAACCCTTCATAGGCGAAAACTATGGTTCACGAATTATACCTGCGATAAAAAGGAGACAAGTAATTCCTGACAATCTCGAGCGGACGACCCCAAGATCTTCTGCACGTATTCCTTCCTCGAGTTGGACGTCGTGTGGGCGACGATCTCCCAACCTTTTCTTCTCCTTGACAGCCCTCTCTTTCTCTTCTTACGTGAATCACGAATTTAGAGAAAGTTTATGATTTCTGATCAGTAATCTGTCGGCCAGAGAATAGAGGATATATATAGGCTACGGCAGGTACCATGAGGAGAAATTAGGGTTAGGCCTCCTAACGGATCTGGATATCGCGTGTTCAGCCCGAACACGCAATCCAGGCCCATTAACAATAGCTCGGTCCACAAATGAGCTATTGTTGCACTACCTCCCTAATCCTAAATTACGTTTGTGGGCTCATTTTATTATATACTAACTCGTTTGGCTCCCCATGTTAAGATATCGTATGTCCGTCGATCAAATTAAGTTACTGACAACTATATTGATTCGACAACTTTTATCCTTAAGTAGTACCGCTCAACTTTATTTGTCATGTCGGATATAATCTACCTGCAGGGTTTACATGACAATCCTTATGAGCTCCTTAAGGGGACATCATCAACCCGATGTATCGGGACATGGATTTCATTTATAATCAACAGCCCATCATACATACAATATTATTACACAATTCATAGAGGTTGTTGATCCATAATGAATCTCACTCTTTTATGAGTCAAAGTAATGCACACTGCATGTACATGTCCGTTATTATATCCGGATTAAGGGCACAAGCATCCATAATAACAGACGTGTTTGTTTTCTTGTGTAGTCAGTACAAAGAGAACAACCTCAAGTGGTCTTGTTCAATATACACAAAGTGTACTAGTGTAAACCTATAGCCAAGATAGACTAATACCTGATTACACTACAACCTTTCCAATAGATTATCCAAGTCCATCTAGGTTGTGAACTATTTATATACTCCATAGGGAACTGATAATATGATCTTCTGTGTGACACTACACACCATATTATCTACAATATAGAATATCAGACATTTGCGTTAACACTTGCAACAAATACAATATGCAAACATTTGCCCATTTGATTCTCATTCAAAATTTAAGGAAATAAGGTTACTACAAAAGTGATGCTTTTAGTATATAACCCTAAAAAGACTAATATGAGAAATGACCAAATCTCTAATTTAGAAAAGGTGGAGTTACAAATCTACCCACCTTAGAAAAATTTCGTCCTTGAAATCTAAGAAATGACACAATTTGGCACGATAATCAAGTAAAATGATTTGAAATAATTTGGCATGATTAAGGATCAAAATCTAATCATTACCAATAGGATCAAAACCATCCAGGCAATATTAATATTTTATGTATAAAAAATATAATCGTATAAACACGATCATGATCAAAATTATTTTGAAATGACCAAGTTTAAAATTATTTAGGCATGATTAATAGTCACGGTAGATAAAATCATTTAGTCATGACTAAGAATAGACAAAATCATCTACACATGATAGAATCTGAGTTAGATATACGATCAGGAATTTAGGCATGATCAAGTATAGGATTAAAACGGCCCAAGCATTAGCAAATAGAAATAATGCGAACAAAATCAGAAATTTGGAAATAGTCAAATTTAGGCACGAGCAAAATAAAAATCAAATTCTAGAATAGATTCGAAGAATGACTAAATCGTTTAAGAACGATTAAGTCAAAATTATGATCAATTTAAAAAATTAATTATGCACGATAAATATAGTTATGACAAAAAGTCAAAAATTTCCTAAGTACAATCAATTTATAGTAATGATCTGATCAAAATAGTACTTTCAAAATAATGCCAATTGGCATGATCAGGAATCAAATACATCAGATTCTAGGATAGAATTGAAAGAATGATCAAAATTAAATTATTTATGCACGGTTGGATTAAAAATCAAATAATTCAAGAGTAAAGTCCATATTATATGTGCAAGTTCAGGTTTACACATGATCAAAATTCTGAGGCATGATTAGAGATCACGATCAAATCAAAAGCAAAATCCTAAAGGCACGATCTAGGATAGAATGGAATCTAGTCATGATCGAAAATTATATAAGCACGATTTATGAGTTGTTTGTCTAGATATGATTAACATTCAAAATTTAGGCATGGCAATATAACTAGGACAGAAATAGAAATAAAATCTGATATGTTTCTATGGATGACTGAATGATGATTCGATAGAATATCAAATCACTACAATGAGCAAAAAGAATTCATAACATAATATTTAAGAGGAAAATTATCTCATTAATGCCCTATAAATCGATCCTCTAAGCTTGCTAACTAAACTCGGTACCAAGGAACATAAGGCAACTATCCAGTCGTTATAACTAATTCTATTTGGGACCAAGGAATATATCCAATTCGATTAAATCAACTTTCGTTAAGTCGTTGTATATAATCTGTCAGTTTCTCAACTATTTTTCAGACTTCAAATTTTACTCCTCCTATTTCTGACTCCATCAAGGTTATAATCTCAATTGTCAAAAATCTATACTAAGTCGATCCATTATATGCAAATTTAAAAATCTCAAAGCTAATAAGTAATCAAATTTGAATATCTTCTTATAATAATCTCAAGATATCGCCTTATGTATAAATCTTTCTTACTGTAACATGAATCTGATCCAAATTCGAATCCCCAACATTTGTTAATCTTCCAACAATTTCAAGTAAATGACCCTTCCTTTCTTTAACCACTATCCATCTATTCCAAGAATCATATGCTAATATCCTGATCTTAATTCTTTATTATTACTCTGACAACTATTCCCTTCCAGAACCCATTAATTCTTTTATGGTCATATCCATCTTTTCAAAATTATTTCTTTTGAGTATTCCTTCACTCGATCCTCATATTTCCAAGTTCCTTTAGTATCCAAATTATAATTCCAAACTTACTTCTCTATGGAAGAAACTTATCAAATCTTAATCTCTTTTTAACATCATCTGATTACTTACATATTTCTCTATCATTTTTTTCCTTGCCTTTAATCATAAAAGTAGAACCATTATACTCCTTCATGAATCCGATATCACCACTAACGGTTCTATCATCTTCCTCCTGGACAACCAATAGACTCAAAAGCCTTTCAAAACTTGTTTACCAAACCTTCTTACCCACGGTCTTACTCTACTACCTTTCTATCCTTACTTGTCTAACTATGGGTTCCGAGGATGTCATTACTAGAAATGAGCTACTAGGGTTAGTAAGTAACTATCTATGCTCCCTTGTATATATATATATCCATTGTCATCCACAAAATATATATTATCTATTTAGTATACATAGCTTTTTACAAAGTATTTATATATAGCTATCAAAATATATAATTATTAACAAAATATGCAACACATCCGAGTTTGAGCTTTGAAAGGGATTGGACGAAAAGGTATTTTAAATGGTCCAAATGAACTCTAGGGAAATCAAGTAGGAATTATATAGGAATTCTTATTCCTATTGGCTGTGATATTAGAAGTGAACTTTGAGAGTTACTAGGACTAGAATCTTCAGGTTAGGACAAAAATCAAATAGATCAAAATAATCATGGTATGGTTTCTCACTGATGGCAAGAGGCCAAAATGTAAATATAGGATATGGATACAGTCTCAATAGTATCCGGAACCCAAGCATATCCAAAATTACTTTACCTAGAATTCATGCCCCACCAGTGTAGATCTGGCTACGATAAACTCTTGGCTCCATGACTCAAAGAATGATGGATACCGAATAAGCTCTCAACTTTATCCATTTTGAAATGATATGGACAGAACACCTTCAAGTGATCGAAACATGATGTATCTAGGACATAGTCTCAGTAGTATCCAAAAACTTATACTTGAAATCACTTTGACTTAGAGCCCATGTCTCGCTAGTACGCTGCTGGCTGCAGTGGACCCTTAGTTTTCATGATTCAGATAAATGGTTACAGTGCGCAGCTGCCATGCCACGATAGGTTTTCAAATATTATCTCAACTGTTATCCATAAAATTTTAAAGAAGCACCTTGATAATTCAAATTCAAGCATGTTTTCTATCCACTAAGGAGATTCAATTACAAAGGGAAGAAATTATAATATTTGTTCTTGATTAATAGGAAGAAAAGAATCATAAGGATGGATTAAGCCAAGAGGTTATCTGCTCTCCAACTATCCTATGATATGCAAGGATCGAGGTCAAAAACTTATAAACACCAAAGTGATAAAAAAACTGACCAGAGATAGAAAGGCTCTACGGAGTGGGAGAAAATATTCTCGGTCCTTGGAAGTAACTTAGAAAATATTAGCCTATTTAAACATAATTCTTTGGGAGTTTTGAGAAGTCTCTAAGTTAAATCAAAACTTTTGGTAAAAGCTAGCCTCATGAGCTCTATGGTTCCAAAGAGTTTGGCTTGTGTTTGGTTACTAGGAAGATCAAAGGTCATGACTAATATAGTGATTAGAAATGGTTTATAGGGTTTGATGGAAATGTCATGGGAATGCTCGAGCTGGATAAGTACTTACTAGGGCTATTGAAATATGAGATCACTACAACAAAAATACCTTTTAATGACGCTTGATAAGTGGATTTCATGACGGCTGATAAAGAAGCGTCATCAAAGTTCAGCAAGACTAGATTCTATGACGGTTTACAATAAAAACGTTATTGATAGTCCTCCAGTAATACGAGCGTTATGAAAAAAAGTACGAAAATTTAAGTCGAAACCTCGACTCCCCCGCAATTCTCCCGCACTTACGAAAAATTCTAAACCCTCATCCTCTCTCTTTCTCCTTCTCCTTCTTCCTCCGCTCCCCAACTCCCCAACTTGCCGCTTCCGCTCTCCTTCTCCCCGCTCCCCTACTTAAGAAAAAGCCTAAACCCTGCCTCTCCTTCTCTCTCTATAACCCTAACCCTAATTTTCCTCCCTTCTCCAAACTCTAACCCTAAATCCCAGAAAAAAAAGTCGGAAAAGAAAGAAGATCGGAGAATGGGAGGAGGCAACGGTCAGAAGGCCAAGATGGCTCGCGAGAAGAACCTCGAGAAGCAGAAGGCCACAGGCAAAGGTCAGTCGGACCCCTTTTCCTTTCCTCTTTCATCGATCCCCCTCAATTTCTTTCCTTTATTTTAGGTGTCCTGGCAAATAATTGATCGATCGATCAAAATCTTTTTTCCCCTTTCTTTTTGCAGCAAGCCAGCTAGAATCAAACAAGAAAGCCATGACGATTCAGGTCTCTCTTCCGTACTCCCTTTCTTTCTTTGGATCTGATGGATCTTGATCCTTTTTGTAAGAATTTAGTAGATTTTTGTTATGGTTCACCTGAAATTTGTACTTAATAGGTAGGAAAATGAGGGGTTTTTTTTTTACCATGGTTATTGTACTTGATCGTTATTGTCCAATATTTCGAAATATTTTGCAACAAAGTAAAACAAAAAATGTCAAACAAATCTAAGAATATAGTTTTGATATTATATACATCCTGGACTTCTGCTCTTTAATTCTTACAAGAAACACACAAATATGTGACTGAACTTAATCCTAAATAAGTAAAGCTATTGGACACTCTGACCTTGTTAAAACTAGAACCAATCTTTTACGAATTAGATGAAGTCCAGTTAACTAACTCATGGAATGGAATTACAACCTAATACTGCAAAAAGTTAGTACGGCATATGCTCAAAGTTGCAGTTGAGTGTCATTTGCATGGTTTAGTACATCGTGACATGAAGCCTGAGATAAAATCTGAATACCTTTAACAACTTTTGCAAAATTGTTCAGAAAATGGAAGTCTAAGTTGTGTTGGTTATGAGCTTATGTAAATGATATAATTAATTTTCTTCTGCAGAACTTTATTTTTAAATCAACTAAATAGGATTCTCCTCTGAAAGCAACATATTTTGGCTTATTAGATTTTATAAAGCCAGGTCTGTCTGATACCTGCACATTGTGTTTTCTTTTATGCATTTACAGAGTATCCTAGAATCTAGATTAAATTTATGAAAGACATTCATTTTATTTTCTCACTTCAAATTATATGAATGTTGTAATACAGGGAGAAAATTTCATGACATTGTGGGCAGTGCCTACTATGTTGCTCCAGAAGTACTAAAGTGTAAGTCTGGGCCTGAATCTGATGTTTGGAGCATAGGTGTGATCACCTATATTTTGCTCGGTGGAAGGCATCCATTTTGGGATAAAACCGAAGATGTAATATTCAAGGAGGTAAAATGCAATATAGATTGTAGACTGTTTTAAGATAACTTGTTTGGTGGGAAGATGCATAACAGTTGATCCTGTATCTCTATTCTTACTTTCTTTTGGTATATCCACACTATGTCCTTACATACGTATATACAATACTTACATATGCATGTGTGCACAGACACAGCCCCATACATATATAGACATGCATACATACTACATACGCGTAAATTCATAATTATATCCCACAATTTTAGGGCTATCTACATGAATCCATTTTTTTCCTGTTCAGCTCCCCAAGGGTCTCCTTTATAACATTAGCAATTATCATCACTTACTATGTACAATTATCCCTCATTGGTGGGGTTGGCTACATAAATCCCTCTACCGGGAGCTCTATTAAGGGTGATCTAATGTCAGCAACTATCACACAGGTACTTCTTAGGACACTTGCAATATGATTCTGTGAACAAGGCCTTGTGACATACTCAGAAGGAAAGATAGTACTAGGGCTCAGACCCCTCCCTGTTAAAATAAAACTAGTTATAGTTATAATCTAATTTTGGTTTGTTTTTGTGTGTAGTTGATACCATAGCTTATGAATCCAAGAGAGGCAAATGCACCTCTTCTTGTTATCATTTTAGTTGACATTTGTCTGTTTTTCTCTGCATGGTTTGTTGTTGGTCGATGGTTAAGTACTAGGAAGAAGACATTTTGAAAGGCTGTGTTAGTACATAGTGTTGGGCACGGACATGCAATACGAGTCACACAACATAGACACTCCATAATACACACCAAACAGACTCCATACAGTATGTGTCTCATGTCCTTATTATGTCATCATATCGTATTTGTGTCATTGCAACCTTAGTAGAAAGGTCGGTCTTCAAGTCTTCAAGAACACGGGCTTATGCTTATATTTAACCATGCAGGCGCTCAAGAACTAGTAAATGTGTATAAAATAGCCTTCATCAGATGCATAGGATAAAAAGCTTTGGGGAATTGATCTTGGAGGTAATCACATAATTTCTATTGTAAGGTTCATTTCTTCTCATCAATACTGTACAAGTAGGGATTGTCAAAGATTAAAATTTTTGTTAGGAAACTGTTAAGTTTTTTGTTATCATTTAGTTTTTTTGTTATCGTTTACTTTCAGTACGTAATAGGCAAAGCATGAATGTTTATATATTTAGACGTTTTGGATGGAGTAGAGGTTTGGGTATTTTGTAGGTTTGCCACTCCAATGCCCAATTTTATTCTTCTAGCTTCTTAACAAATATTTTCATATCAGAAAGTTTGTAATAATATATAGTTATCTTAGCTTCTTGATTACTTCAATTTACTTAATTATTACTCAGCATCTGGTTATTGATAGGCCGTTGACAATTCTGGCATTGAGCGAGCAGCGAACAGCTTTGGTACACAGTAAAAGCAGTAACATCATCATCACAATTAAGAAACTGTTCTCTTAATGTACATCGTTTGGTAATACAATTTTGGATGCTGGAAAAGGATTGGAGATGAAATGTTCTTCATAATTATTCTATTCCCGGACACATGACCTTTTTATTTATTTGTATACATAAATAGAAATTTATGAATGCTATATCAAGAGCCTGGTATGCTTGAAAATGTTTACATACAATTTTTTTTCTCATTGTAAATTTTATCATGCTTTTGCTCTATATCTGCCAATATCTGACATGGAAACCTTGAGTTCTTCTCATAATATTATCACTACTGGCGTTTGTCAACTTTATTCACAGATGAAATATATGTTTTTTTTCACAGATGAAATACATGTGCACTTAATAAAGTGCTGATATTTATCACGCTCTTTAGCATTTAATATTGTACATTATTTTATGTTACTGCACAGATAATCGGACTTTGCTTACGGCAATAAAATCATTTTGTCTATTACTTATTTTTAGATAATGCAATCATACACTTAAATTTACAAGAAAAAAAATAGATATATGTTTATAGAATATGCAAGACTAATAAAACGTCGTAGCTATTGTCAATCTGAGGGATAGCTTATTAATAAAGGTTACTTGTCTCAATCGTTTACTATTGAGAAACAGAAGGTAGCAGAGAAAGAAGCAGAGACCCAGAAGAAGATAGCATTGTCAGAAGCAGAGAAGAATTCGCAGGTGAGCAGGATTCTCATGGAACAGAAGCTGATGGAAAAGGACAGCGCCAAAAGGCAGGAGCATATTGACAATGAAATGTACTTGGCAAGAGAGAAGAGCCAGGCAGATGCTAGCTATTACAGGTAGAACACTCGCCCTTATTTATTGAGTTAAAAAAGATGCTCAGTAATGTTTCTCTTTACAAATTCCATCATCTATTCATATTTTAAGGTGCTGAAGGAAGCCGAAGCTAATAGACTGAAGCTCACACCTGAATTCCTCGAGCTGAAATTCATTGAAAGCATTGCAAATAATTCAAAGATTTTCTTTGGGGACAAGGTAATCAGTTTTGTTCTAATTACATAGCTTATGATTCCTCCTGTGTCTAGATAATGAAAACCAAGACTGGGTTGAAAACTTTATGTAGGTTCCAAACATGATACTTGACCAGAGACTTCTTGGTAATTTCCTCCAAGGTGCTGCCAGGAGAGATCAACAACTGGATATATAGATACAGGCTTTTCTGAGTTATCTTTCTAAGATTTCAAAGGCCACATTTTGAAAGATATGAACTCTCACCAAAATCGAGTCTAGCGATCAGGTTTAGTGATAGGTAATTTAAAATTGATATCAGATATGGCCCTTGACAGCACTGAGTGGAAAAAAAGTTGATTCAAATAGCTGACCCAAAATTTTTGGGATAGACTTTCTAGTTGTCGTCCTATAATTGTGGTTTAGTTTCTAGAGATTTTTTGCTAGTCGTTATATTTGTAAAAATAACCCGATCCTGTGAACCTAGGTCTCAGGACTTGGGAAACATGTATCAGTGTGATTCAACTTGATTGAATCTGAGATGCATATAGCACAGTCTTAACTTGTTTGCTGAACTCAGTTAGAACCTGAGATTACATGTATTGGTGTTGGGTCTTTTTTAAAATCTGAGATTGCATATATAAATTCACTTTATTGAGGGATTTCATATGCAACATTGATACAAGTGATGAGCCTGAGGATTTTATATGCAATTTGGTTCAGGTAAGCATGAGATTTCATATGCAATATTTAATAAATTGATGAATCTGAGACTTATATGCACTGTCTTGATAATTTGATAACCTGGGAATTCTGAACAGACTTAGAAACTAAATCCCCATTAACTTGGGTATTGTAATCCAACATACTGAACTTAGCTAATTTGAGATCATGTCATGAGTTACAGAGGGTCTTAGGGACTAATTTCCAGTAGACAGTTCAGATGTTGGTTTTACCAGCCCTGGAAAGAGGGGGGGATGAGTCCCCTGCTGCTGCTAATGTAGCCTACTGCCACTTGTCCTACCTGCAGACAATAGCCTCAGGCCTTAGCCAACATATGTTGAATTATGATCTTAATGTGTGTTTTTAATCAGGACTTATACATCATTCAAGATCCTATAGTTACATATATATATACATCATTATATCACATTTATTAAACCTTGTTTTATCTTTTGCAGGGTACATGCATGTGCTGTGGACACAGGTATTCATGTGACTAAGTTGTATGTTATGGTGTGGGATATGTGGATAGTTTTGATGTAAAGTGTACTAGCTATATTGGATACTGATCTATATATTTTTGTGAAGATGTATATATATATGGCCTGAGAAATGTAGAATGACAGCTAAAGTGTACTCTATTTTGAGACAATAGAATGTACCCTATTTTGAGACAATGAAATGGAGATTAATGTTACATTTTGTTTTGTTGTGAATATGGTTCAAATTAAGTGGTTTTCGAATTGAATTGAGCAGTATTTGGAATGTTATACATGCAGTATAGAGCGTTATAAATGTTATACAAATGACCAATCATAACGCTTTCAAAATGTCCTGACTTCCAACCATATCAAATATTCATAACGGTTTTACATAACTATCCATAACGCTTTGAAAATAAAACGTAGCAGAAATTCATTCTATTAATGACGTTTTTGGACGATTTATCTATAACGCTTTGAAAAACATTTATAACACCCGATTTCATAACACTTGGAGTAAGAAAAAAAAGCGTCATGGTTAGCTATTAATGACGGTTTTTAGCCGTCATTAAAGGGTATTTTTGTTGTAGTGGATGAAACTCTAAATAGGGAATGGATATAGGTAAGGAAGGTTTGAAAATGGTTTGCTAAATCAGGAGATTGAAATAAATTTGACCTCAGTCTCTAATTAGCAAGGAAGCATAGATTCTAAAGGATGCTAGAATCTAATACTGACGTGGAGGAAGATAATCCCAAAAGTCATGGAATTGTAACCACGAATTTGTAGGGCACATTAAGAGATACAGAAAAATTTAGAAGATAATATAGGTAGTAAAATACACACAATCAAACAATCGGCCTATGATGTGATGAGTTTTCTTATTCTAACAGGCCCTTAATAGTATCCAAATCCTAAGTACGATTACCTGCATGGGCCACCACAAAAACATGTCACGACCTACTTCCGAATAATCGGGTACGAATCGAGTCATGCCAGGCCTACGCTGTCATTGATAGCGGTAGTCAGCCGTCTAGTCTAGTCATCATACAATATACTCATATATCTTATCATAGCATCTATCACGAGTTATCTACTACTAATAATCACAAATCACTAAGCAGTTATTACAACATTTTACATAAATATTCGGGTACAGAATTGGTAAATAAAAAGGCTATTTAAACCTACAATATCTTCAAACTCAGTACATCCAATCAATCCTCTACATGAATCTACATCTCAGGAACATAGTCCTGATCATGCTGAGCATCCGGAGTGAGCTTTGCTATTATGTCTCTCTGTTGGCCATAACACTTCTAAGGGATCAGTCTCACCTGTAATCAACGATCCAGTCAGAAAACAGAGCAAAGTATATAGTAGCTCAACCAAATCACAATAGAGTATCAAAAGAAGTAAAATAGGAACTAATAATAAATAAAGAAAATAACTGACATATACACTAGCTACATGAATCATGCATAAGAACATCTTTGAGCATGTACGGCTATCAAGTCAAGAGTATAGAGTAATGGTATACTAGCGGTCATGCATAGGTATAAGGCATACCATGTACGCTACACTAACATGGATTAGGTATATAGTAACGATCTGCTATCAGTCATATTTAGTGTAAGACATATTATGTACTATATACTAGCAGCCAAGTAAACGGACACTACTAAAATACAACAAATTAGCGACGGCCATATCCGTCGCTACTCCGTCGACAAATCAACTTAGAGACGGATTGTTGATGGAATTTGGCTGGAAAAATCTGTTGGAAAATAGCCAGTCGCTAAAAAAAAAGTACGTCGCTAAGCTGTCGTCATTCGACGGCTTAGCGACGGATTTCCGTCATCAAGAATCGTACATTTAGGGACGGCTAGCCGACAGATTTTTGTCGAATCAAGTATCAGGAATTTTCTGATACTATTTTTTAGAGACGGACAAGTCAGTCGGTAATATGTCGGTAACTGCGTATCAGAGATTTTCTGATACGTAAAATTCGTCGCCAATTCGTCGCTAGCAGTCGCTAATACTTGATGGAAGAACGTCGGTTTAGCGACGAAATATCCGTTGCTAATCCGTCGACATCCGTCGCTAACTGGAAATTCTCTAGTTAGCGACAATATATTCTGTTGCTCAACCGTCGCCTTCCGTCACTAGGTAGTCGCAAGTTTTGAATTTTTTTACATAAAACAGAGCATTCCCTGTTCGTACAACATCCGAAACATCGAAACATCACAATATGCATCACACCTCACACAAACGAACAAACCAATATACATCACACACTAATATGAAAATATCTATCACAAATACATCACACGAACCAACATATATTAATGAGAACCAAAGCAACCCTCCGTTGAATTTCTAGATAATAACAAGTCGAGATAATAGCATGCAAAAACATCCAAGTCTAGAAAATAACCATGTCTAAAAAATATAAAAACATCAAGAGTTGTAAAACCATAAAAGTCAAACCCAGAAATAAGTCTACCGGAAACAAAATTGGTCAAAAATCATATATATATATATATATGTATATATATATATATATATATATATATATATATATATATATATATACCTCTACGTAGGCGCAGAGGATCTCCCTCCTCAGCCACTGCGCATAAGTAGGATCCACGCCAGCAAGATCAATATCCAGAGGAGATGGATGATTGGAACTCCCGGTGCAACTGCCCTCTGGTGCCACCTCCTCCTTCTCAGCTATCTCGGCTTTAGGAATCACTTCCTCCTTAATAGTAGGAGGAAGTTCTTCCTTGACCTTCATCTCTGCAGTAGGTACCACTACCTCCTCAGCAGTAGGAGGAAGCACTACCTCCTCAGCAGTAGGTGGTACCACTACCTCCTCAGCACGATCAACGAAGTAACGATCCATCGCAGATTGGATGTGAAAATCTCTATCGTAAGATAAAGTAAACATAATTACAATTAAAAATATATAGTCTGATACCGACCCAGCTCTACTTCGTCGCTCTACTTCCTCTGCTTCTCAAGAAGGCCCCCTCTCTGACCCCCCTCTACTTTCCTACTTCTCATTCGACTCTCTCAGCCTCCTATTCCGTATCATATGATATCCATCTCAACCAAAGAGTAGAAAAGTGTGAAAATATTAATATTAACCATGGATCGGTATCAGAATCGGTATCACTATGAATCTCATGGCTTGTTCTACTAGAGCATAATATAAAACCAAATGTGTGAAGTAGAGATTCACATTTAAAATATTAGAAGAAAAAAATTTACGATTGGTGGTAGGGCAAGCCAGAATCCTTTGAAAGTATTGTGGCTCGCCCTACTACCAATCGAAATTTTTTTCCTTCTAATATTGTGAATGTGAAGCTCTGCTTCACGTTTGGTTTTATATTATGCTCTAGTAGAACAAGCCTTAAGATTCATGGTGATACTGATTCCGATACCGATCCTTGGTTAATATTAATATTTTCATACTTCTCTATGCTTTGGTTGAGATGGATATCATATAATACGGAATAGGATACCTCATGACCCAAATGAGAAGAAGGGGAGTAGGGAGTCTCACTCTATACACTCATCCGCCTACGATATACACTCTATACACTCCTACTTATACAAGCCTTTTGAGGTAATCAGCATTATACTAGATTTTCGAAAAAATCCATAACTCTGATAGGCCCAAAAGACTTGGCATAAGTAAATTTAATTTTGAACACTTACCTAGCTACTACTAAGATATCTTATATATATCCTTCTAGGATACTCACTCTATACGAAGGATCACAGTATCGACAAGGTTCTAAACGACGGTAGGCGGGTGCGCGACGGAGAGAGTCTGCCTACCGCCTAGACGTCGCCTAACGATCAATACCGATACTCATAAAAATAGTCTGATACCGACCCCCCCTACTTCGTCGCTCTACTTCTCCTGCTTCTCAAGAAGGCCCCCTCTACTTCCCTGCTTCTCATTCGACTCTCTCAGCCTCCTATTCTGTAGGGGAGATATGAAATAACCATAGTGGATGTATTGTTACTCTTGCTCCCATCAGGATAAATCTGATCCCTTCCCCTGTTCCCACCTATATATATCGAATATTTTAAGAAGTAAACATCTTTCTTCGTAGTGGGGTCGGGGGACAGAATGGGAAAGATGATTTTACTATAGTTCTGACCTGGAACATGACCTATCACCAGGATTATGGCTCGCCCTACCACCCATCGCAAATTTTTTCCTTCTATGTTTGGTTTTATATTATACTCTGGTAGAAGAAGCCAATAGATTCATGGTGATACCGATTTCGATACCGATCCTTGGTTAATATTAATATTTTCACACTTCTCTACGCCTTGGTTGAGATGGATATCAAATGATGCATAATAGGAGGCCTCATAAACCGAATAAAAAAAAGGGAAGTAGGGAGGCTCACTCTATACACTCATCTGCCTACGATATACACTCTATACACTCTTAATTATGCAAGCCTTTTGAGGTAATTAGCATTATACTAGATTTCTAAAAAAATCTATAACTCTGATAGGTCCAAAAGACTTGGCATAAGTAAATTTAATTTTCAACACTTACCTAGCTACTACTAAGATATCTTATATATATATCCTTCTAAGACACTCACTCTATACCAAGGTTCACAGTATCGGCAAGGTTCTAAACGACGGTAGGTGGGTGCACGACGGAGAGAGTCCGACTACCACTTTGACACCGCCTAGACGCCTAAGCGATCAATATCGATACTCATAGAAATAGTCCGATACCAATATCGATACCGATTCTTAAACTCATAGGAACCCTTCTATAGGTGGAATTAACTCGAATTGAACCCAGAGGAACCCGAATTGAACCCTCATGACCCGAATTGAACCCATAGGAACTCTTCCATAGGTGGAATTGACTCTCTAATGCTAGATCTAGGTGTTAGAAACCTTTAATTTGGTAGATCTTGGTTTTTACCATAATAAATGATAAATTCTATGCTTAATTTGTGTTATTTACGAATTTTGTCCATCAAGTGTTCGATACGTGTTCCCAAAGGAAATTTTTTGTCCAATTTGAGTTGTGATTGTGTTATTGTGCCCATAATTGGATATTGAGTGGTTGGGTCATGATACACCATGATGTGTTTTGGAGCCTATTTTTTGTCAATTTCTTAATATTATTCAAGATCTAATTTTATATATATATATATATATATATATATATATATATATATATATTACAATTTCATATATATGTTTTGGATGTTGGTGTCATAATGGTGTTGGTGTAGGAATAGAGGGGTGATTGTGTTAGTGCATTGGTGTTGTGCTTGATAAGGGAAGTGTGTGTTGTGTGTAAGAGTGTGTCATTTATGGGTGATGTTTATAGACATAAAAGTGTAGTATCAAATAAAATTTAGAGTATAGATGGTGTGTGGGAGTGTTGAGTGTGCGTGTGTGTATACATATTAGTGTGTGTGTGTATGCATGTGTATTGAGATTTGTAAGGGAGTTACTGCTGATAGGTTGCAGAACAATAGTGTATATATAGCTTATTGCAACTTATTGTGAGTTACTAGTGTATGTATGTATATATATATATATATATATATATATATATATATATATATATATATAAAGGAAAAAATATAGATATAGGGGATCGGGAGCTCATCGTCCTCAACCGTAGCATCGAACGGGCGCGCGTGCAGACCCCATGCAGCCTGTTCGACCCCACGCAACCCCTCCCCTCCCCCATCCCCCCACCCCGGGCCCCCACCCTTCCTCCTCCGCCCCGACCACCAAGACCCCCCCGGCCCTCCTTCGCTCCCCCACCCCCTCCCCCCCCCCCGCGACCTCCCCACCCGCCGACCCCCAACCTAAACCCCCACCCCCCAGCCGGGCCCCCACCCCCCTCTCCTTCTCCCCCCACCGCTAAGATCCCCCGGCCCCGTGACCTACCCATCCGCCGCCCCATCCTAAACCCCCCTTCTTCTCCGCCCCAACCACCAACACCCCCCGGCCTCCCCTCCGCTCCCCTACCCCCCTCCCTCCCGCGACTTCCCCATCCGCCTACCCCAGTCCCTCCGGCCCCCCTCCCTCCGCTCCCCTAACCCCCTCCCCCCCCCCCCCGCGGCCACGATTACCCCCGCGGGGTGCACCCCCCGACCACCAAGAGAGAGAGAGAGACAAACTTGAGTGAGAGAGAGAGTGAGAAAGCGAGAGAGAGAGAGAGAGAGAGAGAGGTGAGAGAAAATTTTGGGAGGAATGAAAATTTTCCCTCCCATCGATTCGTTTTATGTTAGGGCACAGTATTTAGCGACAGATATATCCGTCGCCAGGCCGTCACTATACCCCGCTAGTTTGTTGACGGATAATCCGTCGCTATGTGGTCGCCAAATTTTGTGCCAATATTTTCTTAGATTTTCCCATAAAATATTGACAACTGGACGACGACATAGCGACGGGTTATTTGTCCATCGCTATATGTCCGACGATATAGCGATAGATTTCCGACCGATGTTTACCCTTAAAACTAAAAAAATAATTAGCTGCAATTCGATGGAAGACCATCGCTGTTTCGTCGGAAGTCAGTCGCTATTAGCAACGGAATACATCCGTCGCTAAATATCCGTCTCTAAAGCGTTGTATTTTGGTAGTGGGATATATTGTATAGTGCAATAATATACTAGCAGTCAGGTATAGGTATAAGGTATATCATGTATGCTATACTAACAATCAAGCATATGTCCAGGCTTAGGTGACTACATGCTTTATAATGTTCTTCCCTCCCAGACACAACATGACAACATGCAAGCAAGTAAAACGATAAACAAAAGACATGTAAGTATGATATGCATGCAATGTGTTTAGTTGAGTTACAAGTACTTGTCTCTTCCCGAAAATTGTCAATGTCTTCTAATCACCTAAGTTAGGAAAATAATATTTTCAGAATATATTAAAATAATTCCTATAACTAGTCTAAATGATTCCCAATTGCTAAAATTATTGTCTACACTATCTTATCTAACCAGCAGCTAATATTACTCCATGTGATGGGCCTACATTACATCAAACCTATTTATCTAATTCATGATAGCCTCTCTATGTTGGCCTAAATAGCCCAATGGCCTAAATCATTCTCCCCTCATTAATATACAAACTGAACTGGTCCAACATAATACCTATATAACAAAACCCGTCAACTGATCCCAAGCTCAAGTTCTAACATAACACTCACAACAATACTCATCTGCACTCTCAGTTTAACCTAACAACTAGGATATATAACTAGGTTTGAAGCTTCTCTTAACCAAATCTACACTTCTGTCACGCCCCAGTCCCAAAGTACATAGGACTAGGAATGCAAGCATACCAAATAATACAATCTAGAATAAGTTCCCAATTTAATGGACTTACGCTAGACATACTATGCTGAAGGAGTGTACTAAACTATGCTATCTCAACTATATCTCAATCCACATGTAAGTAAATGAAACAAGAATGAACAACAAGTACTATAGTCAGCCGTCCTATAATACACATGTCCGAGCAAACTCGAGAATAATATAAGTTTGTGAAATTAGGCTAATAAGCAAGGCATAATAGAAAAAGAAATAGAAAGCATAAGAAAATGATAAACCAACACTACAAGCAATAACTGAACCCTGCAGCCAAAATCGTACCATCCACATGTCTACACTATAAGCTCAGCAATAACTTGGAGAGGTCACCAGGTCCTCAGAGGGACGTAACAAGATACAGAAGGAATATGCCATGATATAAACTGAATAAATATAAACATGAAATAAATAGCTCGGATCACAACACAGTCTAGTATCCCGCCATCGAAGTAGTGAACCACCCCTACAACCAAACAAGGACAAAAGGTGGCATTCTATTTCGCGACAGGACACTATCCCATGCCATAATACGAACTGAATGAATATCCTAAACCACCACACCGTCCACTATCTCATCGTCGAAACAACGAACCACACCCACAACCAAACAAGGACAATGTGTGGGCCACTATTTCGGGACAAGACGATGTCCCATGCTATGGTTAGGGATAAGTACAACATCTCACCATACTATGTGAATGCATGTTGAAAATGACATTGGACGTATGGGTAGGTGATAAGTATATAACACCGAATCACAGGCCAGTATCGAATCACGAGCCGATGCTATGAACTATGAGGTACAAGCCAGAGAAGCAACTATGAAACTATGAGGCTCATGAATCCGTAGTCTCCTCCAGAGATTACGCAGTCTAAAGGAGAAGTGCCATATGCCTACTAGTAGTCTTCCTTACCTATGAATGGTACAAGTCATATCCTTGACTCGAACAACCCATATCTCAATACGAGTCATAAAACAAGACACAATCTAAGTTCTATATGCATCGACACATGAACCACTCGCACCGGTAGCTAGCTGAATGTGGAAGCTCGTGCCAATACAATGAACCCTCACTCATAGTGTCGTGTAATTCTACGTGTCATGGCATGGAAGTTAAACAACTTTTAGAAAATGTCTTCTACACAACTAAGTCACACACACCTATCATATCGATGCCATCATCAATATCACCCAAGTTGTACTCGAACGCACACCACTATAACTACTACCAGCAGAAAAGAAGAACAAATATAAATATTTAAATAGAATAATTGATGGCAAGGTATCTTGCCGGGCATTTTGAAAACAGAATAATCATCGGTCCGGCTCCAATTGCAGTCGAACAATCACGAACACCTAAAATATAAATAAGTAAAAATCAATTCTAATTCTAAGACAACAAATCTACCATAAATATACATACTATCTAACGTATCCATTATATCTGAACAATCACGACTCTAATACATATACTAGTTAACTAATTTACAACTACATGTGACATACTCCCTACCTGAAGTATCATGCAAACATAAAAATATATATTTTGTAATATGAAAATAATCAATTTAATTTATGAAATAATAAATATATATATATATATATATATATATATATATATATATATATATATATATATATATATATATATATATATATATATATGAAAAATAAAGCGACAAGATATTCTAGCTATCTAACGTATCCATTATATATATAATCATAATCAATATATAGATCATGATAATTCTAGATAAAAATTATATTTTTATAAACTAAAATAATAATTATAAATTATGGAATTATTTACAAAAATAATTATTAAAATTATTTAGTCACAATATTTACATTAAAATATACTTCCAATAAATATATCAACCTAGAAGAAATATATTGTCAACTTACCTACCAAATTGAAACCAAAGTAAGTATAAAATTAATATATTTAATTTCTGAAGTAATTATGTATATAATTCTGAAAAGGTTACCATATATATTTTTCTAAGAAAGTAACATAACAATATATATCGCTAATAACTAGTATTACAAATAACAACTTGCCGGTAGTTTTAAACCTTTTTAACCACAAAAATACAAAATCTAAATTCGGAATTAAATCTAAAATAATTAATGATTAATGACTATTTAAGAATTAATATACCAAACTAGCATTAACTTGTACGCACAATATTCTGATTTTTCGGTAACACATGCATCCCAAATTCTCCAAAAATAAATAAATAAATTTCTATAGAAATAATTTATTGGAAAATTAAATTTGTACAGAACAACAAAATTTGGGTCAAAAACAATGAATAATCGATCATTATATTGGCATAATATATTTTAGAAGTCAACTGAACGTACTTTTAATGAACGTATTACGACAGATTTTCAACATCGACAAAACAGTAAAATATATATATATAAACAAAAATAAATTGATAAACAAATTATTCTATTAGGTAGATTACCGCTTTGGTTTCACGGTCGAAGGACGTCCCGAGAATTAATTAGAATTTTTGCACCAAAATATGTCTAGTCTGGACACCCTACGAAGATGGAATTTTCTGGAATTATTGGCAAGGAATTTGGACATAAATTTCTTTTTGCTAGTAAATAGAGATTCAGGGCTTTCCAATAAAATTTTGTTTCATTAAAAATGGTCATCGATAAATAGTTCAAATAAATCAAGAAAACAATAGCACTTATAGTCCAGGTTCTGTTGTTGGTCAGCCGGCCCTATTAGGCGGGTTTGGCTTGCTTCGGTCGACCTCCAGCGCTCCGAGGCTTGCTAGGAATGGAGAGGATGATATTAGGATGGCTGGGATGAAGGTGGAAGGGAAGGAGAAGGTTGGGAAGAGGGAGTTTTTGTTCGGCCAGAAAGAGATAGGTGTGAGCGCATATTTGAGAAGGGAGTGCTCGGTTTTACGTGAGAAGGAGGCTTGGACGGACATAAAATATAGATTTTTAATTAGGGAATCAATGGATTAAGGGTTAGGATTGATTAGGATAAGGTTTGAAGAGATTTGGAGGAGATTTGATAATTAAATCAAAAGATGCAATAGGATATGTTAAAAGAGCTTTAAATAAAGTCCAAATAGGAAATTAGTTTTGGATTTGTTTAAAAATAGATTTGAACTAATGTGGCTATACATTAATTCATTTAAATCAATCTATAATATACCTAATAGATGAGGGTACCCTAGAATAGGCTCTATGGGTCCCTAGTTGGACTAGTTTTGGATCAGTGGAACTTTTAGGATCGTTTTCAGTCCAATAAGCCTAAAATTTTGACTTTTGTGTCACTTAAAAATAAATAGCACATGGAAACCCAATTGAGTAGGACACCATTGGCATGTGCAAAGTAGGCTAAAAAATAGTTGAAATCATATAATAGGTCATTTAGGTTGGATCGATGTCGAGTCCATAATTTAAGTTGGAGGTTACGACAAGTCTCATGGTAGATAACTTCATGGCCTAAATTGACACCGAAGTTGTACGAAGCAAATAGAATAGAAGAAAATATATTTGAGTAGGACATGATACACAAAATCGAAGATAAACTTGTCTAGGTCAAAACTCATGAAAGAAGTTTATAGGGATTGACATTTCTTGTGCTCCAAAAATCAAAGCTACGTAAGAGTACATTTTATGATCATGAATAAAAGTCGGAAAATATATTTTAATAACTATATTAAACAAAATAATTAAAAAAATAACTCTAAAAATCTGAGGGGCTTACAACCTACCCACCTTAGGAAATTTTATTCTCAAAATTAAATATATATATAATATAACAATACATAATATTAATAAAAACAAATAATCTATGGCACCATCCAAACTCCTTGCAATTCTTCTGAACATATTCCCTTCTTACAGCAAAAGTGACAAGTCGGTAGCTCCTTTGCCTGGTACAAGGCAACCATTTGTTGAAGATGTACTTCTGGCCGTCTGATTGGTCTTACATGCTATCCTCAAAATTAAAACATGAAATATGATATAAAAGAAACTATCCAAACATGATTTCTAAAGGACACTACTTCCATTGGGATTCTAAGTTCACACAACCTACCAGGAAATAAGGTACCATTAGTTCTCGATCCCTCCTAACTTAAGCAATGAGGTCAAGGTCATGATCCTACTAGTGAGATGTTCTAGTATGGTACAATTCCCTAGAAGAATACAAAACTTGGCTATTCCGGTATGAAATCAAGACTTTCTAAGGAGTCCTAAGTACCATTATGGTGCTATTGGTCAATGATTCTATAAAAAAATTATTACTAAGTCAATACTATTCCTATATAGGTTAGGTCTTCAATAAGATAGAAGGAAGACAATACTCTACTCCTTCTAGTTATTAATCATGCTATACAATTCTAACAAGTACACCTAAAATTTTGTACCTATCTACTAGACAAGGGTCGAGGTTGAGCTGAGCAGATACACACACCTATTGGTCAATCTTCTAGTCATGTTCTTTTATATATATCGTTTCAAGGCTAGTCTTTTCCATATGTAGATGTAGTCTTCTAGCCTAACTCAAACCTTTATACTCTATCTAATACTTCTAGATCACCTATCATGATATTAGCACTCAATAAAAACCTCTCTAGTACTTCTATTCAAGGTTATATCATAGGCAAATGGTAGCATAGATTAGTTTAGTAATCTTAGGGTCTCTCGTTAGGGTCAAATCCTACAATGTACTCTATTCTAACTTCCATCATAGGAAAATATCTATAGAATTCTACCAACCTTAGCTATTTACCTACTCCTATCAAGCATGGGTTCTTATGTCCTCTAAGTAGAAATTTCTACCGCCGAAGAATGCTACTCCTACCTACTCGGTTCATCTTGTATAGGTGTCTATCTCTATCCTACTCGTATGTGGACAATCACTCCCTATAATATTCTATCCCTCTTGCTTCTATCACACAATATAAACAAAATAGTTCATCAAGCACAGATGTTTGGTTTTCCGAAACTAGAAAAGACGAGAATTTGATACAAGGAGTTCAAGAGAGGTATGTTTGATTACAAACACGAGGTCAAGGGCAATAGCAGACATCAAGGGAATTCAATAGCAGTTGTGGATTAAGATTCTAATATACTATCCTATTGCAGGCTCGTTCGGTACAGTATCGTAATCGAAACAATTTAATCAAGACCTACATGGGCCACCACAAAAATATGTTACGCCGCAGTCCAAAACTACGTAGGACTAGGAATGCAAGCATGCCAGCTAATACAATCTAGAATAAGATTCCAATTTAATGGACTTACGCTAGACGTACTACGCTGAACAAGTATACTAAACTATGCTATCTCAACTATATCTCAATCCACATGTAAGTAAATGAAACAAGAATGAACAACATGTACTATAGTCAGCCGCCCTATAATACACATGTCCGAATAAACTCGAGAATAATATAAGTTTGCAAAACTAGGCTAATAAGCAAGGTATAATAGGAAAGGAAATAGAAAACACAAAAAATGATAAACTAACACTACAAGCAATACCTGAACCCTGCAGCCAAAATTGTACCATCCACATGTCTATACTATAAGCTCAACAACAACCTACAGAGATCACCATGTCCTTAGAGGGACGTAACAAGATACAGAAGGAACATGCCATTATATAAACTAAATAAATATAAACATGAAATAAATAGCTCGGATCACAATACGGTCTAGTATCCCACCATCGAAGTAGTGAACTACCCCTACAACCAAATAAGGACAACATGTGGCACACTATTCTGCAACATATATAACACTATCCCGTGCCATAATACGAACTGAAAGAATATCCTGAACCACCACACAGTCTACTATCTCATGGTCTAAATAGTGAACCACACTCATAACCAAATAAGGGCAAGGTGTGGATCACTATTCCGTGACAAGACGTTGTCCCATTCTATGGTTAGGGATAAGTATAGCATCTAACCGTACTATGTGAATGCATTTTGAAAATGACATTGGGCGTATGGGTTGGTGATATGTATATAACACTGAATCACTGGCCGGTGTCGGATCAAGAGCCGATGCTATGAACTATGATCTACAAGCCAGAGAGGCAACTATGAAACTATGAGGCTCATGAATCCGTAGTCTCCTCTAGAGATTACCTAGTCTAAAGGGGCTGTCTGTAATATCCCTGTCCTAAAATATGTAGGACTAGAAACGTAGACATGCCAGCCATATAATAAATATACGTAAGCTGTAAATGCAGTACTATTACCATGACAACTAATCTCATCCACACAAGAAAGAATAATGATATCATAAAATCAACATTGAATTGTCAATTTGTATAAGTCGCTGGGCGGAGACAAATCCACTACCAACTATTTAAATGAGAAAAAAATAAATACAAAAGAAAGAATTTGTCAAGCGAAGCGAAGGACGATCCAAGAGCAAGTCATCTTCGAAGGAATAGAGAAGATCACGGCTTTGGCTAGAATACCTGCAGAAATCATGAAAATACATACCAGGAGAATTCACCAGGTCCTCAGAGGGACGTAACAAGATACATGAAGAACATCCAATATAAACTAAAAATGTAAACACCACATGACTACAACACAACTAGTTCCCTAACCGTCTATGTGATATGCACTTTGAGGACAACGTTCCACGCAAGGGCTTTATGATCAGCAACACAAATAAAAAAATAAGTGGTAGTAAGTAGCACTCATCCGAGTCACTATCGGCCCAAAAATGTGTGTAAAAATAAATAGTAGCTCCAATGCTAATATCTGTGCTCTCCCTCCCCATGATATTATACATGCGTCGTAACCACAACACACAAAAGATGTGTTTAATATGCAGTAACTAAACAAAAGATGCAGAATACATATAAGCAGTAAATATGACAAAGTATCTTGCATGGTGTGGCGCCTGGTGGTGTGCGATAATCTAAAAAATTCTGATATATCCGATAGCCATGGTCAAAGGGTCCGAATTCGCGAGGTGATAGGAACAAATGATTAGTCACGATTAGTGCTGATGACAAAAGAAAATTTGCAACATAAATATATATAACTAATTTAGAAAATATCTATAATACTTTGAATATATACTCGTTAAACTAATTTTCGTAACTATTTGAAAATAATTTATATGTATCACAATTTAGAGACTACATTTTATTATTCCAAAATATTTGTAGATAAATATGTCTGAAAATCTATAAGAATTATTTTAGGACTACAAACCTTAGTTTTGTCAAACTAAATTTTTTGGTCAAAAATAGCTTATCAAGAATAGATAAAAATAATTAATAGTGTATGTGGGACTTCTAAAACCAGTTTAAAATTTATATATAGGGCCCAAGCCCAATATTATATTTTTGAGATACAGTATAAATTTAGAAATATTTATTTAAATAAAAAATAATACTAATAAAATAATTTACAAATACTAATGTTAAACTAACAAAGCTATTAATAATCATAACAAAATACATATCACAATAAATACATACTATATATATATGATAGCAATAATAATGATAACAATAGTGTTTATAAAGGAAAACAAAAGATTACTAAAACAAACAAACAAAAAAAATACAAAAATAATAATAAAATAAATAAATTGAAATATTATAACGTATCAAAGAAGTCTAGCAGCACGACTGCTCTCTTCTTTAAAGAAGGAAAGAGAAAAAAAAAGAATTAAAGGAAAAAAAACGGAAGGAGAGAGGGAGTTGATGAGAACGAAGGAGACGGAAGAAACGAGCGAGGGGGTGAGAAGAGAAAGGGTTTGAGGGAGAGAGAGCGGAGGAGATCGAGGGAGAGGGTAAGCGAGGACTTACTGTGGGAGGACTGCTCGGTGCGGCACCGGCGGTGGAGGAGATTGGCGCGGGCTGCTCGACGAAGATGCTCTGGCCGAGCCGTATGGTATTCCACGGGGTCGTCCGTGCGTATGACGTCGGTGGCTCAAGGCGACGGTGGATACGGCGCTGCCCATCACCGGTGAGGACGAGGCCAAGCAAGGCATGATACAGGGAGCAAGGCGGACGCAACTAGCACTACCGAAGCACGGTGCCGTAGGGGAGATTCGCTGGTCAGGCGGAGGAGGGAGCGGCAAACGGCGGACAGGTAAGGGGGTTTTATTTGTGGTTGATTTGTTTTTGTATGTGATGGTCAGTTTGGGGTGGCCGATGGCAATGATGGCAGTGGTAGTTTTGGTGAGGGTGGTGGCGGTGAATCTTTGGTGTTGGTGGTGGCGACCGGAGGCAGAGATGGTGGTGGTGGCGACCGGAGGCAGAGATGGTGGTGGTACTTCGGTGGCCAGGGGTTGGAGGTCGCCTCCGGAGGCAGGGATGGTGGAATTTGGGGGTGGCGACGATGGGTGGTGTCGGTGGGTGATTTTGGGTGGCCGGGATGAGTAGAAGACGGTGACGGTCGGAGTAGGATTTTTGTGATGTGGGGACTGGTTACTGTGGCCAGAGGCGGGTGTGGTGAACATGGTGGCGACGTTGGTGATGTTCGGAAAGGAGAGGAGATGGGAATGGCAGCGGTGATGGTGTTGCTCAGGGGCCGGGTGTTTGGTTGCACAGGGAGGTCGGGTAGCCGCGGCTGGTGGTCGTCATCGGTGGTTGGGGTGGTTGAGTGGTAGTCTTGGGGGCGACGGCTAAGCCCTGGCGGGGATACAACCAGAAATTTGAATGGGCTTAGGGACATCTTGTCTTGCGTGACACGGGTGTGGTAATGTGGTATTGGAAGGTGTTCAAGGTTGTCGGACACAGTGATGAGAAAAATATTTGTGTAAAAAAATATAATATAGAGGAAAGATATCCGGGGTCGGACTCGATGCCGCTACGGCTGACACGAAAAGTGGACATTGACACGTTGCACACACAATTTGGATGAAAACAAATTTTATGGGGAAAATTGGGTTAATGGAATTTCTAGAAAAAAGAGCAAAAGGCTATCCTTATATGGGAGGTGGGCTCCAAGTTAGATAAGGATCAGTAGTATTTTAAATCTCCAATAGATATATCCCATATCGAATTAAAATAGAATTAAAACTAATTCAATCAAATCCAAAATCCAATTTAAATCTAGATAATCCCATATTTAATTTAAAACTATTTATAAAAATCAATAAAATAATTCCCAATTTAAATCACCATGAAAAGTAAACATTTAAATCAAACAAATTCCAAATTATCCTTTTATAAATAATAAAAATGTAGTAATAATTAATTTCAAAAATCATAATAAATATTTAAATATTTGAAATACTTTTTGCAAATAAATAAAATAATTACAATCAATTTTCGAAAAAAATATACGTAAATTTAATTTCATGTACTTCGTATGTGAAATAATATATTATTTACAAAATATTATTTTCTAAATTATCACTTATACTTTTACAAATAAAATAGCTCCTTATACTAAATAAAATAAAATTAAGTTCCTGCAATCGTGACACATTTTATAATTTTAAGTGAAAATATATAACTCCTATATACGTATTCGCACTCGACGTACAATTACCAAAAATAAAATCAATACCGAAATAAATAAAATTTAAAATTTATAGTAAAAATTTAGGGGTTTTACATCCTACCCAACTTATAAGAATTTCGTCCTTGAAATTTAGGAATAATTAGATAGGTAGGGTTGAGGAGATAGAAAGAGTTCCTCGATAAGAAAATCACGATCAATACATTGTAGAGTAAATGACGAACAACGAAATAGATAATTTTAGAAAATCATGATTTAGATAACTAGAAAAATAAATCACGGATATGGTTTTTGTAATGACCGAGGGTCGCTAGTTAACACAAGTAATAAAAAGATTAAGGGTTAAGAAGTGAAGATAAAATAATTAGAGATCAAGGGTACATGGTTCCTTAGAGAAGATTGTATGATAATTGTGTAGGTTGGAGGTATGATTAAGGGTACAATTCTAATCATTCTTCAATTTTCAAGTGATTGGATTGTCGTGATAATAGATCTAGGGTCGAAGGAGAGGGTGAGTAACTCGAGACGAGTATATAGTCACGTGAGTTGGTAATGACTAGCTACACTTGTGTATATACAACTATCTTGGCCATACGTGGTAGGGCAACTAAGGACATACTTTGTGTCTAAGTACGAGCGTTGTCTTTCTATAATAGGTGAAAGTCTAAAATAATAAGGAGCTCAAGGAAGATAAGATCGAATATAAATACGGGGTTCAAAGACGATTTGAATAGTTCAAAAGAGAATTGTCAAGGCAGACATGGATGAGATCCTAGAGGACAAGTACATTTATTAGCTATATCTTAATCCACATAGTATCATCATAAGAATAGCGAACCAAGTGCGCTAGGTTGATCAGACAATCATGCACCAGTTCTGATTAGACAATATATTAGTGGGGGCCTCCAATAAAATATATGTCCTTGAACAAGCTTGATAAAAGAGTAAGCTTGCAAAACTAGACTATATTAGCAGCATTAGTCAAGATAGTTCAATGATATAAGTACGCGAGAAGAGGAAAGAAAGTGTGAATAGTTCAAATTCCTTAATAATCTAAGTATTGTCCGGTGTTTGGGCCTATGCTGTCGTTCTTCTGTCCTTTTGTGTAAGGCTTGGGTCGACCAAGTGGGTTAGGGTCCTCTAAACGATTTAGTCTAGGTAAACCTATTAATATACTTTTTTAGTGGGTCATAAGGGCAAGGGAATATTAGGTCGTGAGGTATTCTACCCAACTTACAAGAGTTTAACTAGTAATGTAAATGAACATATACAACCTAGTACAAATCACCTTCGTAACCTCTATTAAGCACGAAAGAAGGATAAGAGTCTATGTTAGAATGACTCAAGCAAGAAGTAAATCAAGGTAGTCAAATGAGAGTTCGAAAATAGAATCAAGGAAGGAGGTCAAGTATGTGGATAAGATCCTAGACTCTAATCCTATATGCAGGCTTGTTTGGTACTGTAAAGTAACCAAATAATTTATTCGTAACCTGCATGGGCCACCACAAAAACATGTAATATTTCAGTCCCCAAAAAAAAAGTAGGACTAAAAACGTAGACATGCTAGCCGTATAATAAATATACATAAGCTGTAAATGCAGTATAACCACAAAAACTAATCGCATCCACAAAATAAAAGAATAATGATATCCTAAAATCAACTTTGAATTATCATTTTGTATAAGTCGTTGGGCGGAGACAAATCCAATACCAACTATTTAAATGATAAGAAATACATACAAATGAAAGAATTTGTCAAGCGAAGCGAAGGATGATCAAAGAGCAAGTCATCTTCGAAGGAATATAGAAGATCAAGACCTTGGTTAGAATACCTGCAGAAATCACAAAAACACACACTTGAAGAAATCACCAAGTCCTCAGAGGGACGTAACAAGATAAATGAAGAACATGCCATATAAACTGAAAATGTAAACACCACATGACTACAACACAACTGGTTCCCTAACCGTCTATGTGATATGCTGTAACAACCACTTTTCTAAATGAGGGTAATTTTAAACTTTTATAATTTTGATTATTCAATATTAGGATTTCATTCATGTCATAATTTTTTAGTGATTTTTAATTAATTTACAACTATTTAAAATGTTGAATGGTGATTTTGATGGTTAACTAGTGTAATCCTAGAATTGCTAAGCCTAGAGACTAACCATGACCATGGGAGCCTAGTCATGTGATTAGAATATCAAATTACCACTTTTTAGCCTAAGGGTATTTTGGTCATTTTTGGCTTTTAATGAAAATAAATTTTATTAATTAAATATGTGCTATATGTTTAGTTGAGACTTTAACCTAGAATTTTAGCCTAATATAGATTAGCCCTGAGCTAAGAATCTTGATTAGGATAACCTACTAAGTGACAAGATTACAATATCTAGATATTTCTAAGTAGGATATTTTCTCCTTAGGATATTTGTAAAAAGGAAAGCCTTAGGACTAATTGAACCAATAGGAGGACTTGAAATTGGGTGGTGAAGCCTTAGCCACTCATCTACATCTAAACCTAACCCTAATTCATCTAGTGGAAGCCACAAATAGTAATCTCTCCCCTCCTATAAAGTATCCTTTAGAAAACCTTGCTTCTTTTAACACCTACAAAGAACCCTAACTTGTTCTTCTCCAAATTTCTTCCCCTTTATCCAATTTGACCCCAAATTGAGGCTACTCTCTTGCATTGGGATTCATTTCAAAAGTGGAGGCTAGTGGGGGCTTGCTTGCAAGTAGTGGAGCTCAATTGGACATCGCTTGAGAAGGTGAACTTCTTATTTCGGAGCCCTTTACATTGAGTTTGAACTCTCAATAGGTAAAACCCTACAAACCCTAATAAATTCCTGATTTCTTCCTATAGATGCATCCATTTAGTGTTCCTCTAGGTGTAGCCCAAGTTTGGTGGGAATTCGTGTCCTTATCGGACACGTATCGGTATTTTTGAATAGGTGTTTGATGAAATGCTTGATAGAAATTAATATTGATAATTTTAAATTCTATTTGAAAGGATTTGTAGCCCTATAGGAGAGGAACACAAAACCCTAACTCTGAGGTTACTTTGTACTGTGTCCGTGTCCAAACTGGATACACACACTGTGCACGAGATACTGCACAAGGGGTTCTGTGCTCCATTGCTACCCGACCCTCTTTTCTCTTCGAATATAACACGTGGGCCCATGTAACTTGGCACAGAGGTGGGGGCCATCACTGAAAGACCCACCCTCGAGTTTCAGGACACTTCGTGTCATGTCGGACACGAAATTAAGGGTGCACTGAATTTGTACTGCACTGTACGCACAGAATTTTCCCCACTGATACACATCTCGTATCGAGACTCGACACAACGTGGACTCATGTCATTGTGTCTAACGTATAGCCCTATACCTAGACTCACTCTAGACACGAGCACTTGGCTCCACGTGTCTTGTGGCGTATCCACGAGACCACGACACCTCTACATGAGACTTAGGTTCACTGTGATTACTGAATACACATTTAGCCTGTTTTGGACACTTCGTGTCCAGCTATGTGGACACAAAATGATACCCCATGACACATGTAACACACCTACACCTCTGTACATAATTTAATTTGGGTTTCGATTTGGTTTTGGATTGAAATTTGAGGGTTGTTCATGCTTCGGATACGGGAATAAAACTGTGTGTTCAAATCTAGAATTAATATGTTTTTAAACTAAATTTAAATTTTTAAATACGAATTGTACATGTTAAAAATTGCACTGATAGGATGTGTAGATAATAGGGATTCAAAATGGTTTGATATTGTATTCGAATTTCATTTATTAAGGACTGAACAGTATAGTTCAGGCCTAAATCAAAACCTGAGAATTATTCATTTATCAAAACTGAGAATTTTCCCTTTTTTTGTGTTTGAACATGGGAACTATTTTTCGAAACCAGAGAATGGAGTTTTTTAGTAAAACCTGAGATTGTTAGTTCATGCATAAAAACTGGAAAATGAGTCTGGTTGCAAATGTTAAACTGAAAACTAAGATAAATGTATATATGAATGTATGTAGATATGTATATATGAATGTAAACATGTATGTAACTGAAAGTTAACCTTACTGTCACGCCCCAGAACCAGAATACTGGAGAGCGGGGGAGTGACTCAGCCAGCTACGTATTACGGGTAGAAGAATACCGTATAATACGATCAATGCTGTCTAACCAGACGAGGGGGTGCATACTACATAAAAGTCTTACTATGGTCATTACACATCTATTGTCTCAATCATTCAAACAAGAAACAAAAATATAGAACATGTAAGGTAAAGCAGTAAGGCGTCCCAAACGCTCAGTCAAAATGTTCTTGAGATCTGGCTTTACAAAACATAGCCAGATGATATAGCAAGCGTACACAATTGTTATCAGCTGCAGTCTGACTTAATTACAATTATGCAAAAGTAAGTACAAGACAATCCGACTAACATGTCGGTGCCAAACGGCAAGGTATAAAGTAGATAACAAAACGAGTGGTGAAGTTAAGGAACCCACTCGAGGCCTCCTGCGATCATTCCTCTAGAATTGACCATCCTGGAGGTGGAAGTACGCTGAGTCCTCGGGAACTGGCTCTAAATCTGGCCATGCAGAACCAGAGATGTTAGACCTCTAATAGCAAGTACCACAAGGAAGCACGACATGAGAACTAAAACCAGTAATGTAAGAGAATAATACTAATAAATCTCTGCTTGCTACTAGGATTCACATCACATCACGACACTTCGAACCAACCTCCCAACCAAACAAGGACAGAAGTTGGCCCGTCATGTCCTGACATTCTGATCATCCCAGTTAGGTAACAGAGTAGTACAGTACACAAACAAATCAATTTAAACGGCCATTCAACTACTACGGCTTGCTATTGTGAGTCCCAAGTTATCCTGAAATAATGTAATTAGGGATTCCGTAGTTCTTACTATGTGCAAGCAAGGCTAGTCTATCCAGTCAATCATGTGCGCCATGCATGAATTAGACGAGTCCTAGCAGGACGCCCGTCATCAATATACAATATACAATAATAATATAAGCAGATACTGTTCCCTGTCCGTGTGGCAGTTTTACAGTATCTGTGGGAACCAGCCGACCCGTCGGGTACTACTTGTCCCAAGGGGGCTGCCATGTAAGAACTCGGAAATCCATTCTCTCCATGCAATCATTATTTTATTTAACTTAAGAGTCCCTACGTTGAGTGAAATCCCATGCCGTGGATCATGGTCATTCAAATGAGTACTTTCGTACGGGGTACGATATGCACAACTCTACAACGATACCAGTACGTTTAGGTTGCAGGTCATACATAGCGTAATGCAACAATCAAATCTATCCACGGTAATCATGCCTTGACCATAAAGTACACATGCTTCTTTTGTAGAAAATAACTAAATAAATAAATAAATAAATAGATTGAAGCCTGCATGTGCATGTATGCCAATATTCGGGATCAGCCAGTCGAGTACAATAGTTCATTACATGAACGTGTCTCATTCATTCAATTCAATAAGACGACTAGCCAGTCTCTTAGTTCCAACTAGGAACGCATGATCAATTTAGTCAAGATAACCATTATTATCTATGGTGACAAGGCATGAAAGTCAATTAGCATTAAACGGGGGTCGAGTCTATAACTCTCATGGTCAAGTCCCAGTCATACTGGGTATCCCAAAAATCAATCGGGACACAAGGCACATTCCTCATAACAATTGATATTAACAATATTATCATATCATGATTATATCGAGTTTATGCCAAAAAGACGTAAGGATATAAAATGGACGTTAAATATCTAATAAAATATCAATATACAGGGCTATAGAAGATCCAGGGTAAGCAGGCTACTCTCGTGTCAGCCTACGCTCATGCCAGCGTACGCTCAGGTCAAGCTACGCTCAAGCCAGCTAGCGTATGGAAGTCATACGCTTCCAAAAGGCAGCGTACGAACTCTATACGACTCCTTACTATCCAAGTCAGCGTATGCAAGTCATACGCTCCCAAAAGGTAGCGTATGAACTCCATACGACTCCTGACCATCCAAGTCAGCGTATGCAAGTCATACGCTCCCAAAAGGTAGCGTATGAACTTCATACGACTCCTGACCATCCAAGTCAGCGTATGCAAGTCATACACTCCCAAAAGGTAGCGTATGAACTTCATACGACACCTGACCATCCAAGTCAGCGTATGCAAGTCATACGCTCCCAAAAGGTAGCGTATGAACTTCATACGACACCTGATCATCCAAGTCAGCGTATGCAAGTCACACGCTTCCTAAAAGGTAGCGTATGGACTCCATGCTGCGCTAAAGAGCACGTACAGCTCAGTAACGCAGCTAAAAAGCTAGCATACACTGCTCACTGTCTTCTCCAAACAGCAAGAACTCCATGGTTGTACCCCAAGGCTTCAAAAGTTCATAACTTGGTCAAAATAAGTCCGAATCCAACTTTCCAAAGGTCAAAATTGGGTAGGATGAACTGCTCTACGACATGGAACCATCAAATCTTAAGAACAAAGGAGTTTGCTAGATCAAAACCCATAGACAACCGAAAATACAATAACTTAGATCTACAAGAAATGAACCAATGAAATCAAAAATACTAAGCACTAAACTCTCTTAGAATCATGAGAGGAAGAATATTGAACCATAAAATATGGTCCTCATGTAGAGCAAGATGTACTTGCCTAGTTGGTAGGTGGAGAGAGTAATGAAAGGAAGAAGAAGAAGTAATGGTGAAGAAGGAGTGAATGAGGAGAGAGAAGGGAGAGGGTAGCTTTAAGTAGCAAAGGGGTGGTAGGTGGGAGTTGGGCCGGGTTCTTAATGGGTCGGGTTCTTAAGGGGCTCATCCAACCGAAAATAAAACTAAAGCAGAGAAGTAAATTGCAGGAAATAAAATGCAGAAATAAATTACGGAAAATTAATTGCAGGAAATAAATTAACATAAGAATTAAAGAGCAGATAATTAATTAACATGAAGTTATAGGAATTTAAGTACAGGATACTACATGATAAATACTAAATAAATACATTCAGGCAATATACGTATTAGAATACGCATTCCGGGAACAGGGAGTGACACTTACCTTTCTGCTACACAATGTATATGACACACACACACACCCCACCTATATATGTGCCATCATTCATTCCCTATGTATATACATATATATGTAGTACCTATATATATACCCTATACCCTATATATATATATACACCCTATACCCTATATATATATATATATATATATATATATATATATATATATATATATATATATATATATATATATATATATATATATATATATATATATAAAATATATATATATATAAAAAAAAAATATATATATATATAAAATATATATATATATATATATATATATATATATATATATATATATATATATATATATATATATATATATATATATATATATTTTTTTTTTTTTTTTTTATATATATATATATGTGAATGAAATTTAAATGTGAATGTGATACTATACTAGATTACTTGGTTGGTGTGCCTAGCTAGTTAGATATAGTGCTAGACTATGGTTTAGCTTTGTGTGTAGTATAGCTAGTTGCCTAGGCTATGTGTTGAATAGTTGGAGTTGACTTGTTAAACCTAGAATTGACTTGTTAAGCCTAGATTAGACTAACTTAGACTAGTTGATCAAGATTGACTAACCCTAACTAGTTTGACCTAATTTGACTAGAGTTGACCTAGTTTGACTTTTAGAGTTGACCAGAGTTGACCAAGAGTTGACTTTGGTCCATATTGACCTAGAAACATGTAGATGCATTGTACTCTTCAAATTATAATCCCTTTGTATACATCATGACTTGTGTTGCTCTAAATAGGACTCAGTTACCTCGCTTCGGACTTTATATTCTTACAAACATTCGAATTTCAGGCGAGTATATTCTCTGATCATTTCATACTTTTTTGGACTTATAATCATGTTCTAGATTACTTTACTTGATGCTGACACTTGTTATCACGGATTAGTACTATATGGATCTTTCATGCGATGTTATCCCCTCATCGGATACATCATATATTTTGTGTACTTTATCATAGGCATCGTGTACTCCTTGTGTTCATATTATTCGTGTACAAATCGTATGAAATTGTGTACTCTCATGTGCTCACATGATCATCGTGTACAACTATACTTCGTGTGCAATAAAATAACTTAACTGGATCCTTGTGTATTCATTGGGGACGGGGGAGTAGAAGTGGTTATGTGATCAATCTTGTAGTTACTCGTGTGAGCCTCTGTAGATTACTCGTGTGCAACATCGTGCCGTTTACATAAACGTCTTGTGCTCTGAATCACAAGTCACTTATAGTTCTTACTTATCATATATATATTTCCAGTTTACAAATATCTCTCTTATTTTCGTGTACATCTTCTTACAATTCATGTATCTTACTCTTTTGCATGCTTTACATTTTCTGTCATGATATGAACTGTCCTACGTACTATGGAGCAACCTAGACGACACTTGCGAGCTGGTCTCTCAGGAGGATCCAGCTCTAGCTGAGGATGTCATCCCTACTGCTTAAACTAGATTAGCCAGGCTTTATTTTATTTCCATTATGTTATTTGTATTGACTTTAGAGTTGTATTATTTATGGATGTTTGTGATGTCGTATCGTTTAGACACTTAGACTTCCTTCTGTTGTATGTTCTCCTTTGAGATTTTATATTTATCATATCGTGGTATTTCCACCTCTAGATTTGTGATTGAGTTGTACCTTATGTGATTTGTCCTCCGTTCGGAGAGTATATCATATTGTATTTAGTTTGTGATAGTGACCTAGGACAGTGTTCTACCGTCGACACTGTGGCATAGACTGGACGTACCCACTTCTCGTGCCCGTACATAGGGTGCGGGTCGTGACATATGCACTTTGAGGACAACGTTCCACGCGGGGGCTTTATGATCAGCAACGCAAATGAAAGAAGAAGTGGCAGTAAGTAGAGCTCATACGAGTCACTATCGGCCCAAACAATGTGTGTAAAAATAAATAGTAGCCCCAATGCTAATAGCTGTCCTCTCCCTCCTCATGATACTATACATACGTTGTAACCACAAAGCACAAATATGTGTCACTTCCATAACACTGTTTATTCCTAATAACTGTCAAGTCTTCTAACATGCACCTATTGGCAGTTATTCCTAATGCATGTGCACGAGGGGATCAGCCAACACGCAAGTGACCTCTATATGTTAATGACAACTCACACACATCTCGGGGCATAATCGTGACAAAGTTTATGAAATGCACTAAACAGACGATAGTCTCTTAAGTCTAGGTCCACATGCATAGCAATAGAAATATGACTAATAATATGGCACCTTATATAACTGGAAAGCAAATAAGTAAACCATAAACAGTTAAGAGGAATGCAACTGGATAAACTAGAATAAACAAACAGTAGATATGCAGTAACTAAAACAAAAGATGTAGAATACATATAATCTGTAAATATGACAAAGTATCTTGCTTGGTGTGGTGCCTGGTGGTGTACGATGGTCTGACAAGTCCCGATTTGTCCGATGGCCATGGTCGTTGCGAAAGGGTCCCAATTCGCGAGGTGATAGGAACGAATGATTAGTCATGTTTAGTGAAAATGACAAAAGAAAATTTGCAATAAAAACATATATAGCTAATTTAGAAAATATCAATAATACTTTGAATATATACTGGTTAAACTAATTTTAGTAACTAATTGAAAATAATTTTTATATATCATAATTTGGAAACTAAATTTTAT
This sequence comes from Iris pallida, assembly GCA_029216955.1. NCBI lineage: Eukaryota > Viridiplantae > Streptophyta > Magnoliopsida > Asparagales > Iridaceae > Iris > Iris pallida. Next base: position 8,392,267 of record JANAVB010023995.1, on the reverse strand, counting down.
TAGTCCAAAATATTTGTAGATAAATATGTTTGAAAATATAGAAGAATTGCTTTTGGACTACAATCCTTATGTTAAAGTAAAAATTTTGGTCAAAAATATCTTATCAAAAATAGATAAAAATAATTAATAGTTTATGTGGGATTTCTAAACCCTGTTTAAAATTTGTATATACGGCCCAAGCCCAATATTATATTTTTGACATACATTATAAATTTAGAAATATTTATTTAAATAAAAATAATAATACTAATAGAATAATTTACAAATACTAATGTTAAACTAACAAAACTATTAATAATCATAACAAAATACATATCACATAAATACATATTGTATGTATGATAACAATAATAATAATAATAATAATAATAATAATAATAATAATAATAATAATAGTAATAGTAGCAGTAGTAGTACTAATAATAATAATAATAATACTAGTAGTAGTAGTAGTAGTAGTAGTAGTAGTAGTAGTAGTAGTAATAATAGTAATAATAATAATAATAATAATAATAATAATAATAATAATAATAATAATAATAATAATAATAATAGTGTTTATAAAGGAATACAAAGATTATTAAAACAAACAAACAAAAACAAAACAAAACAATAATAAAATAAATAAATTAAAATATTACAACATATCAAAGAAGTCCAGTAATACTGCTGCTATCTTCTTTAAATAAGGAAAGAGAAAAAAAGAATCAAAGAAAAAAAACAAAAAGAGAGAGGGAGTTGAAGAGAACAAATGAGAGGGGGGAAGAAACGAGCGAGGGGGTTAAAAGATAAAGGGTTTGAGGGGGAGAGAGCGGAGGATATCGAGGGAGAGGGGAGGCAAGGACTTACTATGGGAGGACTACTCGGTGCGGCCCCGGTGGTGGAGGAGATCGGCACGGGCTGCTCGATGAAGATGCCCTGGCCGAGCCGCGCAGCATTTCACGATGTCGTACGTACGTAGGGCGTCAGTGGCTCAAGGCGACGGCGGATCCGGCGCTGCCCATCGCCGGCGGGGACGAGGCCAAGCACGACATGGTACGGGGAGCAAGGTGGACGCAACTGGCACTGCCGGAGCATGGTATTGGAGGCGATGCCAAGGCTACGGGATGGTGGATCTCGCCAATCGAAGTCATTGTGTAAATTTTCCGGTCAGGCAGAGGAGAGCACGGCAAACGGAGGATAGGTACAAGAGGTTTTATTTGTGGTGGTTTTATTTTTGTGGATGATGGTCGGTTTGGGGTGGCCGATGGCAATGGTGGAGGTGGTGGTTTTGGTGATGGTGGTGGCGGTGATTCTTTTGTATTGGTGGTGGTGACCGGGGGAAGAGATGGTGGTGGTACTCCGATGGCCAGGGGTTAGGGGTCGACTCTGGAGGCAGTGGTGGTGGAATTTGGGGGTAGCGATGACGGGTGGTGTCGATGGGTGATTTTGGGTGGCCGATATGAGTAGAAGGCGATGATGGCCGGAGTAGGATTTCGGTGAACTGGGGATTGGTTACAGTGGTCGGAGGTGGGCGTGGTGAACATGGTGGCGACATTGGTGATTGTCGGGAAGGAGAGGAGATGGAAATAGCAGCGGTGATGGTGTTGCTCAGGGGCTGAGTGTTTGGTTGGACGGGAAGGTCAGGTAGCCGTGGCTGGTGGTCGTCATCGGTGGTGGGGGTGGTCGAGTGGTAGTCTTGGGGGTGACGACTGAGCCCCGACGGAGATGCAGCTAAAAATTTGAATGGGGTTATGGACGTCTTGTCCTGCGTGACATGGGTGTGGTGTTGGGAGGTGTCCGAGGTTGTCGGACACGAAGATGAGAAAAATGTATTTGTAAAAAAATCTAGTAGAAATACACCCGGGGTCGGACCCGAGTCCGCCACGGTTGACACGAAAAGTGGACACCGAAACGGTGCATACACAATTTGGATGGAAAAAAATTTTGTTGAGAAAATTGGGTTAATGGAATTTATAGAAAAAGAAATTTTGGGCTCTCCTTATATAGGAGGTGGGCTTCTAGTTAGGTAAGGATTAGTATTATTTTAAACCTCCAATAGATAAATCCCATATCTAATTTAAATCGAATTAAAACTAATTCAATCAAATCCAAAATCCAATTTAAATCTAGATAATCACATATTTAATTTAAAACTATTTAAAATAAAATCAATAAAATAAATTCGCAATTTAAATCACCATGAAAATTAAACATTTAAATCAAACAAATTCCAAATTATTTTTTTATAAAAAATAAAAATGTAATAATAATTAATTTAAAAAATCACAATACATATTTAAATATTTGAATTAACCTTTTGCAAATAAATAAAATTATTACAATTAGTTTTCAAAAAATATACATGAATTTAATTTCATGTACTTCGTATGCGATATAATATATTATTTACAAAATATAGTTTTCTAAATTATAAATTATACTTTTACAAATAAAATAGCTCCTTATACTAAATAAAATAAAATAAAGTTCTTGCAATTGTGACACATTTTATAACTTTAAGTAAAAATATATACTTCACATATTCGTATTCGAACTCGACGTACAGATACCAAAAATAAAACCAATCCCGAAATAAATAAAATTTAAAAATTATAGTGAAAATTTAGAGATTTTACACTGTCCGATATGCCTACTAGTAGTCTTCCCCGCCCATGAATCGTACAAGTCATATCGATGACTTGAACAACCCATATCTCAATGCGAGTAACTAAACTAGATACATTCTAAATTCTACATGCACCGACACACGAACCACTCGCACCAGTAGCTAGCCGAATAAGGAAGCTCGTGCCAACACAATGAACCCTCTCTCACAGTGTCGTGTAATGCAACGTGTCATGGCATGGATGTTACACAACTTTTGGAAAACATCTTCTACACAACTAAGTCACACACATATCATATCGTTGCCATCATCGATATCGCCCAAGTCATACTCGGACGCACACCACTATAACTACTACCAGCAGAAAATAAGAATAAATATAAATATTTAAACAGAACAATTGATGGCAAGGTATCTTGTCTGGCATTTCGAAAACAGAATAATCATCGGTCCAACTCCAACTGCAGTCGAACAATCGCGAACACCAACAATATAAATAAATAAAAATAAATTATAATTCTAAGACAACACATCTACCATAAATTTACATACTATTTATAGACTCCATTACATATACTAGTTAACTAATTTACAACTACAAGGAACATACACCCTACCTGAAGTATCATGCAAACATATATTTCTTTATAATATGAAAACAATCAATTTAATTTATGAAATAAATATATATTTCTGGAATATATATATATATATATATATATATATATATATATATATATATATATATATATATATATATATATATGAAAAATAAGGCGACAATATATTCTAGCTATCTAACGTATCCATTATATATATAACCATATCCAATATATACATCATGATACTTCTAGATAAAAATAATATTATTATAAACTAAAATAATAATTATAAATTCTGGAATTGTTTACAAAAATAACTATTAACATTATTTAGTCACAATATTTACATTAAAATATACTTCCAATAAATATATCAACCTAGAAGAAATATATAGTCAACTTACCTACCAAATTGACACCAAAGTAAATATAAAATTAATATATGTAATTTCTGAAATATTTATGTATATAATTCCGAAAGGTTTACCATATATATTTTTTCTAAGAAAGTAACATGACGATATATATCGCTAATAACTAGTATTACAAATAACAACTTGTCGGTAGTTTTAAACCTTTTTAACCACAAAAATACAAAATCTAAATTCTGAATTAAATCTAAAATAATTAATAATTAATGACTATTTAAGAATTAATATACCAAACTAGCATTAACTTGTATGCCCAATATTACAATTTTTCGGTAACACTTGCATCCCGAATTCTCCATAAATAAATAAATAAATAAATTCCTATAGAAATAATTTATTGAAAATTACATTTGTACTGAACAACAAAGTTTTGCGTCAAAAACAATGAATAATCGATCATTATATTGGCCCAATATTTTTTAGAAGTCAACTAAACGAACTTTTAATGAACGTATTACGACAAATTTTCAACGTCGACTAAACAGTAAACTTATATAAAAACAAATTTAAATTGATAAACAAATTATTATATAAGGTATACAAATGAGTTGGGGTCATTACCGCTTTGGTTTCGCGGTTGAAGCACGTATCAAAAATTAATTAGAATTTTTGCACTGAAACGTGTCTAGTCTGGACATCCAGGGAAGACAAAATTTTATGGAATTATTGGTAAGGAATTTGGACGTGAATTTTTTTTTACAAGTAACCAGAAATCCGTGGATTTCCAATAAAATTTATTTCATCAAAAACAGACATCAATAGATAGGTCAAATAAATCGAGAAACAACATCACTTACAGCCCAGGTTCTGTTGTTGGTCGACCGGCCCTATTAGGTGGGTTTGGCTTGTTTCGGTCTGCCTCCAGCACTCCGAGGCTTGCTAGGGTTGGAGAGGATGATCTTAGGATGGCAGGGATGAAGGTGGAAGGGAAGGAGAAAGTCGAGAAGAGAGAGTTTTTGTTCGGCCAGAAAGAGATAGGTGTGCGCACAGATTTAAGAAGGGATTGCTCAGTTTTACATGATAAGGAGGCTTGGACGGACATAAATATAGAGTTTAAATAGAGAGAAACAAAGGATTAAGGGCTAGGATTGATTAGGAGGAGGTTTGAAGAGATTTGGCGGAGATTTGATAATTAAATCAAAAGATGTAATAGGATATGTCAAAAGCGCTTTAAATAAAGTCTAAATTAGTAAAGTAGATTTGAACTAATATGACTATACATAAATTAATTTAAATCAATCTAAAATATACCTAATAGGTGAGGGTACCCTAGAATAGTCTCCATGGGTCCCTAATTGGACTAGTTTTGGATCAGTGGAATTTTTTGGATCGTTTTGAGTCCAATAAGCCAATAGTTTCAACTTGTGTGTCACTTAAAAATAAATAGCACATGGGAACCCAAATTGAGTGGGACACTATTGGCATGTGCAAAGTAGACTAAAAAATAGTTGAAATCATATATTGGATCGTTTAGGTTGGATCGATGTCGAGTCCGAAATTTAAGTTGGAAGTTACGAGAAGTCTCACAGGAGATAACTTCTTGGCCTAAATTGATCCCGAAGTTGTGCGAAGCAAATAGAATACAATAAGACACATTTGAGTGGGAAATGATATACCAAATCGAAGATAAACTTGTCTAGGTCAAAACTCATGAAAGAAGTTTCTAGAAATTGACATTTCTTGTGCTCCAAAAATCAAAGCTACGGAAGAGTACATTTTATGATGATGAATAAAAGTGGAAAAATATATTTTATTAACTATATTAAACAAAATAATTAAAAAATTAAAAAAGTAACTCTAAAAATCTAGGGTGCTTACAACTTCAAATTCTGAACCAACCTATCTATCTGACCCTAATCTCTAGCCAAGAAATTTTGTCCAGCAACAATCAAAACACTCCCAATGGCTAAACATTTGAACTCCCAATCCTGTACATTTCAAATCTAGCGGTTAAGTCCCAAATTCAAGTTCCAACTGCGCTACCTCTGTTCACTGTAATGCACAAACTTAACCTGTGTGTCTGTGTTATCATTCTGAGTCAGGAACTGATGACAGGATACAATGAAATGATGCAGTAGTATACCTGAGTCATCCTAATACAGTATTGGTGTCAGATACGGCTGTTCGTGTCCCAAACTCGAAAGAGGAAACTGGTTCAGATGTATTGTCGAACACATTGTTGGCCCATTAGTCATGGTCGAACCGAATTTTAATTATTGATCTAACCCTTTTTCGATATACGGGCTACTTGGACGAACTGCTAGAACTGCTACTGCTACCGTTCAAGACTTGGAGCCATATTTGTCATTGCGTCTGTATTTTCAATTATCAATGTATTTTCATATTTTATTGAGTCTAGAAAAATAATGTCAATCAAGTCGTACTGGCAAATAGGCTACCCAGAATTATTTTCAGAAATACCCATCTGTTTTGAAAACTAGCCCAAAAACCAAAAACCCAATTCCTAACTGCTTGAACATTCGAAAGCCTAAAGCCCAAAACCTGAGTTACAAACCCAAAATTCAACCATTCTAAACCAGCAGAATTCTGTGCAAATTTGTCCCGAATTCGACCCAAGTTTGGTTGGTGGAATGTTGCTGTTTAAACTCAGTCTTTCTGCAGTTACGGATGCAATGACTATCTGCCGAGATCCTCTCATAGAATTCTATCCGAATTCTGCCCGAATTTTCCCTTTGGAAATCTTATAAATAGAGAAGAATTTCTACTATTTCAAAACACCAATTCACTTTCTTATCTCTTCTCTCTAAGTTTACTACGTTCTTCCAAAGCATTCTAAGCTGTCATTTTTAAATTCTAAGCCGGTTGCAATCCTCTAGTCAATTTGCTAATGCGGTACGGTCTAGAAGTTCAGAGTGATTATAATCAAGAGACTTGATAAGAAGTAAGACACTTCACAATTGAAGTTGGTCGACTCCTTCGGATCAAAGCTCGTGTTTGTAGAAGTTGCAAAGACTTCGTATGAAAACTTGCAGTTTTTTATAGTAGATTTCAACCGGGAGCTAGAGTTCTATCGACTGGATTAGCCCTCACAAGAGGGAGACCGGTATACATCATCGTGTTTGCGTTTGCTCTTTGCACTTTATTTTTACTTTTTCATATCTGTGATATATTTCTGTGATCTTGCTACTAACATTTTTTAATAGCTAATATTTTGCTTCCTACTCTATTTACCCCCTCTAGAGTATATTGCTTTACATTTCGATCCTACATACATCACGTGCGAGAACAAAGGATTCGATTATTTGAATCCATTTAAAAACTCTAAAAAGATTAATTGAACAGAATTTCTTTAATCAGAGGAAATCACTCACAAATCAGTTCTAGATCAAAAAGTCACAGGGAATACAAAGTGAATCGATCGATCAAACTATCAATTATTCAATCCAATCAAAATTATTCGAGAAAACCTACTGCCAATTCAAAATAAAGAATTTAAGGTCGTTCTCACCTGACAAATCAATCTAAACGTCCAATTCAATCCCTTGCATGATTCCTCGAGTCGACTCGATCATTATCGAAGCTAACTCGACTGAGGGAACCTCGACAGAAATAAAGAATAATGAACATATGGAAATTTGATCCAGCAAAGAAGGAATATGAACTAAATGGTGCAAGGAACTTACCAATTCAATAGATCGATTGGTTGTCTGACACGTAAATAGAGTCAACTACGAATCAAAGAAATTGAAGCGACAAAGATGATCACAGATCTCATAGGCTTTACTGTCATTGATTGACGGAGATAACTGTTCGAAGAAGTAACAATGCCATGAACTCACTGATCGGAATTGAGGTGAAGGATCGAACAGAGGAAGAAGAAATGAATGACTCACCACGTTCGATGATGAATATCGTTGCGTCTTTATAGAGAATCAGCGTAGATCGCTATGGACACAAGCTCGACGTCAAGGAGGAAGAAAGAAGAGTTGAGTGGAATTTTTGGCAGGGCTTCGCCGGTGTAGAGGGGAATAAAGAACTGTTGGGAAAGAAGCGCGGAAACCTTTCCCCAAACCGGAGAGTACCTACGAGAGGACCGAGCAAACAACGCACGAACCAAAAAAACAAACACACAAAAACAATCCACGCAGACACAGAGAATTTTTGACGTGGAAACCCTTGCGGGAAAAAAACCACGGGACGATCGGAGTCCAACCCTGAGAAGCCTCCACTAATGGAATAGAAGAATTACACCCTCTACAAACTCCTCCGATCCAAATCGGATCCCCACAACACTCAGAGATAAGAACAATGATTACAAGGCTACGAAGAACGAGAACGACGAGTAGAGATTACCCGAACACGATCTCCTCCGAATATCAACCTTCAATCCTCCGCCTTCTTCTCCGAAGTTGCAATGGCACTCTTGCCTCCTTCTCTCTCGAACTTGTGTTATGTTGCGCTTATGAATTAGGGTTGAGAAAACTCAATATATATCTCCCTAATCCCGCAACCAACCTGGACCGTTGGATTAGATCCAATGATGAAAACTCATCCAAAATCCCGCTTCAGCCCCCGACAACACAGAGTTCGGCCAGAACTCTGTGCGGGGCAGCCAGCACCTACTGGCCAAACGCTGGAACAACCAGACCGAGTTCGGCCAGAACTCGGCCTGGGACCGAGTTCGGGCCGAACTCGGATCCTCTGCTCCCAGAAGCTCCAGCAGCAGCAGCAGCAGCAACGTCGCCTACTTCCCGAGCTTCTCCGACTTCGGACGGCGCTCGTCGCACTCCGGGGTCTTCTCCACATAGGTTGGGAACCCCACCCACTCCAACAAATCTCCCCCTTCACAACTATGGGGAGGACGTCGTCATCCCGACGATCTGCCTGCAGTACTCGAACTTCCCCCTTGGTAGAATCTTCGTAAACATATCAGCTCCGTTGTCGTCTGTATGCACCTTCTCAAGCGCCGCGTCCTTCTTCTCAACCACATCCCGTATCCAATGATACCGAGTCTCGATGTGCTTGGACCGGCTATGAAACGTCTGATTCTTCACAAGGTGGATAGCACTCTGACTGTCGCAAAGCAAAGTATACTGCTCTTGCTTCAGTCCCATTTCCTGCAACAGCTTCTTCATCCACAACAGCTCCTTGCAAGCCTCTGTCGCCGCAATGTATTCCGCCTCCGTCGTCGACAAGGCAACACACTTCTGCAACCGCGACTGCCACGACACTGCTCCTCCCGCAAACATCATCACGTAGCCCGAAGTCGACCGCCTCGTGTCTACATCTCCAGCCATATCAGCATCGGTATACCCGACCAGCTTCGGCTCGTCACCACCAAAGGAAAGTCTCCAACCGGCAGTGCCCTGAAGGTATCGTAGAATCCACTTGACCGCACTCCAGTGTACCCTTCCAGGATTCGAAAGATACCTGCTAACCGTACCAACTGCATGAGCAATATCTGGCCTCGTACACACCATAGCATACATCAGGCTTCCCACAGCTGAAGCATATGGAACCCGCTCCATATCTTCCTTTTCGTCCTCGGTAGATGGACACTGCTCCTCAGTGAACTTAAAGTGAGCCGCGAGGGGGGAACTCACTTTCTTCGACCCGTCCATCCCGAAACGCTGAAGTACCCGGTGAATGTACTTCGTTTGGGACAAGTGTAGCAGCTTGGACTCTCTCTCTCGGCTGATCTCCATCCCAAGAATAGTCTTCGCTGCGCCCAAATCCTTCATAGAGAAGGCCGCGCCCAGTTGGCGCTTCAACTCCGCTATCCTAGTGGCATTTCGACCCACTAATAGCATATCATCTACATAGAGCAATAAAATGATGAAATCATCCTCGGCAAAATACCTCACAAATGCACAATGGTCCGACGTCGTCCGTGCATAACCATGCTCCCCCATAAACGACTCGAACTTTCTGTACCACTGCCTCGGAGCCTGCTTCAGACCATACAAGCTCTTCCTCAACCGGCAGACCAAATGTGACTTGCCCTTCTCACAGAATCCCTCCGGCTGCTCCATGTACAACTCCTCCTCAAGATCACCGTGGAGGAACGCCGTCTTCACATCCATCTGCTCGACCTCCAAGTCAAAACTGGCTGCTAATGCTAGCACCACCCGAATAGACGAATGCTTGACGACAGGCGAAAAGATTTCATCATAATCCACGCCTTTCCGCTGACCGTAGCCCTTGACTACCAGCCTCGCTTTGTATTGAGGGCGAGTAGCATCATCCGTCTGCTTCACTCTGAACACCCATCGATTCTTCAAAGCCTTCTTGCCCTTTGGCAACCGCACCAGATCATAAGTAGAATTGGTGTACAAGGAACTCATCTCCTCCTGCATAGCCACCATCCACTCCTGCCTGTGTTCGTCTTCCATAGCCTCTGCGAAACTTTCGGGCTCTCCCCCGTCAGTCAGTAGCACATACTCATCCGGCGAGTATCTCGTAGATGGTCGACGATCCCTGTTGCTCCTTCTCAGTGGAGCCACTGGTGCTGGCTGTATACCGACAGCCTCCTCCCCTTCAGGAACTACCTCTCCGGCATGCTCATCCTCCTGAGGGACACCCTGACCACCATCAGCAGGCTGATGATCAAGGTTGGGAGCAACTCCATGTACCGGCTCCCCCATAACTGGATCCTCCGCGATGTCCTCTGGAAACTGCTCGAAGCGAAATGACTCTAACTCAGGCAATTCCTCAGCCTCAGAAGGCGTCTCGGAGTCCTGAGTGTTGGTCATGGTCTGATCCTCGACGAACACCACGTCCCTGCTTCTGTAGAGCTTTCCTTCCACTGGGTCGTAGAGTCTATAGCCAAACTCATCCCGACCGTAGCCGACAAAGACGCATCGCCTCGTCTTCGGCTCAAGTTTGGTCCTTTCGTCCTTCGGTACATGCACGAAGGCTTTACAACCAAACGCCCGCAGGTGACTGTATGACGGCTCTTTGCCGTACCATACTTTGTCAGGCACATCACCCTGCAAAGGAGCACTAGGAGACAAATTAATAATATAAGCAGCTGTGAGAAGAGCCTCACCCCAATAACTGCCCGGCAAGTTTGCTTCTGACAGCAAACACCGCACCCTCTCCATCAGTGTCCTGTTCATGCGCTCCGCTACACCATTGAGCTGAGGTGTCTTTGGCGGAGTCTTCTGGTGTCGTATCCCTTGCTCTCTGCAATACGCATCAAAGGGACCGATGTATTCGCCGCCATTGTCGGACCGAACACACAACAACTTCTTGCCCGTCTCCCTTTCAACGGAGGCCTGAAACTCCTTGAAAGTAGGCAGCACCTGATCCTTGGTCTTTAAGGCATAGACCCAAACCTTCCTGGAACAGTCATCAATGAAAGTCACAAAGTAAGAAGCACCACCAAGAGATTTTACCTTCATAGGACCGCAGACATCCGAGTGAATCAACTCGAGCAACGCCGGCTTCCTCGAACTTGGGTGACTCTGGAAAGACACCCTACTTTGCTTCCCAGCCAAACAGTGCGTGCATTTCTCCAACTTTGTAGACTTGAGCCCCGGAATCACCTTCCTGTTCACCAAGTAGCTCATCCCCTTCTCGCTGATATGGCCGAGCCGCCTGTGCCACAACTCGGTAGACGCATCACTGACTGCGTTCACCTCCTGTGCCCCCTGTGCGCTCCCCTCCATATAGTAGAGACCGGACTTCTTGCTTCCTCTGGCAATCACCAACGAACCTCTGGAAAGCTTCCACTGACTATTCCCGAAGAGACTGAAGAATCCCTCGTCATCCAACCTTCCAACCGACACCAGGTTGAAACGGATATCAGGGACATGACGAACATCCTTGAGAACAAGAACCGCACCCGTCTTCGTTCTCAAATGCACATCTCCAATGGCAACCGCCTTCGACACATCTCCGTTGCCCATCTTCAACACGCCACAGTCGCCTGTCGTGTAAGTGGCAAACAGTGCCCTATTGTGAGATACATGTGCTGAAGCCCCTGAGTCCACCAGCCAAGAATTGTCATCGCAGGCGAGGTTAGTAATGACCTCATCACCTACGACGATCACATCGCCTCCATGCGTCGAGGCCGCCGCTGTAGTGTTCTCTTCTTGCTTCCCCTTGTCGCCCTTCTTCTCTCTCTTCCAAGCGAAACAGTTCCGCTTGATATGGCCCTTCTTACCGCAATGATAACACTCTGAGTCCTCGTACCGACCCTTGGACTTTCCCCTGCTCTTGTCTCTGCCACCACCTGGACCCCTGCTTTTGCCCCTTCCGCGGCTCTCTGAAACCAATGCCTCTGAGTGGTGGGATGTGGATGAAGTGCCCTGAGAACGTCTCCGCATCTCTTCATTCAACACCCCGCTCTTAGCAAACTCCAGACTGACCACGCCCTCTGGAGCAGAAGCGATCATAGATACTCGTACGGTCTCCCACGAGTCTGGCAAGGTACACAGCAGCCACAGTCCCTGAACTTCGTCGTCGAACTTGACTCCCATAGAAGATAACTGGTCAACCACGCCCTGGAAATCACTCAAGTGATCCGTAATAGACGCCCCATCCTTGTACCGCAGACCCATCATCGTTCGGATCAGGAACAACTTGTTTACCCCGGTCTTCTTCGCATACAAGGATTCCAGCTTATCCCACAACGTCTTCGCGTGCTCAATATTGGCAACGTGGTTGTACACGTTCTCATCAACAAACTGCCGTATGTACCCACACACCTGTATGTGCTCGAACTTCCAGTCCTCCTCGGATTTATCACTGGGCCTCTCGGATGCAAACACAGGTAGATGCAGCTTCTTGACAAATAGCAAATCCTTCATCTTGCTCCGCCAATAATGATAGTTTGTGCCATTGAGGTTCACCATGCGCACCGGCTTCGCGTCTATCTCTCCTCTCTGGTTCCTCTGTCAACTCCTGACACCCTTTGAACCCAAAGCTCTGATACCACTCTGTTGGGAAAGAAGCGCGGAAACCTTTCCCCAAACCGGAGAGTACCTGCGAGAGGACCGAGCAAACAACGCACGAACCAAAAAAACAAACACACAAAAACAATCCACGCAGACACAGAGAATTTTTGACGTGGAAACCCTTGCGGGAAAAAAACCACGGGACGATCGGAGTCCAACCCTGAGAAGCCTCCACTAATGGAATAGAAGAATTACACCCTCTACAAACTCCTCCGATCCAAATCGGATCCCCACAACACTCAGAGATAAGAACAATGATTACAAGGCTACGAAGAACGAGAACGACGAGTAGAGATTACCCGAACACGATCTCCTCCGAATATCAACCTTCAATCCTCCGCCTTCTTCTCCGAAGTTGCAATGGCACTCTTGCCTCCTTCTCTCTCGAACTTGTGTTATGTTGCGCTTATGAATTAGGGTTGAGAAAACTCAATATATATCTCCCTAATCCCGCAACCAACCTGGACCGTTGGATTAGATCCAATGATGAAAACTCATCCAAAATCCCGCTTCAGCCCCCGACAACACAGAGTTCGGCCAGAACTCTGTGCGGGGCAGCCAGCACCTACTGGCCAAACGCTGGAACAACCAGACCGAGTTCGGCCAGAACTCGGCCTGGGACCGAGTTCGGGCCGAACTCGGATCCTCTGCTCCCAGAAGCTCCAGCAGCAGCAGCAGCAGCAACGTCGCCTACTTCCCGAGCTTCTCCGACTTCGGACGGCGCTCGTCGCACTCCGGGGTCTTCTCCACATAGGTTGGGAACCCCACCCACTCCAACAAGAACTGGGTCAATAGAAGCGCTATTTATAGGCGACGAGGGATCGTCGGCTGTTAGAAACGAATGGCGGAGATCGACAAGGTTAAGTCAGTTGTGAAGGGACGGTGAGGATGGCCAAAGCTTTATTATTAGGTTAAAACTTATTCTTCCTAATTATTTATACAATGGCCATTCATGGGCACAAGTTGGGCACTAATTACCGGTATTTGATACCTGAGTACCCACCATAACCTACTGATTCTCCTCTTCCCAACAACACCGACCACAATTTAAGTACTATATCGTATGTTCACGATAATGTGCTTAGCAAAAGAGGCGTAAATGCATTCCTTAGTGTTTCTTCATTGAAATCTTCTATGGCAGGGGTTCTCCATCACCTTAAGCTAGTAAAATAAGGATGCATAAAAGTGGCATAATTGTGAAGTCCCCCCAACTCATTCATGCATATACTGTCATGTTCCTCATAACACCCTTGCATGTGTACCACCTAAGCAATGCCATGTGTATGACCTTGATTAATCACTACACAAGAATAGATTCTAACTATACAAGTAACATTCCCCTGCATCTGGCCAATAGAGAAATAAAAAAGAAAGTCAACTTATGTACTGCTAAATTTTTCTATTTCCTATTACATGAATCCTTATTGCCGTTCTCTAGAAGAAGGAAAAACAAGTGATGTGCATTGAAAGGAAAATAGCACTCGTTGAGCCCTCACAAATGAGTTTTCCCAACTGTGCCTTTCCGCTATTCCTTCACAGTTCAAGAGAATCACAACATATGACTCCCATCTCCAAACACACATATAGTATATTTCTGTTTACTCATATACTCTACATCTACGATTTTACTACTGCATCCAACTTAAATACTACACATGCACATGGAACAAATTAAATAACATACACTAAACCGAGGTTTTAGGATGAACAAGACAGAGTAAATAGGGGTTCACACTCTATATATACAAGTAGCAAGTAGGGACGTTACAGTACAATACAAGGAGAGGAAAGCTGTTACGAGCGGCCGATCGTGGACCACCGGCGTCCTACTAGTCGCACTCCGGCAGGGGAGTATCCCGACAGTGTTTTGAGTTATGCACCAAGAGAGTGTCGCCTACTCGCTTGTCTACGAGAGGGTGGCGAGTGCTCTACGGCAGTGGTGTAGTCCTTGCTCTACGGGCATGGTCCCACACTACACGCGTCGGTGGAACGTTGTCGACGACGGACGGGAGGGGAGTTAGATTGGGAGGTGAAAATAAGTGGTGGCGGCTAGGGTTTTTCCTGTGAAAGCGGAAGAGAATAGGAAGTTATATAGAGAGCTAGGGTTACGAAGCTCTGGGGAGTCATAGACGAGCTGGCAAGTAGGCTTCGCGTGCTCTGCATTTACAAAGTAACAGTGTATTTGCGCTGCCGAAGAAGAGAAACAGTAACGGGTACGGGTAAACGGGGCGGGCTATTCCAAACCCGCCCGTTTTTAACACAACTGAAATGGGTGGTGCTATCAGATAATTGGGTTTAGGGTTTCGGATTGGATAAGCCTTGCCGCCTGTTTCAGAACTTAGTTCTCAATAGTCCCAAGCTGGGCTGGGTTGGGCTGGAATTAGGAAAATTTTATTTATTAATATTTTTTTCTTTAAGACCAATCTAAAAAAACATAAATAAATGACTAAGAAAAAATCATCAATATTTGCTAAATATTATTTTTGTTTACAAAATAGTCCTAAGCCTTTCATATAATTTTTTTTTAATTTCATTTCTAAGAATTTCTAACGTAATAGGATGCTTACATTATCTATATTCCTGAATTACCACTACCAGTAGAGAGCAAGCACAAACACAACAAAATTTTTAACCTGGTTTCCCTCGTGGAGGACTAGTCTAGGCCTGAGAACTCTAGCTCAGGATTGAAATCCACTATTTGTGAAATAGGGTTACAACCACGTGCCTTTTCACAGAAGAGCACGTCAAACTTCTTTCAATGATCGCTTCGGCGAAACTTGGACTTTTCCAAGTGACTTACAACTTTTTGCACTTCAAACTTCTAGCTGGATCATACCGAGCAACTTGGACGGTTGGAAAGTTTGAATGCTAAGTGGATGAGAAGGTAAGGCTCTTGAATATATAGGCTATGTAAGAGAAGAAGAAGAGAAGAGTGGATGCTTTCAAATGAGAGAAACCAAGGCCTATTTATGGGGTTCGGGGTTGGCAGAATTCGGTATAAATAATTCAAATTTTTGGCCGTTGGACAACTAGCAGTGATCAAGACCTAAAAATCAGCATCCTGAATTTTAGGGGACCGAGTTCGGCCCGAATTCTGTGTGAGGCAGAGTTCGGCCTGAACTCTGTCTTCTATGGACATAATGTTCTTTGTGGGCTTTGGATGAATGGGTTGATTGGAATTTGGGCTAAGTAAACCTATAAAGCTATGGCTAGCCCAAAGTGCTCAGTATGACCCAACGTACATCATCCTATACTCAAGAATAAAAAATACAGACTCCAGTATACACAAAATAGTAAAACTCCAAGCAGCTGTGATCTTGAACCAATGAGCTGAGTAAATTGATTTCGAGCGCGATGTATCAAATTGGACTATGACAAATATTGTTTTGTTAATTTTCAAGATTAGGTTGACTGTGATCCGGTTTGGGTCAACGTTCTCCCCCATTTTGATAATTGATAAAAATATGATATTTGTATGTTCAATATTCATAACTGGACACATTTTGGCTCCCCCATACTTGAATAATCGTACTCCCCCGTAAACTGATATTTCCTGTAAATACTCATCCAAATATACATATCCAAGGATACACAATTTATAGTGCTAATACATATAGCAATGGTCATAGTATCAATACAAATATCAATAGTTCTCCTCCTTTTGGCAATCAGCAAAAATGGAGACAGAAATATAGAAATAAAAACTTCCAACCACATAATGAAAGAGAATCATGCAAGTAGTAGTGGTAACTAATAGCAAACAGAGCCATAGAGTTTAAAAACATAAAGGCATAAGCAAAAGAAACATAGTGCTAAAATAAACAAAGTCCTAATCATCAGTAGCAGTACAATAGCCATATCCATCAAGGAGCATGTGAAGGCCCCGCACCATCAGAACCGGTACGACGGGGATCCACAAAAGCAGAAGTCGGATCAAGATAGCGAAGAACCCACGAATCGTCAATGCGATTACCGTCGCAAGACGAATCACGCATCATCGGAATCGGCATCGTCGGATGGGAGGCCATAGAGTACTGAATGTCGTGGATGGAGTTGCTGAACGCACTCATCTGCAGAGTAGTGCGGTAATCTATCTGCGTCCAGCGATCATCCATCTCGGTCCAGCACTCGTCCTCCAAACGGAAGCAATCGCGAAGCATAGTCTGAAGAGAGTCCAGTATAGCAGTGGACTCGGGAGCAGGTGAATCAGGAGCAGCAAAGGGTGCAGGAGAGTCAGGCTCCTCAGCATCTTCGGACTCAGAAGAGGCGATAGCAGCAATAGTTCTCCTTGCCTTATCAGAAAGGCAGGAGGGGGCAAGGACTGACACTGATCCAATGGAACATGGAAGGCACGAAAGATCAAAGGAAGATACATGGTATAAACCAAAGATTTTGGTTTAGGCCTAGCACGAATCATCCAATCCATCATCGTGCGAGGGAAGTTGAAGGGGACGCAAAAGTGAAGAAAGAAGAGAGCAGTAATCTCAAAGTAAGTAACTTTATCTGTTGATCCAGCTTTTGGCAAGACCGAAGAAAAGATAATTCGATGAAGTTTATAGAAATAATTATTGAGATGTTTAGCCATAAGTTTTCGAGGGGAAGGATTTGGAGAACAAAGATCACCCTTAAAACTCTCCAACGTGGTCTCTCTGGGAAAAACAAAGTCCCGAGCATCATCAAGCCGTTCCCAAGTGTTTGGGTCGGGCAAACCAAGTAGGTCGGCTAACTCAAAATTATCAAAAGATATTTCTACACCGGCGACACGTGAATAGATGCGTGTGCGGTCATAAGTCATGTTACAATAAAACATTTGTATGGCATTCACATATATCGGTTCACGAGTTGCAACAAGCTCATCAAGACATAAGTCACGAAAATTAGGAAGAAAATCGGAAAACACCATAAATTTAATAGGGTGTCCCGCAAAGACACGACGATGACGGAAGTCGACGAACCATGCGTTGGACGCATCTAAGGACACAAAAAGACGGTCATCGTACGTGTCGGCATTGATGGGTCGAGGTAGATTAAAAAGAGGGTGCACAAGTTAGGAGGAGGATGAGGAATATGTTGTGGTGGACGATTAGGTTGAGGGTTTGGGTTAGGATTAGTAGAGGATTCACCAATACTTCTCAGTGGTCTTTTACCCCTACCAAGCAACCTAGGAGCCATGGAAAGAAAACTGAGATGTGAAGAGAAAGAGAGAGAGATATACCTTAGAAGAGACCTAAGATGGAGGAGAACAACTCCAAGATTGACTTCCTTGAGTTTGGAGAGAAATTTCCCAAGGATTGGAGCCTTCTAGGGTTAGGGGTTTGAAGAAAATATAAGTGGAGATGGAGGAAGAAGACAATAGAGGAGAGATAGAGACATATTTTCGAATTTATGTCCCTTTGGTCGGCTGGTCGGGTGAAACATGGGCCATTGGATGAAGAAAAGATGGACGACTAAGAATGATCTGAGGTTCTGGAACAAGGACACCGAACTTGGCCCGAAATCTGGGTGGGACAGAGTATGGCCCGAGTTCTGGTCCCTTGGGCCAGAACTTCAAGCAGGAAATAAAAAAGAAGATTTGAAAGAAATTTGAATAAATGGTCAATGATATGAATAAAAACAAGATTGAAAATTAGAATTTTCAAATGAGGCAGGCTACAAATAAAATTTAACCATATAATAACTAAGGAGTTATGACATAAAACAATATGATGAAGCTGCTATGGGGTAGCTGCAGGGGCCGAATCCCAGCTAACGGTAGTCCGAAGACTAGTGCACCGTGTCGCTTAGGCTTTTACGTCTTGTTGTCAGAAGGACCCTTTCGGCTTGTACCCATAACAAAGTCAGCATAGAGAATTGTGGCATAATCGATAATTACGCAGGTCAAGTTAATGTATAACCGTTTCATCTAAAATTCCTAATTTTCGACAAAGAAAATTGAATCGCTCCTCGGATAATAGTTTTGTAAAGAAATCGGCCAACTGATGAACAGTGTCAATAAATTATAAATTAATAGTGCCATTCTGTTGGTGATCACGCAAAAAGTGGTATCAAATTTTAATATGTTTCGTGCGTGAGTGACATATGGGGTTTTTAGTGAGATTTATAGCACTAGT
This sequence comes from Iris pallida, assembly GCA_029216955.1. Lineage (NCBI taxonomy): Eukaryota > Viridiplantae > Streptophyta > Magnoliopsida > Asparagales > Iridaceae > Iris > Iris pallida. The sequence goes on along the minus strand of JANAVB010023995.1, from coordinate 8,373,595 downwards.
GTTGTCATAAAATATAGGAATGTGCATAAAAGATAAGTTATAGTCTTCAAGGGTTTGCTTCATCCACAGAATTTGTGCACAATAACGACCAGCTGCGATATATTCAGCTTCTGTTGTGGATAGTGCGACAGAATTCTGCTTCTTGCTAAACCAAGAGACTAAAGCCTTTCCTAATAAATGACACGTGCCGCTTGTACTTTTACGGTCGACCTTGCATCCAGCAAAATTAGCATCAGAGTACCCAATGAGGTCAAATGATGTTGATTTGGGATACCATAGGCCTACTGTAACCGTACCCTTAAGGTATCGAAAGATACGCTTAACAGCGGACATATATGATTCCTTAGGATTTGCTTGATATCTAGCACACAGGCAAACGCTAAACATAATATCAGGGCGACTAGCAGTTAAATAAAGTAGACTGCCTATCCTACCTCAATACTTACGTTGATCAACAGGTTTGCCACTTTCATCTGGTTCTAGTTTGGTTGTAGTAGCCATTGGGGTGCCGATTAGTTTGACGTTGTCAAGGTCATATTTCTTCAGCATGTCCTTTGTATACTTTGACTGACAGATGAAACTTCCATTTGATGTTTGTTTGACTTGCAGTCCAAGAAAGTAATTGAACTCTCCCATCATGCTCATTTCAAACTCGGTCTGCATACACTTAGCAAAATCTTGACAGAGAGTTTCATCAGTAGAACCAAATATAATATCATCAACGCAAATTTGCACTAAGAGAATGGTGTCTTGAAAAGATTTTATAAAGAGTGTAGTGTCAACTTTCCCTTTTGAAAAGCCTTTTTCAAGCAAGAAATTGCTTAACCTTTCAGACCAAGCTCTAGGTGCTTGTTTGAGGCCATATAGCGCTTTTTTGAGTTTGAAAACATGGTCGAGAAATTTGTGATTTTTAAAACCAGGGGGTTGTTTTACAAAAACTTTCTTCTTAATAAATCCATTCAAGAAAGCACTTTTCACATCCATTTGAAACAGTTTAAAGTTTTAAAAATTAGCAAATACACAAAGCATCCGAATGGATTCAAGTCTTTCAACAGGAGCATACGTCTCATCGTAGTCGATACCTTCCTCTTGGTTTTATCCTTGAGCTACTAGACGAGCTTTGTTGCGTGTAACTGAACCATCTTCATTTACTTTGTTGCGAAAAACCCATTTCGTACCAATAATCGAGTGATTAGCTGGCCTAGGAACGAGTTCCCAAACTTGGCTCCTCTCGAATTGGTTGAGTTCTTCTTGTATGGCTGTAATTCAAAACTTATCATTAAAAGCTTCTAAAAAGTTTTTCGGCTCAATTTGTGAAATGAAGGCAGTACTAGCAATGGAGTCTCTTAATGATGATCTAGTACTTACTCCGTGTGAAACCTCACCTATAACCAAATTTTTTGGATGTGACGGCTTGAAAGAGAATTTCTTTGGCAAGCCCTCCAGAGAATTGGTTTCAGTGGAGGTATTCATCGGAGTAGAAGTTGATGGCACAACATCATCATCAAGAGTAGCTGCTGTACTGTTATCCTCATCGAAAGTCACATTTGTAGACTCTTCCATAATTAATGAGCGTTTGTTGAACACTCTATATCCCTTGCTCTTGGCCGCATAGCCAAGAAATATACCATTGTCAGCTTTGGCATCAAATTTGCCTAAGTTGTCTTTGGTGTTAAGGATAAAACATCGACAACCAAAAACTAAAAAATATGAAACGTTTAGAGTTCTTCTAAACCAAAGCTCATAGGGTGTTTTCTTCATAATAGGACGAATGAGCACCCTATTTAAAATATGGTACGCTGTACTGACAGCTTCAGCCCAAAAATATTTCGGAAGAGAGAATTTATTTAACATGACTCTAGCCATATTGCCAAGATTCCTATTCTTCCGCTCCATAACACCATTTTGTTGAGGGGTTCTCGTATAAGAAAACTCATGATTAAAACCATTTAAATCACAAAACTTTTCAAAATCAGTATTTTCGAATTCGCCTCCATGATCACTTCGGATTCGAGTAATCATGTAGCCTTTTTCGTTTTGAACCTTTTTAGCAAATATTTTGAAAACAGAAATGGTATCACTTTTGTTTGTAAGAAAGGAAACCCAAGTAAATCTCGAAAAGTCATCTACTATAACAAAAGCGTAGAGTTTTCCACCAAGACTGGCTACTCTACTAGGACCAAATAAATCCATATGAAGTAATTGCAAGGGTATAGTAGTACTTACAGAGTTTATGGAATGAAATGAGGACTTGGTTGCCTTATTCAATTCACATTCGGCACATACCGTGTCCTTTTTGAATGTGATGTCGAGAAAGCCTGTAACTAGCTTCTTAGTCGATAGCCTGGATATAGTATCCATATTGGCATGACCAAGACGCTGGTGCCACAATAATCTCTCATCCTTGTGAGCATAAAGGTATCTACCTGCACTGTTAGTATCTCTAGATAGATAGAAAATATAATGTTATCCTCTCTTATCCCTTCAAAAGCGATGTCTCCTGTTGACCTATCATAAATATAGCATTTATTTTGCCCAAAGTTAATATCATATCCATGATCAGCAAGATGACTTATGCTGAGTAGGTTATGCTTTAACTCGGTCACTAGGCAGACATCCTTTATTACAGGAGAAGGAAGATGACCAATAGTACCATTACCTATGATATACCCTTTTAGGTTGTTGCCGAATGATACATACCCTTCCCTCTTCATCGATAGTGATGCAAAAAGATTTGTATCTCCCGTCATATGTCGCGAGCATCCACTATCAAGAATCCACTTACTTTTAGTTGAGGAAGGAAGGCCCACCTACATCAAGAGTAGATGTGACCTTTGGTACCCATGTTCTTGAGGGTCTTGAACAGTTAGTTTTTGGCATCCATGTATATATATTCCTATCTACTAATCTCCTAACTCTACATTGTGGTGAGATGTGTCCATGCAATCCACAATAGGTACAAATATTATTTCCTATTTATGTTAGGAGCATGTTGATGATGTCTATGTGTAGCATGGTGTGGAGCAGCATGATAATGACTATATGTAGCAGCAGGATGATAAGTGTATCTATATGCAGTATGGTGGTGATTTTGTTTATGTGCAACATGGTGATGATTATATCTATGTATATCATGGTGATTATATGTCACATTAGAATGATAGTTATGAAAATGATTTCTACGTGCATGTAGTTTGTGTGCTGTATGGAAGTGGGTGTACATATAAGCATGTTTACGTGCTGCAGGTGGATGACGTGCTTGACTCTTTTGAGTAGTGTTGTGCTTTATGTGTGTCTCATGTGATTGGGTTTTAGGTTGAGCAACCTGTTTTCCTAATCTAGTCTCTAATTTCTTAGAGATAGCCTGCAGTTCACTAATCTTAGTGTTCAAACCATAAATCTTAGTAATAAAGATCTTATGTCTATTCTTTTCTTCAGCAAGCTCAGTGTTGAGTGCTGTGATCTCTTTTTTTTGCTTTTCAATACGTGCTTCGGAATCATGTAGGCTTAATTCAAGCTTAGACACCTCATTTGTGACTTTCGTGGGTGAAATGTCTCTAATATTATCAAGCAATGAAGAGAGCCTTTGAATCTCGACTTCATAACCTTTGATCTTCTCCTTGGCATATTTATATTTACCAATGCCTTTCTTGTGGTCATTGAGTAAATCATTGAATGCATCGCCAAGTTCATCAAAAGTGAAATCATCGAGAGTTTCGCTAGTTACCTTGTCGGATGTTGCCATTAGGCATACATTTGCAGTGTCTTGAGGAGCGTCATTTTCTTCCTCGGAGTCACTAGCTTCACATTCATGCCAAATGCTTGTGTTGGCATATTTTCTTGAGGACGCCTTCTTGTATGGTTTCTCATATCGGTTGCTCTTCTTTCCGAATGGACAATCCTTTCGGACGTGTCCAGTCTTCTTGCTGCCGTAGCATGTTGGCTCTTCTTCGTCATCTTCTTGTGGTTCCTTCTTTCTTCGATTAAAGCGAAGGAATTTCTTGAAGTTGCGGACAAGGAGAGCTTGATCATCACCTTCCTAGTTTTTGTCATCCGTCTCTTCAGGATCAGCCCTTCGATGGTGAGCTTTAAGGGCAATCTCCTTTGCCTTAGGAGCAAGCTCTTCGAAGTCTTTAAGGTCAAGCTCATGAGTCATCAGCTTTTCCATCAAAGTCTCCATGGACATTGTAGTGAGATCATTTCCTTCTATAATGGCTGTCACCTTAGGGTTCCAAATCTTTGGTAGCCCTCTAAGTATCTTGCGGATCTTCTCGTGATTTGTATATTGTTTGCCAAGAGAAGACAAGGGGTTGATGATGTCGAGGAATCTTGTAATCATTTGTGTGATCATCTCATTTGGTTTCATCTTGAATGCCGTATATTCTTGAGTGAGACAACTTATTTTTGACTCCTTGACTTGGGTGGTTCCTTCATGCGTCACTTCTAGAAGTCTCTATACTTCGTGAGAGGTGGTGCATGTTGAGACCCTGTTAAACTCATTCCTGTCTATTACACAAAATAAAGCATTAATAGCTCTCGCGTCAAGACTCGCCTGTTTCTTCTACTTGTCAGAATATTTGTCATGGGGCTTCTCAATGAGATCACCATTGACAACTATCCCGGCGGGCTTTTTGTAACCATCGGTGACAATGGTCCACAGGTCGAAGTCTAGCGACTTGAGATAAAAACTCATCCTTATTTTCTAATAGGTGTAGTTTGTTCCATCAAATAGGGGTGGCCTATGAGTGGACTACCCTTCACCGTGATTGGACAACATGGGTTGAGTGGTTGCCATATATCAGCTCTTAGGATGTTAGTCCTTGATAAGAAAACAGAGCTCTGATACCAATTAAAGTACAAGTTGGCAAATCTAGAGGGGGTGAATAGAGTTTATATCAAAAATTGATCAATTAAAAAATTAAACTCTCTTCACCAACTAAATAATCAGAGTAAAATAAATGCGGAAATAAAGAGTAGAGAGCAAGCACAAACACAATAAAATTTTTAACCTGGTTTCCCTCGTGGAGGACTAGTCCAGGCCTGAGAACTCTAGCTCAGGATTGAAATCCACTATTTGTGAAATAGGGTTACAACCACGTGCCTTTTCACAGAAGAGCACGTCAAACTTCTTTCAATTATCGCTTTGGCGAAACTTGGACTTTTTCAAGTGACTTACAACTTCTTGTACTTCAAACTTCTGGCTGGAACCGAGCAACTTGGACGGTTGGAAAGTTTGAATGCTAAGTGGATGAGAAGGTAAGGCTCTTGAATATATATGCTATGTAAGAGAAGAAGAAGAGAAGAGTGGATGGTTTCAAATGAGAGAAACCAAGGCCTATTTATAGGGTTCGGGGTAGGCAGAATTCGGTATAAATAATTCAAATTTTTGGCCGTTGGACAACTAGCAGTGATCAAGACCTAAAAATCAGCATCCTAAATTTTAGGGGACCGAGTTCGGCCCGAACTCTGTGTGAGGCAGAGTTCGGCCCGAACTCTGTCTTCTATGGACAGAATGTTCTTTGTGGGCTTTGGATGAATGGGTTGATTGGGATTTGGGCTAAGTAAACCTATAAAGCTATGGCTAGCCCAACGTGCTCAGTATGACCCAACGTACATCATCCTATACTCAAGAATAAAAAAATACAGACTCCAGTATACACAAAATAGTAAAACTTCAAGCAGCTGTGATCTTGAACCAATGAGCTGAGTAAATTAATTTCGAGCACGATGTGTCAAATTGGGCTATGATAAATATTGTTTTGTTAATTTTCAATATTAGGTTGACTGTGATCCGGTTTGGGTCAACATGAACTTGAGGCGAGTTCCCAAACTCTCCTGCATACTCCTCCAAAAATATGATGTGAATCTGGAATCTCGATCCGACACAATGCTGACTGGTACTCCATGCAGATGCACTGTCTGCCTCATGTATAAATCATCCAGAATCTCGGTAGATTGCCCAACTCTGAAGGATAAAAAATGAGCCAACTTGGCGAGTCGATCCATGATGACCCAAACTGCGTCCTTCCCGCTAGGGCCCCTCGGAAATCCAGTAACAAAGTCCATCGTAATGTGTTCCAACTTCCACTCAGGAATAGGAAGTGGCTGTAATAGTCCTGCAGATCTTTGGTGCTCGGCCTTGACCTGATGATAGACCAAGCACCTCTTTATGAATCGAGTGATCTCCCTCTTCATCCCATGCCACCAGTAATGCTACCATAAATCTATGTACATCTTCGTACCCTCGAGTTAAATTAATATATCGAGCTATGTGCCTTAGTCATCAACTCCTGCCGTAGCTCTCTATTGGAATGCATAGGCGATCTCCACACATTAACGTCCCATCACCGTAAATCCATAGCTCTGTCTGTATGGCGGCCTCTGTCCTCACCCAGAATCTCCTGAATCTTGCATCTGTAAGTAGAGAAGCCTTGATCCTCTCAACCAAAGAAGACTGTACCCCAAGGGTAGATAATTGTCCATTCATACCCGACAATACGACCTCTATCCATAACTCCTGGAGATCCTCCCACAAATGAGGATGAGTCGTGAAGAAGTATGCCATGGGCTTCCTGCTCAAAGCATCAGCCATGATATTCCCCATGACAGGATGGTACTAAAACTCGATCTCAAAGTCCTTCATCAACTCCAGCCAACGTCTTTGTCCCATGTTCATCTCCTTCTCAGTGAAGACATACTTCAGACTCTTATGATCAGTAAATATCTCGACCTACTCTCCATAAAGATAGTGCCTCCATAGCTTCAGTGTAAATATCACTACAACAAGCTCTAAATCATGCGTCAGGTACTTTTTCTTATGGGTCTTCAACTACCTCGATGCATAAGCCACAACCTTGCCATATTGTATCAGTACACATCCTAGTCCGCTCCCAGATGCATCGATGTATACCACAAATGCTCCAGATCCTGAATATAGTGTCAAGATAGGTGCCAACATCAGACGTTTCTTCAACTCATCAAAAGCTGTCTGACACTCCTCAGTCCAGATGAACTCCCGATCCTCACGCGTCAAACGTGTCATAGGCTCCACTATCCTCGAGAAGTTTTTCACGAACCTCCAATAATATCCAACAAGTCCAAGAAAACTTATAACCTCCATAATTGACGTAAGGGTAGGCCAAGTCTTCACTGCTGTAATCTTTTCTGGATCCACTGCTAGTCCATCTCCAGTAATAATATGCTCAAGAAAAGATACCTTGCTGAGACAAAACGCATACTTGCTGAGTTTGGCATAGAGTCTTTCCCTCCCCAGTATCTCCAGCATGATCCTGAGATGCTCCTCATACTCCTCGTGGCTTTTGGAGTACACCAAAATGCTATCAACCAATACCACCATAAACTTATCCAAGTACTGTTGGAACACCTTGTTCATCAGACTCACAAACACAGCTAGCAAATTAGTTAAACCAAATAGCATCTAAAGGAGCTCATAGTGCCCATACTTCGTCTGAAAGGCCATCTTTGAGATGTCCTCCTTTCGAACCTTGATCTGGTGATAGCCTGACCTGAGTTCAGTCTTAGAGAACACACAAGCACCGCTCGACTGGTCAAACAAATCATCTATACGTTGTAGGGAATACCTGTTCTTCAATGTCACATCATTCAACTCCATGCAATCTATGCACAAGCGTACTGACTCATCCTTCATCGGTACAAGCAAGACTGGGGCTTCCCATGGTGAAACACTAGACCATATAAATCCTAAATCCAAAATCTCATCTATCTGGATCTTCAACTCATGTGCCTTCTTTGGTGCTAATCTATACACATAGAAAGTAATTGGTGTCGACCTCGAAATTAGTTCGATAGAAAACTCTCTCTCTCTCTATCAGGTGGCAGTCCTAGAAGCTTCTCAAAAAATACATCCTTAAACTCCGATATGATCGTCAGGTTTGCTGATTCCTCTAATGCAATGTGTGCTCTATGGGTGGAATGGTCACCAAGCTCTCTATCTCCTCGAAGAAACTAAAACTCAAGGTGACCTGGAGGTCAGAATATGACGTATCTACGTCGACATTCTAGCGCCGTATGGTACTGGCTTAACCAATCCATGCCAAGAATAACATCATAGTCTGGCATAGAGAAGACTAGGTGTAACGATCCGCTCCGCCCTAGCGGAACGCCGTTTCAAATGGCAAGTGCAACGACTCAAACAAGCCGTCGACCCGAAGAGTTGGCATCGACCTAATGAAGAATCGATGCAAGGCTTACATTGGCCTGTCAAGATGAATCCAGACTTAGACTTTTAAAGGCGCGCTCGGAGTATCGCTCGGCCGATGCGAACATCGCTAAGGTGGGTGGCTCCAATGAACCCGTCTTTGCTTAGCCTAGGCACATAACAATACGGACACTATTGCTGGAATCGCTAGGCGTCAACACCGCGCATGCTAATAAATGAATGACTCAACGCACCTAGCTAATGGAATAATCCTATCTTACATGCTTGTTTATAACATGGAAAATAACTCGGCAAATATAGAACTCTCGCACCGCGCTCCACGCTCGTGCTAAGGCATAAGCTTACGTTCAAGTCCCTCACGCATTCAACAATGAAACAATGAATGGGTTACAACAATGAAACGGAAGACTATCGACATAGTCGCTCCGAGTAGAGTATAGCAACATTGAAAGACTTCGGAACCGATGGGTTGCCAAGGCGACTCACGCACGGGGAGTTGCATAATGTATGAATGAATGAATGAATAAATACATGAAAAATGAATAAATGAATGAACAAGTGAAAGAAAGAAATGAAAGAGTGAATAAAAGATAAGACATGAAAGACGTTAGTGACAGGTATGACGGGTACGTGCAACGGGGCTCGCTACCCACGCTGCACGGACGCCAACCTGGTCTATAACGAATTATGGCTCAAAGACAGCCGTTAAGTTAAATGACAAGTCAATACGAAATGGTCGTGGACAAACGGTACGGGCGATGGGGGGGAATACCGTGACCGTCATGAGGAAGGATTCTGCGGCACGGACGATGGGGGGAAATACCGTGGTCGGCCTAGGCGGAATCAGACATGGGGCTTACGGGCTGCTTTGAGTGGGGGCTCGGCCACTCAAAGAGACGTAATGCCAGGCATTTCAAGAGACTATCAAGGTGTACCAGCCATCATGCTTCGATAGATGAGAATGCCCACGTGATATGTCCAAAAAGGCTTGTGATGCCAGCGACCCATGCATGTAGATTAAGTGGACTATGCTGGTGGCAATCCACGTGCAAGTCCTTGCATTGAATCAAGTAATCTAAGTTAACTAAATGAAGTGCCTCCTGAACATGCTTAAAATGTAACGTCCTGAATATGCTGGAAATGTAACATCCTGAACATGCCTGAAATGTAACACTCTGAACATGCCTGAAATATAACACTTTGAACATGCCTACGACGTGCTAGAACATGCCTACGACGTGCTAGAACGTGCTAGAACCTGAGATAGGGACACGCCCCCAACATTGAATGTTTACATGAATTACGTTAAGTTACTACTTGTGAATTATTGACTAACTTGGTTTACTCTGGACAGGGAAGGCCGGACGGTAAGTATGGGTAAGTCGTGCATGTATTTTCATGCGACACTTGAATCCGGCAACACGAGATATGTTATGAAATATGCCATGAAACTGATCCTAAGACAAGATTAGAAGGACAATGAATGATAGACGGTGCACAAAAGTAAATTAAACGTGTTTGGTAATGATAGCATTGTGGGCGAGCTAGCCTCCCCACCTGTGCATAACAATGTACTGATAACCCCACAGTCTGCTTGCAGGATGCAGGAGATGTCAGCGGGTGCGGAGCTTCCCTCGAACGTGCTAAGGCGCGGAGCTATCTCTGGAGCCTTGGAGCGTTGTAAGAAGCTGAAGCACCCTATACAGGACATAATGTATCGAAACATCGCCATGTATCATTCCATCTTGTAAGCCACTTGGCACGCCTTTTATGTTTCAGAGAGAGAGCTTGAGCGATTTGAAATATCGACCTAGCGCCTCTTGTAAATTTCTTGAATATCAATAAAGAGTTTGAATTCGCTTCAATTTGCGTGCATTTACTTTCCGCTGCAATGGGGACACTCTGGGCGACTCTGTGGCCTAGCTCAAATCGGCCGTTTCTGGACTTGGCCTTGTACGGGCGCAACCTAGGCCTGTGCGGCATCACGCCTTAGCGAGGACGATCGCTCCTACGGGAGCAGAGCATGACAGATTTGTATCAGAACACGGCTTTACGTCCTTGGACTTCACGTCGATTTCTCAGTTTTGAAAGATCGTCGTTGGAAAAAGAAGTGTACGCTCTCTCTCATTGTGCCTTGGGATGTTCCATACAATAAGTCTAATATTTTCAAAAGCTCGTTCAGGCATTCAGTCGAAGGCATTGGTAGGCTATCGCCGAATGCATCAGTAGGCCTTTGTGCCGAACGCGTCAACTTGTCTTGAATGAAAACACGTGCTAAAGTTAACATGTCGCATGCATGCCTAACTAGTCCTACGATGACCGTAGCAATTGAGCTTGCAAACTCGGAATATAGTCCGCACGAGATGGTTATGCAGCACAACTTAGTCCGCGTATCGTGCACCTTGACTTTTTGGTGCAATCGAGTAGCGAGCGATATCAAGTACCGCTCGATCAGGAACAAAGCTACACTTAGAGTGTGTATCGATAGGAACGCTATCGAGTTCATGCTTAGGCGTGCACGGAAGATTGAGTTAGACTGTGAGGAACGGGCAAATGCATGATTGAACATGTCGATTGGTAATCGAATGATCTTTTGAGGATTGATAGAATGACTTGAACCCGAGTGGTGTATGTGATAGGTCCGAAGAAGAATAAGAATGGGTGTCGACGATTAGTCGAGTGGCTTGAACCCTGAGTGGTGTATGTTTTAGTATATCTATTATGGTCCAATGCATGTTTTATTGGACAACATAGATGTATCAATCAATACATAGATCCAAAGTAGCTCTGATACCAATTGATGGAACTGGGGATTCCCAGGACCCTTCCTTTGGTGTGCGTATTGATCGATAGAAAGTTAAACAGATCTAATACGTGTTCTAACCCTTCATAGGCGGAAACTAGGGTTCACGAATTATACCTGCGACGGAAAGGAGGCAAGTAATTCCTGGCAATCTCGAGCGGACGACCCCAAGATCTTCTACACGTATTCCTTTCTCGAGTTGGACGTCGTGTGGGCGATGATCTCCTAACCTTTTCTTCTCCTTGGCAACCTTCTCTTTCTCTAAATCCGTGATTCACGTAAGGAGAAAAAGAGAGGGTTGCCAAGGAGAAGAAAAGGTTGGGAGATCGTCGCCCACACGACGTCCAACTCGAGGAAGGAATACGTGTAGAAGATCTTGGGGTCGTCCGCTCGAGATTGCCAGGAATTACTTGTCTCCTTTCCGCCGTTGGTATAATTCGTGAACCCTAGTTTCCGCCTATAAAGGGTTAGAACACGTATTAGATCTGTTTAACTTTCTATCGATCAATACGTACACCAAAGGAAGGGTCCTGGGAATCCCCAGTTCCATCAATTGGTATCAGAGCCACTTTGGATCTACGTATTGATTGATACGTCTATGTTGTCCAATAAAACATGCGCTATGTAATAGTCGGTAGATGTAGATCTGTTCTAACTCGGTTTTGCAGGCATCTTAGATCCAACTATTATGGTCCAATGTATGTTTTTTGATTGTGTTGTTTAAACCACGGACATGTCGTGGATGTTGTTGTTGCTGTGGATGTAATTAAAATCACGAGGGTTGATCGTGCTTATTATTTTAATTTTTCAATCTAGATTATGTATGAACTCCTTCAAGAGGCATAGGATTGATGTAATTTTAATTATTTTTGATCAATCGTGATGGCGGTGGTGGCTGTTTCTGACGTCGGACGAGATGCTGGTTTTAAGCAGTTCAGAGGCAGACAGATGATTTTCAATGAAGGAATATACAGCCAAAACCGCGTATAGATCTGCGCAGCGCCAGATTTTGGATTCGGATAGTTGAGGACGGAGCAGCAAAGATGACCATAATAGTTGGATATTTTCTCTTATTTTTGTCATTTTGCTTTTTTTGATTATGTATGTTTATTATTGTGTGGTCGTTTTTTTTTTAAAAATCAAGCCTACATTAATAATGGACAACATGGACATAATATCAACTAGTAGAAAAACCCTCATTGTTAAATAACTAAGTGGGAGAGGATTTTTATTTAGTATAAATTCTATGGTCTCCATTACTGGTTTGTAGGTGATGTAATTATACTTGCATGTTGGCTTTAGTGCTTTCCTCCATATCGGATGAGTATAATTATGGATCACCAGTACAAACTTCCTTAGGGATAATTGTAGAAAGTTACCTAGTATGTGTTCACTTCTCCATCTGAAGGAACTCATTACAAGGTAATGGACTTAGTATTAAGTAATGGTATACACTTAGATACAAATAATGGTATCCTTCCCATCGGAGTCACTGCTATTATTTGTATGACCAGAGCAAGTCCAGTATATTAATTTTATTTGTCATAAAGTTATATTGACATGATAGTAAAATTAATAAGAAAAATCTATTTGAACAAAGTTGAATTTGTATACGTCCACACTATCGTGGCATGCTAAATTCATGGTGTTCAAGGTGTTGGTGAATTTTTTATTATTGTTTTGGGGGAATCAATATTTAGGTAATTCAAAAAGTTTTTTTGCCCTACATAATTTTATTTATGTGATTCTCAGAATTTCAAAAATAGGTTCTTTCAGTCCACTTATGGTGATTCTTAAAGAAAACAAACTTACTGGACATAATTATATTGACTGGAAATGTAATTTAGACATTGTTCTGACTGCTGAGAAGTACAAATATGTACTTGTTGAGGAATGCCCACCTAAGCCTGATGCTAACTCTGATGAAGAGGTCAAAGAGGGTTATAAGAAGTAGAAAAAGGCAGATGAGATGGCGCGGTGTTACATTCTGGCATCTATGTCAAATGTACTGCAACATCAGCATCAGGCCATGGCCACAGCTTATGACATGATATATAACCTCAAGAAACTCTTCGGACATCAGAGTAGAGCAGCTAGGCAGTTTACTATGAAATGTTTGATGAATACAAAAATGGCTGAGGGTACACCAGTAAGGGATCATGTTCTCAAGATGATGGATCATCTGAATGAGATGGAGATCCTTGGAGCTGAAATCGATGGAGAAATCCAGGTTGACATCATTTTCGGGACTCTGCCTAATAGTTTTGACAATTTTTGTCTTAATTACAACATGAACAAAAGGTTGTATAGTTTGACAGAACTTGCAAAAGAGCTACAGGATGCTGAATCTCTCTTTAGACAGAGTGGCCATGTTTTTGTTTCTGAAAAGGCTTCTACTTCTAAGCCAAAAGGCGGTAAGAAGAAGAATAACATTCAGAAACAGGCAAACTCAGCAAAGAAGGGCATGGGACCTCAAGGCGCGGTGAAAAAGCCGAAAGGCAAATGTTTCAAGTGCAAAGGGTCAGGACATTGGAAGAATGATTGTCCACTTCTCAAACAAGGGAACAATGAAGATATATCTCATTTACTAGTAGTTGAAACATGTTTAGCGGTGTTATCTACCGGCACCTGGTGTGTTGATACAGGAGCCACTAATCATGTCTGCAATACATTGTAGGGGTTCCAGAAAACCAGACGGCTCAGTGATGGAGAGATATGCTTGTTCATGGGTGACGCTACAAAAGTATCGGTCGTTGCATTAGGAGATGTTACTTTATCTTTTGGTAGAAATAAGTCTTTGACATTGAGAGATTGTCTTTATGTACCTTCACTTAGAAGGAATTTAGTTTCTGTTTCTATGTTAGTTAAGGATGGATATTCAGTTTATTTTAATGACAATATTGTTATTAGAAAGAATAAACATTTTATCTGTTCTGGTGCATTGATTGATAATTTGTATGTCATTAATCCTATTTCGCCCACAATGTAACTTATGGAAATGAATAATATGTCATCTAACTTAAATAAGAGAAAAGAACCTTCTTGTATGAACCAAACATATCTTTGGCACTTACGATTGGGGCATATTAACCTAAGAAGGATTCAAAGACTGGTTGAAGATGGACCTTTAAGTTCATTGAAAGTGAAGGCACTACCAGTCTGTGAATCCTGCTTGGAAGGTAAAATGACCAAAAGGCTTTTTACGACAAAGGGGTGTAGGGCCAAAAATGTGTTAGAATTGGTTCATTCTGATTTGTGTGGACCCATGACTATCCAAGCTAGAGGTGGCTTTGAATATTTTGTCACATTTATTGACGATTATTAAAGGTATGGATACATTTATTTGATGCGCCGTAAGTCTGAGTGCTTTGAGAAATTCAAAGAGTACAAGGCTGAAATGGAGAAACGTCATGGAAAATGTATCAAGTCATTACGATCAGATCGTAGTGGCAAGTACCTCTTTGGAGAGTTTAGAAAATATTTATCAGAGGCTGGGATTGTATCCCAATTGACTGCACCTGGAACGCCCCAACAGAATGGTGTAGCCGAAAGAAGGAATAGAACTCGTATGGAGATGGTTAGATCAATGATGAGTTACTCAGATTTGCCAGATTTATTTTAGGGATATGTCTTAGAGATTACAGCTTATATTTTGAACTTGGTTCCTTCTAAGTCAGTACCTCTTACTCCCACAGAGCTGTAGATTGGGCGTAAGCCTAGTCTGAAACATGTTCACATTAGGGGTAGTCCAGCACATGTGCTGAATAGGAAAGCAGATAAGTTGGATTCTCGTACAGAAGTACGCTTGTTTGTAGGCTATCCAAGAGGAACGAAAGGAGGTTTATTTTATAGTCCTAAGGATCAGAAGGTCATTGTTAGCACAATGCCCGATTCTTAGAGGAAGACTATGTGATGAACCATAAACCCACAAGTAGAGTTGTTCTAGAAGAACTGAGACGTGAGACACCAAGTACTTCAGTACCAACAGTACAAGAGGATGAACCACAAATAACTGCACAACGTGTCACAAAAGTTACACCACAACCGATAGTGCCTCGTTGTAGTGGGAGGGTTGTGATACAACCTGATAGATATATGTTCTTGGGAGAGTCGTCAGACTTCATCCATGAGGAACAAGATTATGATCCCTGTACCTACAATGAAGCACTCCAAGATAAAGATGCAGAGTCTTGGCAAAAAGTAATGATATCTGAAATAGAATCTATGGATTCTAATCAGGTCTGGGAGCTTGTAGAACCACCCGTTGGTGTAAAAGCCATTGGATGTAAGTGGGTCTATAAGAGAAAAAAAGGATCAGACGGTAAGGTTGAAACCTTTAAAGCTCGGCTTGTAGCAAAAGGTTTTATTCAAAGAGAGGGTATCGATTATGAGGAAACCTTTTCTCCTGTAGCCATGCTTAAGTCTATTCGGATTCTTTTATCTATTGCAGCTCATCTCGATTATGAGATTTGACAAATGGATGTCAAGACAGTTTTCCTTAATGGAAGTCTTGAGGAAGACATCTATATAAAGCAACCAGACGGGTTCATTGAAAAGGGCCAGGAGCATCTTGTTTGTAAGCTCAAGAAGTCCATTTATGGACTTAAGCAAGCTTCAAGATCTTGGAACATATGTTTTGATCAGGTGATAAAATCCTATGGATTTGATCAATGTCAGGATGAATCATGTGTATACAGAAAGTGTGACGGAAACGTGGTGGTATTCCTAGTACTTTATGTGGATGACATCTTGCTCATTGGAAACAATGTGAAGGTATTATCGGATGTAAGGGTATGGTTATCCAAACAGTTTGATATGAAGGACTTGGGAGAAGTAGGTCACATCCTTGGGATCAAAGTTCTACGATATCGCAAGAAAAAGATGTTAGGCTTATCCCAAGCTTCCTATATCGATACTGTACTAACTCGTTTTAGTATGCAAAATTCTAAGAAAGGTTTCTTACCTTTTAGACATGGAATTGCTCTATCAAAGGAGCAGTGTCCGAGGACACCTAAAGAGATAGAGAACATGAAGGTAGTTCCTTATGCTTCAGCAGTAGGAAGCTTAATGTATGAAATGCTATGTACGAGACCAGATATCTGCTTTGCCGTAGGCATGGTCAACAGATATCAGTCTAACCCAGGACAAGAGCACTGGACTGCCTTAAAGCATAAGGAAATCTACCTCAGGTAATGTATTTACTAGACTATAGAATATATGGTAGTTTACTAGACAGATAGTTTAGTTCCCTTAGGGTATACAGACTCAGATTTTCAGTCAGATAGGGATTCCAGGAAATCTACCTCAGGTAATGTATTTACTTTGGGAGGTGGAGCCATTTTGTGGAGGAGTATCAAGCAAAAATGTATTGCTGATTCCACCATGGAAGCCGAGTATGTGGCAGCCTCTGAGGCAGCCAAAGAAGCGGTTTGGCTCAGAAACTTTCTGTTGGACTTGGATGTGGTACCTAGTTTGCCTAAGTCTATTATACTTTATTGTGATAATAGTGGTGCAGTTGCAAACTCGAAGGAACCACAAGCCCATAAGACAGGCAAACACATTGAGCGCAAGTACCACCTGATACGAGATTTCGTAAAGAAAGAAAAAGTTGCTGTGATCAAGATAGCATCAGCCGACAACCTAGCTGATCCCTTTACAAAGATCTTACCATCTAAGGCTTTTTACAGTCTTGTTGAGGGAATGGGAGTCAAATGTGTAGCAGCATGGCTTTAAGTATAAGTGGGAGATTTGTAACAGTATACTGAAAAGCAATGCTTTGAGTATAAGTGGGAGATTGTTAGGGTTATATACTAAAAACATCACTTTTGTAGTAACCTTATTTTCTTAAATTTTGAATGAGAATCATATGGGCAAATGTTTGCATATTGTATTTGTTGCAAGTGTTAATGCAAATGTCTGATATTCTATATTGTAGATAATATGGTGTGTGGTATCACACAGAAGATCATATTGTCAGTTTTCTATGGAGTATATAAATAGTTCACAACCTAGATGGACTTGGACAATCTATTGGAAAGGTTGTAGTGTAATCTGGTATTAGTCTATCTTGACTATAGGTTTACACTAGTACACTTTGTGTGTATTGAACAGGACCACTTGAGGTTGTTCTCTTTGTACTGACTACATAAGAGAACAAACACCTATATTATTATGGATGCTTGTGCTCTTAATCCGAATATAATAACGGACATGTATATGCAGTGTGCATTACTTTGACTCATAAAAGAGTGAGATTCATAATGGATCAACAACCTCTATGAATTGGGTAATAACATTGTATGCATGATGGGCTGTTGATTATAAATGGAATCCATGTCCCGATACATCGGGTTGATGATGTCCTCTTAAGGAGCTCATAAGGATTTTCATGTAAACACTGCAGGTGGATTATATCCGATATGACAAATAAAGTTGAGCGGTACTACTTAAGGATAAAAGATGTCAAATCAATATAGTTGTCAGTAACTTAATTTGATCGACGGACATACGATATCTTAACATGGGGAGCCAAACGAGCATATAATAAAAGGAGCCCATAAACATAATTTGGGATTAGGGAGGTAGTGCAAAAATAGCTCATTAGTGGACCGAGCTATTGTTAATGGGCCTGGATTGTGTGTTCGGGCTGAACACGGGATATCCAGATCCGTTAGGAGGCCTAACCCTAATTTCTCCTCATGGTCCCTGCCGTAGCCTATATATATCCTCTATTCTCTGGCCGCCAGATTACTGATCATAAAATCTAAAATTTTCTCTAAATTCGTGATTCACGTAAGGAGAGAAAGAGAGGGTTGCCAAGGAGAAGAAAAGGTTGGGAGATCGTCGCCCACACGACGTCCAACTCGAGGAAGGAATACGTGTAGAAGATCTTGGGGTCGTCCGTTCGAGATTACCAGTAATTACTTGTCTCCTTTCCGCCGCATGTATAATTCGTGAACCCTAGTTTCTGTCTATGAAGGGTTAGAACACGTATTAGATCTGTTTAACTTTCTATCGATCAATACGCACACCAAAGGAAGGGTCCTGGGAATCCCCAGTTCCATCAGTATGGACGTTATAGAAATTGTTCGAGCAAGACTAAAGGATTTACGGATAGAACGAGTATGTTGGCAAGCGATGGTATCGCACAAAGCCTTAGAAAGCGTCACGCTTAGTTGGTCGTGACTTTGAATGTCCCAAACAGGATGTCGTTCGGACAACTTGTCAATGGGCAACACGTGTTAGAAAATGATTCGGAACAATGAATGGTCTTGATCGAGGAAACTTAGAGGATCGCATGTACGATTTCGGATTGATTCAAATGAAATGTGACTTGAGTTTTGAACAACGATCTTGAAACGAGCTTGAGGAATAGCGATCAAACTTGATCTTGAATATCGAAAAAATTATGGAATATCCAGTTCGGACAATAGCATCTGTCGCACGACGCGAAATTGGTTGCAAAGGAAGATCGTCAGGTTACACATATCGTCGATGGTATTGAGGCGTATCAAAGATCGATATGCGATAACTCAGGGGTACTCTGACTCGGCGAATGACGATCGTGCAAATGTCATTGTTTTGAAGGATGCTATACTCGGGATATTGAAACGTGTCGAGGAAAATATAGACGTGGCTCAAGGATTTTCTGGTTGAATGAATGACGGTCGGACTATTGAATAGAGATCTCAGCTTGGATGAAAATGAAATATTTGGATTGCTTCGACGATAACCCCAACGTCGACATTCTTGTCTTATGCGAGCGTAACTTCAGCCTCGCACATGCATCGCGCCGATTAGGGCGATCACTCCGCGTGAGCGCTGATATGGTGATTCATAAAGCGGGAGTGATTGAACTAGTATGGCATAACAATTTGTGTACTTCGACTTATGGTTTGACGCGAAGGTGGACTCGAGAATGACTTCGTGTGCTGGATGAATTGAACTCGAGGATTGAGTAAGGTCCAATCCGCGTATCAAAAATGAATTAGTCTAGACTCAAACAAGAGTTACGCCCCGATGAGAATGATTATTCTGCAGGAGCGTTGCATGGTGATTCGTGAACCACCGTAGATAATCGGACTCGCGTGAGATTGGGGCACAACATATTGTCAAAGCTAGATGACCTCGTGATCGAATACATGAATTGGTTAGAATTGGTGATTTGAATGGATTCGAATATGCGCAATGAATACATTGATGCGAATAGGTGATCGTGCTCGATGTTTAGAAATCTAAGTGACGCGAGCTTGGGTAAAAAATCCCGTACTATCAACTTTGGTTTGACCCTAGGATTAGGGTCAGTGTTGGTATTGTTGTTGGAGAACTATAATTCCAATCCTGACATTGACTTAGCCTTGAGAAATGGCCTAGCAGTTAGGCGAGACGCCCTGTTTCAAGTGTCTGCAATCAAAAGATTGATTTTGAGGATTGACATGGATGGATTGAATGATACAAGAATAGGAAACCATGCTCACGAGATTCGACTGGCATACATATATTTCAGGGACGCCTGAGTATGTGCACGATACGACTCGAGTGAGAATGACGAATTCTCTATCATGCGGCTTAGCTGAATGCATGTATTTTGGGGATGCCTGTAATGCGTGCACGATCCAGCCAAGTGATACGTTGAGTTCAAGCATGACTTGAGGAATGGAAGAGTGTCGAGAACTTAAAATCATGTTAAAAGAAAGGAATGATACTAGTACGAGCGTGGCTCAGAATCGAAGATACGTATAGGCAGAGTGTGCATGAACGACGACAAGATTAGCCTTAAACCAGTGAATGGTATGGAATCGATATCGTGCAAGTAAAAGTTGGTATAATGAATTGGACCATTGATAGGAAGATATACTCGATGATAGTGCAATACTTGGTCTTGAATCAGACGAAAATCACTTAGACTTGGTCGACCCCGCTAAGAAGAAATAATACTGATTTCGTGGACAAGAACGCTTGAGAAGCGATTCGGGTCATCTCGATGACCGAGATAAACGAAAGTAAGTTTGCCTTAGCCCACGACCCGCGCATTTGACGAATTACAACGTGCCTCGTACGACCATTTCAGTCCCATGACACAAAGAAATAGCAACCAAGACGAAGAAACACTTGAATTGAATAAGTACCATCAACTCTAAAATGAATGAAAGTTATTCAATAAAATCGACCAAACGTATGCAGACACGGGACTTGGAAAGGTATCGAGTATAGTTCGGTGTCGTCGAGCGGTAAAGCCATTCGATAGGGATTGTCTAAGAAACACGACGACACGAGTTAAGGAATGGTTAGATGACCTGTACTCAAGAAGTCTCGAGGACGAGACTTATTTTGAGTGGTGTATTATGTAACGACCCGCTCCGCCCTAGCGGAATGCCGATTCAAACGGCAAGTGCAACGACTCAAACGAGCCGTCGACCCGAAGAGTTGGCATCGACCTGATGAAGAATCGATGCAAGGCTTACATTGGCCCGTCAAGATAAATCCAGACTTAAACTTTCAAAGGCGCGCTCGGAGTATCGCTCGGCCGATGCGAACATCGCTAAGGTGGGTGGCTCCGATGAACCCGTCTTTGCTTAGCCTAGACACATAACAATACGGACACTATTGCTGGAATCGCTATGCGTCAACACCGTGCATGCTAATAAATGAATGACTCAACGCACCTAGCTAAGGGAATAATCCCATCTTGCATGCTTGTTTAGAATATCGAAAAGAACTCGGCAAATATAGAACTCTCGCACCGCGCTCCACGCTCGTGCTAAGGCACAAGCTTACGTTCAAGTCCCTCACGCCTTCAACAATAAAACAATAAATGGGTTACAACAATGAAACGGAAGACTATCGACATAGTCGCTCCGAGTAGAGTATAGCAACATTAAAAGACTTCGGGACCGATCGGTCGCCAAGGCGACTCCCGCACGGGGAGTTGCATAATGTATGAATGAATGAATGAATGAATACGTAAAAAATGAATGAATGAACGAACAAGTGAAAGAAAGAAATGAAAGAGTGAATAAAAGATAAGACATGAAAGACGTTAGCTACAGGTATGACGGGCACGTGCAACAGGGCTTGCTACCCGCGCTGCACGGACGCCAATCTGGTCGATAACGCATTATGGATCAAAGACAGTCGTTAAGTTAAATGACAAGTCAATACGAAATGGTCATGGATAAATGGCACGGGCGATGGGGGGAATACCGTGACCATCATGAGGAAGGATTCTGCGGCACGAGCGATGGAGGGAATACCGTGGCCGGCCTAGGCAGAATTAGACATGGGACTTACGGGCTGCTTTGAGTGGGGGTTCGGCCACTCAAAGAGACGTAATGCCAGGCATTTCAAGAGACTATCAAGGTGTCCCAGCCATCATGCTTCGATAGGTGAGAATGCCCACGTGATATATCCAAAATGGCTTGTGATGCCAGCGACCCATGCATGTAGATTAAGTGGACTATGCTGTGGCAATCCACGTACAAGTCCTTGCATTGAATCAAGTAATCTAAGTTAACTAAATGAAGTGCCTCCTGAACATGCTTAAAATGTAACGTCCTGAATATGCTGGAAATGTAACATCCTGAACATGCCTGAAATGTAACACTCTGAACATGCCTGAAATGTAACACTCTGAACATGCCTACGACGTGCTAGAACATACCTACGACGTGCTAGAACCTGAGGCAGGGACACGCCTCCAACATTGAATGTTTACATGAATCACGTTAAGTTACTACTTGTGAATTGTTGACTAACTTGGTTTACTCTGGACAGGGAAGGCCGGACGGTAAGTATGGGTAAGTCGTGCATGTATTTTCATGCGACACTTGAATCCGGCAACACGAGATAGGTTATAAAATATGCCATGAAACTGATCCTAAGACAAGATTAGAAAGACAATGAATGATAGACGGTGCACAAAAGTAAATGAAACGTGTTTGGTAATGATAGCATTACGGGCGAGCTAGCCTCCCCACCAGTACATAACAATGTACTGATAACCCCACAGTCTGCTTGCAGGATGCAGGAGATGTCAGCGGGTGTGGAGCTTCCCTCGAACGTGCTAAGGCGCGGAGCTATCTCTGGAGCCTTGGAGCATTGCAAGAAGCTGAAGCACCCTGTACAGGACATAATGTATCAGAACATCGCCATGTATCATTCCATCTTGTAAGCCACTTGGCACGCCTTTTATGTTTCAGAGAGAGAGAGAGAGAGAGCTTGAGCGATTTGTAATATCGGCCTAGCGCCACTTGTAAACTTCTTGAATATCAATAAAGAGTTTGAATTCGCTTCAATTTGTGTGCATTTACTTTTCGCTGCAATGGGGACACTCTGTGCGACTCTGTGGACTAGCTCAAATAAGTTATTTCTGGACTTGGCCTTGCACGGGCGCAACCTAGGCCCGTGCGGCATCATGCCTTAGCGAGGACGATCGCTCCTACGGGAGCGGGGCATGACACTAGGAATCGGGCACGCATCTCTCGTCCACAAACAACTACTGAACATGATTTACAGGTATCGCTAACAGATAATATTCTGCCTCCCATGAGAATTCTCATGGTCTTCAAAAGGGGTGCAGTAGCTACTCTACGGGTGGCCACAAAACTAGCAGCTATGAATGAATACGTGGCAACAGAATCAAATAATGCTACTACAGGTAAAGCAACAACTAAAATAGTACCTGCAATCACCTCTCTAGCTGTCTCTAACTCCTCTACTGTCATGGCAAAAGCCTGGCCATGACCCTGTGCCATAGCCTTCTATTTGGCTTAATAAAATTGAGATACCTGTAGTACCAAGGGTGGTCTTCCCTGGTACCCTCCTGGTGCTGCTAGTCCTATCGCCTAAACTCCTGCATGGGATGCTCTCGGACCCTGGAAGAATGGCCTTGGTACTGTATGTACTAGTCAGTTTACCATCGATGCTGCTCATCGACGCTCTGTGCACTTCTGACCCTGGTGCTGATCAGATCCACAAATTAAATATAGTCCCAGTCTACTTTGAAAATCCCTCACGGTATGTCCTACCTTGCCACCAAAATGGTAGGTGGGAGTCCTCGGTACCGCTAGTGCTGCTGCTCTCTGTGGCTAATGTATCTGAGGATGCTTCGTCGGTCCTCCATGTGGTGCTCAAGCTGGTGGTGTTGTTAAATTTGGGTGCTTCATGTTAGGGTTATATACAAAAAGCATAACTTTTGTATTAACTTTATTTTCTCAAATTTTGAATGAGAATTATATGGGCAATTATTTGCATGTTGTATTTGTTGTAAGTGTTTATGCAAGTGTATAATATTGTATTTTGTAGATAATATGGTGCGGTGTCATACAGAAGATCATATTATCAGTTCCCTATGGAATATATAAATAGTTCACAACCTAGATGGACATGGACAATTCATTGGAAAGGTTGTAGTGTAATCTGGTATTAGTCTATCGTGACTATAGGTTTACACTAGTACACTTTGTGTGTATTGAACATGACCACTTGAGGTTGTTCTCTTTGTACTGACTACATAAGTGAACAAATACCTCTATTATTATGGATGCTTGTGCTCTTAATCCGGATATAATAACAGACATGTATATGTAGTGTGCATTAGCTTGACTCATAAAAGAGTAAGATTCATTATGGGTCAACAACCTCTATGAATTGGGTAATAACATTGTATGTATGATGGGCTATTGATTATAAAAGGAATCTATGTCCCGATACGTCGGGTTGATGATGTCCCCTTGAGGAGCTCATAAGGATTTGTTAGGGTTATATACTAAAACCATCACTTTTGTAGTAATCACTTTTGTAGTAACCTTATTTCCTTAAATTTTGAATGAGAATCATATGGGCAAATGTTTGCATATTGTATTTGTTGCAAGTGTTAATGCAAATGTCTGATATTCTGTATTATAGATAATATGGTGTGTGGTGTCATACAGAAGATCATATTATCAGTTCCCTATGGAGTATATAAATAGTTCATATCCTAGATGGACGTGGACAATCTATTGGAAAGGTTGTAGTGTAATCTGGTATTAGTCTATCTTGACTATAGATTTACACTAGTACACTTTGTGTGTATTGAACAGGATCACTTGAGGTTGTTCTCTTTGTACTGACTACATAAGAGAACAAACACCTCGGTTATTATGGATGCTTGTGCTCTTAATCCAGATATAATAACAAACATGTATATGCAGTGTGCATTACTTTGAATCATAAAAGAGTGAGATTCAATATGGATCAACAACCTCTATGAATTGGGTAATAATATTGTATGTATGATGGGCTATTGATTATAAATAGAATCCATGTCCCAATACATCGGGTTGATGATGTCCCCTTAAGGAGCTCATAAGGATTGTCATGTAAACCCTGCAGGTGGATTATATCCGACATGACAAATAAAGTTGAGCGGTACTACTTAAGGATAAAAGATGTCAAATCAATATAGTTGTCAGTAACTTAATTTGACTGACGGACATACGATATCTTAACATGGGAAGCCAAACAAGGATATAATAAAAGGAGTCCACAAACATAATTTGGGATTAGGGAGGTCATGCAATAATAGCTCATTAGTGGACCGAGCAATTGTTAATGGGCCTGGATTATGTGTTCGGGCTGAACACGGGATACCCAGATCCGTTATGAGGCCTAACCCTAATTTCTCCTCATGGTCCCTGCCGTAGCCTATATATATATCCTCTATTCTTTGCCCGCCAGATTACTGATCAGAAATCAAATACTTTCTCTAAATTCGTGATTCACGTAAGGAGAGAAAGAGAGGGCTGCCAAGGAGAAGAAAAGGTTGGAAGATTATTGCCCATACGACGTCCAACTCGAGGAAGGAATACGTGCAGAAGATCTTGGGGTCGTCCACTCGAGATTGCCAGAAATTACTTGTCTCCTTTCCGCCGCAGTTATAATCCGTGAACCCTAGTTTCCGCCTATGAAGGGTTAGAACACGTATTAGATCTTTTTAACTTTCTATCGATCAATACGCACACCAAAGAAATGGTCCTGGGAATCCCCAGTTCTATCAGGATTGTCGTATAAATCATGCAGGTAGATTATATCCGACATGACAAATAAAGTTGAGTGGTACTACTTAAGGATAAAAGATGTCGAACAATATAGATGTCAGTAACAATTTGATCGACGGACATTCGATATCTTAACATGGGAGCCAAACGAGCATATAATAAAAGGAGCACACAATCATAATTTTGGATTAGGAAGGTAGTACAACAATAGCTCTTTAGTGGACCGAGCTATTATTAATGGGCCTGGGTTGTGTGTTCGGGCTGAACACGGGATACCCAGATTCGTTAGGAAATCTAACCCTAATTTCTTCTCATGGTCCCTGCCGTAAGTTTATATATATATCCTCTATTCTCTGGCCGTCATGAGATTATCAAAATAAGAAACTTTCTCTAAATTCTTGATTCACGTAAGGAATGAAATTGAGGGCTTCCAAGGAGAAAAAAAGGTTGGGAGATCGTCGCCCACACGACGTCCAATCCAAGGAAAGAATACGTGCAGAAGATCTTGGGGTCGTGACTGCTGGAGGTTGTTGGATAATGTCTTCTTCTTCCCGTCGTAGGTATAATTCGTGAACCCTAATTCCGCTATGAAGGGTTAGAACACGTCTTAGATCTGTTAAACTTCTATCGATCAATACGCACACCAAACTAGGGGTCCTGGGAATTATAACATCCAATTTTCCAAATGAGGGTAATTTTAAAATTTTGTAATTATAATTATTATTTATTGATATTTATTTCATATTATGATTTTTGGTGATTTTTAATCATTTTTAAACTATTTAAAAATCGTTTTAAGTCATGACTTATGATTTTGATGTACTGCTAGTGAAACCCGAGAGACTATCTGACCTAGAGCCTAACCATGTCATTAGGATGATTATTTATCATTTTAGCTTGAGGGTATTTTGGTCATTTAGTGAATTTGAATTTATTTTTAATTTATTGAATTGGTGATTCCTAGTTTGGACTTTGACTCATTGAGACTTGTAGACTAGCCTAGAAGCTAACCCTAGCTATGGTGACCATAGTCTAACTTAAGTTAACCTACTTTTCGTCATTAGAAACTAGTTTTGGAATAGGAAGATTAAGTTTAAGTGAAATGGTTTCCTGACTTATGACTTAACTCAATGACTTATGATTTTTCCAATTCATGACTTATGAAATTGGGCCATAGGCCCATGACTTAAGCCCAAACCCCAACAAACCCACCCATGGCAGCTAACCTAGGGTTTTCCACCCCTATTTAATGCCTCTTCCATTTGTTCTTGCCTCTTTTGTATCATTCCAACACATAGGAAAAAGAAGGTTTGTCCATTCTTCCCCAATCCATAGATTTCTTATTTTAAATCCTTTTTAACTATAGTTTCTTGCATTAGAGCCTAATACCCTTCTATTTCCTGTTTATGTAGAGTAATTCCAGATTTTGAGTAATTTGGGGATCCGAGCTAGCAAGGAGGAACACTTCATTTTGAGGCTTTTTTTGCTATATGCATCTATAGGTAAAACCCCTTAAATTGCATTATTATTTCGATTTCTTAGCATATTAGGCTAGATCTAGGTGTCCCCTAGCTATCCCTAGAGTTTGGGTTAATTTTGTGTCCGTTTGGTGTCCGTATCGGACACGTATCTTGTATTATTTAAGGTGTTTGATGAAATGCTTGAAAGGACTGAAAATTTGTAATTTCGAAAACTATTTTAACAAAATTGTAGTGCCATATATGTATTTTGATTTCGTGTCTCGTTGATTTGGGTTCTGACATGAATCGTGTCAGTTTGGACATGGGAACACGCACGCACGAGACACAGCACATGCCCGTGCAGTCCCCTGCTGCCGGACACTTCTGTAGGACACGACACGAACTTTCAAGACCCAAATTTTGGCATAGAGGTCGGGGCAACCTCTGCCACCATTCTTCCAAAATTTGGGGTGGGTTGGTGCAGTGTGCGAGGAGTTCTCCTCCTCGCGCTGGTCGCACTGGCCGCGCGCTCGGGCTGTGTACGTGCGAAATCGCGCCACTGACACGGCTTTATAACTGATACGACACATGTCTAGGACACGGTGCAGGGCCATAGACACGTAGCCCTATATGGGACGAACACGTGGACATGACCATGACATGTGTCGTACAACATATCGTATCCTAGAGCGACACACACGCGTGCACGACGCTGTGTGCCTGTGCGCGTGTCTGTGGTGTTCGTGAGCCAAGACACATCGTGTCCTGTTTCCTCAGGACACGAGATGATTTTTGAGACACGTACACACTAGACACAATGTTTACCAACCAATATTTTGGATTATTATCATGTTTTGGCTTTCGAAATTCATTTTCTTAATGTTCACTGATACGTGCGATTCCAGTTTTTCAATTCTGAACAAAATGTGCTCTAAACTAATTTTTATCGATATTTAATTTGCCATGGTTGATTCATACAAGTGTATTACATTACTGAAATAATGGTTACATGTTGGGTTTGATGTTATCAAGGGAATTGGGTTTTTCGAAATAGGTTTTGAGATGATGAACTGCTATTAGCACTGTCAACTGATGCATGTTTCAGGAATTTAAATCCTGAACTTTTAATCTCCATTTAAAACTGAATTGTTAATGTTTAATTACCCTGTTTAATTCATCTACATGTGTAGTTGTATTACTTAAATGATTGGTTAGGATTTGCATTGAGATTAGTTATTGATTTGGTGTTTGAGATGGGGTAAATGGATTTCGAAATTGGTGATTGGGGCTATTGATAACTGTCAAATACTTAAATTTTCCTGAGATTAGTATAACCCTACAGATTCTATGCATCACTATCCATATTGCATTGATTGACCAAACTGTCACTTATTTCATTCTAGTACACATATTACTTCGATTCCCTCTTCCTGTTAACACAATGTTATTCTTGTCATGTAAACACACAACTCAAATTCCTGAGAACTGAAAACTCCTAGGTTGTTCACTGATTTCAGTTTTTCTATGCACACTCACTCACTCACTCACACACCCTCATATGTACAAACAAGTCACACACACTACCACACCAAACTGTAATATAAAAGCACAACACACCCTATATAGTAAACTGTTTTCCTATTACACTATTTGACACATACACACACATGTAAGTTGTTCACACTCTATGTTTAACCTACTTCATGTTCAGTTATGAACATGTGACTCCTTTGATTATAGGTTCAGTCCCTCCTTTTAACCCCATATATCTGATAGATGTTGATCATTCTCATTATTCATATGGTATTTCAGATATTGATGCTAATTTTCAGATTGGGTATTCACTTGAGTTCTTATTTCATTTAATTAATAATAAGCTGTATGATTCCATACTTCCTAATTGCCTTTCCTTCCTTCCTTTTCCAGTTGTTTCATTCCTTTTGATATCATGTATGATCATGTGCATTAATATTGATACCTATATGTTTTCTACTTGCTATCTATATTGTGTCTAATATATGTGTTCCTTTGTGACTGTGAGATGGTTTCAGGATGAGATATAGGTATGGGCTAGTATCCCTTGGTTTTGAGATAGGTTGTTGTGATATTGTGTTTTGGTATTAGGACTTTGTAGGTAGGCTTGTTAGATAGGTTTTGTTTAAGGGTTAGGCTTATGTGGTTAGTGTCTTGGTGTAGGTTGAGAGTCAGTTGGACTTTGAGTATAGTGTTATCCTATTGGTTGTAAGGGTTAGATAGCTTAGAGTAGATTTCTATTCGACTATGATTGTGGTTTAGGTTTAGAGCTGACCATAAGATTGACCAATAGTTTGAGGTTGACTTTGTTTGACTCAACAGTTGACCAAACCCTAAAAATTGACCTAATTTGACTAAATTGACTTGTTGACTATAGTTTGACCAACCCATAGATGTTAGTTGACTAGTGATCTAGATAGTTGACCAGGTTTGACCTAAAGTTGACTTTGATCTAGATTGTCCTAGAAATTATGTATATTGCATCATAAACTTTATTTGTCTTATTTTAAACATATTATAACCCATATTGCTTTATTTAGGACATTGTGACTCAGGTGCAGACATCTGATATTACACTGCTCTTTTCAGAGTAGCAGGCGAGTACATTCTCTGATAGTTCTCTCATTTACTTGTCAATTACTATACTTCAGTTGTAGTTAGTTCTATTTGATTCTCTATTTCAAACACGATTTGATATTACTGGATCCATTTTATACGACACTCATTTATTCATGTCTGGCCTCTATTTCTGGAATCACCTACTAGAATTACCTACTGGAATCACCTACTGGAATCACCCTGGAATCACTTACTGGTACCAATCGTGTTCTGGCTGGACTTGTATTTATTCATGTTAGGTTCTGAATTCACTTGTACTTGTCGGGCAGGGAAATATTGGAGTAGACATGTGAACATACCCAAATACTGGAACCACTCCCTTAGAATTATACTGGAATGATAGCCATCCCACACTTGGCCGAGTGTGAGGTGTGCCGTATTACCTACAGCCGTTTACATGTCGATCCTGATATTTTAAAATATACTGTTAGAGTATAGTCTGGACTCACATTGGTATCTTTGATCACTGACTGGACTCACCTTATACCGGACTCATCTTGTGCTGGAATTACTTGGTATTAGATTATATTGTCTGGACTCACACATGACTGTTATTATACTGTCTGGACTTATATCTTGCTACTCTAGTTCAGCTAGATTATATTTTACAGTCTTAATTGCCATGTTTCTCTTCTTATTTAGTTACTTTACTTTTCTTGTACCTTAACTGTTCTCTACATCATTACTCGTATAAACTGCCATGTTCATCAATATAACTGTATATAACTGCTTTATAGTTCTCTGTCATTTACTTGGGATTTCTTGATGAGTTGTACTCGTTCCTGTCCTGACTGGACCTGTTGAAAATTTTACAGATGATTGTCCTGAGGACACATGCCCTACATATTATGGACCCGAAGACGGGATGGCTACCTTTGGCCCTGACACTCAGGAGTGATCGGGATTTAGTTTAGTAGACTAGCATATGTTTTTTATGTTGAACTTGTTGTAGTTGATTTGAGACTTGTGTAGTATTTGAGATTGTTGAGAGTTGTTATTATTTTAGTAGTTGTCTTTCTATTTCTTAGTTATTTCTTCTGTGTTATCTTATCGTGCTTAGACTGTGATTGAGTTACAATATCTTATACTTGTCCTCCGTTCGGAGTTGATCATGATGAGTACATTATATATTGCGTGAGTTGTTGGTTAGATAGTAACCTAGGACATCGTTCTACCGCCGACACTGCGGCGTAGGCTAGGCATTGTTACGCACTCGTACCCTCACAGTGGGTGCGGGTCGTAACACGTTTTTAGTGGTGGCCCATGCAGGTCAAGAGTCGCATTAGTGCGATATCGTGGTAGTACGACGACTTAGTTGTACTGCTACGAGCCTGCGATAGGAATGAGCGATAGGCTTCAACGGAGATGTACTCAATCACAGTTAGGACTACTTGAGAAGATTCCTGGGATGACCCTTGAGAATCTCATTATAAACTATCTCAAAATTCGATTCTGACAGTATCTGTCTATCTTCCTTGTTCATCGTTGAATTTGATTCTTGGTATTCATTATTGACTTGATTTTCTACCAAGATAACATTATGGGCTAGGTTACCTCAGTCATGGAATCTGGAGTCTTCTACAGCCATATTAGCTGGTTGGGCGATGAGATAGAGTCTGATTTTGGATGTATTTCTCGGGTGTGGGAATTTAATGTTTTCGCAGCCAAGCTAGCGGCAATACGAAAATTTTAAATACCATCATTCTAGAGGTATGTACATTAGTTGTGGACTCTATGGATTATCGCAGCCATACTTACTGTTGTGACAAGGATTCTGGTAACATGGTTCTGGATAGACGGGTATGATTATCAGATTGTAGAATAGATACCATATAGATGGTGCCCTATTATATTTGAGTGGAATATCAGGGTGGATATTACTTGAGTGTCATGGATTAGATAGAGGGAGCTAGGCCACCTGTAGCGCAGCACCGTGCCCCACACCATCAGAGGGATACACCCCAGAGGGGCAGGGCTTTTGTGCTTATAGTCGAGTATACCGACGCTACGGGTGATGGGTTAGCAGGTCTGTCTTTCCTGTTCTTCTTTCCATCTTGTTGTGTGATTCCATTAGTACTTGTCAGGATGTTTTGTGTTATGATAGATAGTATAGTGACCCTGATCAAGGCCGTGATATCACGACCAATAGGATTATGTTTGCATGTTATCTATCGACTTTGATTTGTTGGGGGTTTGACCTAGAAGGGGTGCGATCATCTTAATTTCGAGGACGAAATTTTTCTAAGGGGTGTAGGATTGTAACACCCAATTTTCCAGATGAGGGTAATTTTGAAATTTTATAATTATAATCATTATTTATTGATATTTATTTCATATTATGATTTTTGGTGATTTTTAATCATTTTTAAACTATTTAAAAACTGTTTTAAGTCATGAATTATGATTTTGATGTGCTGCTAGTGAAACCCGAGAGACTGTCTGACCTATAGACTAACCATGTCATTAGGATGATTATTTATTATTTTAGCTTGAGGGTATTTTGGTCATTTAGTGAAATTGAATTTATTTTTAATTTATTGAATTGGTGATTCCTAGTTTGGACTTTGACTCATTGAGACTTGTAGACTAGCCTAGAAGCTAATCCTAGCTATGGTGACCATAGTCTAACTTAAGTTAACCTACTTTTAATCATTAGAAACTAGTTTTGGAATAGGAAGATTAATTTTAAGTGAAATGGTTTCCTGACTTATGACTTAACTCAATGACTTGTGATTTTTCCAATTCATAACTTATGAAATTAAGCCATAGGCCCATGACTTAAGCCCAAACCCCAACAAACCCACCCATGGCAGCCAACCTAGGGTTTTCCACCCCTATTTAATGCCTCTTCCATTAGTTCTTACCTCTTTTGTATCATTCCAACACATAGGAAAAAGAAGGTTTGTCCATTCTTCTCCAATCCATATATTTCTCATTTTAAATTCTTTTTAACTCTAGTTTCTTGCATTAGAGCCTAATACCCTTCTATTTCCTGTTTATGGAGAGTAATTCCAGATTTTGAGCAATTTGGGGATCCGAGCTAGCAAGGAGGAACACTTTATTTTGGGGCTTTTCTTGCTATTTGCATCTATAGGTACAACCCCTTAAATTGTATTATTATTCTGATTTTTTTGTATATTAGGCTAGATCTAGGTGTCCCCTAGCTATCCCTAGAGTTTGGGTTAATTTTGTGTCCGTTTGGTGTCCGTATCGAACACGTATCTTGTGTTATTTAAGGTGTTTGATGAAATGCTTGAAAGGACTGAAAATTTGTAATTTTGAAAATTATTTTAACAAAATTGTGCCATATATGTATTTTAATTTCGTGTCTTGTTGATTTGGTTTCTGACATGAATCGTGTCAGTTTGGACACGGGAACACGCACGCACGAGACACTGCACATGCCCGTGCAGTCCCCTGCTGCCCGACACTTCTGTAGGACACGACACGAACTTTTAAGACCCAAATTTTGGCACAGAGGTCGGGGCAACCTCTGCCACCATTCTCCCAAAATTTGGGGTGGTTTGGTGCAGTGTGCGAGGAGTTCTCCTCCTCGCACTGGTCGTACTGGT
The DNA here is from genome assembly GCA_029216955.1 of Iris pallida. Classification (NCBI taxonomy): domain Eukaryota; kingdom Viridiplantae; phylum Streptophyta; class Magnoliopsida; order Asparagales; family Iridaceae; genus Iris; species Iris pallida. Next base: position 8,340,869 of record JANAVB010023995.1, on the reverse strand, counting down.
CGCGCGCTCGGGCTGTGCACGCACGAAATTGTGCCACTGACACGGCTTTAGACCTGACACAACACGTGTCTAGGACACGGTGTAGGGCCATAGACACGTAGCCCTATATGGGACGAACCCGTGGACATGACCACGACATGTGTCGTACAATGTGTCGTGTCCAAGAGCGACACACACGGGTGCACGACGCTGTGTGCCTGTACGCATGTCTGTGGTGTTTGTGAGCCAAGACACGTCGTGTCCTATTTCCTCAGGACACAAGATTATTTTTGAGACACGTGCACACTAGACACAATGTTTATCAGCCAATATTTTGGATTATTATCATGTTTTGGCATTCGAAATTCATTTTCTTAATGTTCACTGATACGTGCAATTCCAGTTTTTCAATTCTGAACATAATGTGCTCTAAACTGATTTTTATCGATATTTAATTTGCCATGGTTGATTCATACAAGTGTATTACATTACTGAAATGATGGTTACGTATTGGGTTTGATGTTATCAAGGGAATTGGGTTTTTCGGAATAGGTTTTGAGATGATGAACTGCTATTAGAACTATCAACTGATGCATGTTTCAGGAATTTAAATCCTGAACTTTTAATCTCCATTTAAAACTGAATTGTTTGTGTTTAATTACCTTGTTTAATTCATCTACATGTGTAGTTGTATTACTTAAATGATTGGTTAGGATTTGCATTAAGATTAGTTATTGATTTGGTGTTTGAGATGGGGTAAATGGATTTCGAAATTGGTGATTGGGGCTATTGATAACTATCAAATACTTAAATTTTCCTGAGATTAGTATAACCCTGCAGATTCTATGCATCACTATCCACATTGCATTGATTGACCAAACTATCACTTATTTCATTCTAGTATACACATTACTTCGATTCCCTCTTCTTGTTAACACGATGTTATTCTTGTCATGTAAACACCCAACGCAAATTCCTAAGAACTGAAAACTCCTAGGTTGTTCACTGATTTCAGTTTTTCTATGCACACTCACTCACACACTCACACACCCTCACATGTACAAACAAGTCACACACACTACCACACCAAACTGTAATGTAAAAGCACAACACACCCTATATAGTAAACTGTTTTCCTATTACACTATTTGACACACACACACACACACATGTAAGTTGTTCACACTCTATGTTCAACCCACTTCATGTTCAGTCATGAACATGTGACTCCTTGGATTATAGGTTCAGTCCCTCCTTTTAACCCCATATATCAGATAGATGTTGATCATTCTCATTATTCATATGGTATTTCAGATATTGATGCTGATTTTCAGAGTGGGTATTCACTTGAGTTCTCATTTTATTTCATTAATAATAGGCTGTGTGATTCTATACTTCCTAATTGCCTTTCCTTCCTTTTCCAGTTGTTTTATTCCTTTTGATATCATGTATGATCATGTGCATTAGTATTGATACCTATATGTTTTCTACTTGCTATCTATATTGTGTCTAATATATGTGTTCCTTTGTGACTGTGAGATGGTTTCAGGATGAGATATAGGTATGGGCTAGTATCCCTTGGTTGTGAGATAGGTTGTTGTGATATTATGTTTTGGTATTAGGACTTTGTAGGTAGGCTTGTTAGATAGGTTTTATTTAAGGGTTTGGCTTATGTGGTTAGTGTCTTGGTATAGGTTGAGAGTCATTTGGACTTTGAGTATAGTGTTAGCCTATTGGTTGTAAGGGTTAGATAGCTTAGAGTAGATTTCTATTAGACTATGATTGTGGTTTAGGTTTAGAGCTGACCATAAGATTGACCAATAGTTTGAGATTGACTTTGTTTGACTCATCAGTTGACTAAACCCTAAAAATTAACCTAGTTTGACTAAATTGACTTGTTGACTATAGTTTGACCAACCCATAGATGTTAGTTGACTAGTTGATCTAGATAGTTGACCAGGTTTGACCTAGAGTTGACTTTGACCTAGATTGGCCTAGAAATTATGTAGATTGCATCATAAACTTCATTTGTCTTATTTTAAACATATTATAACCCATATTGCTCTATTTAGGACATTGTGACTCCAGTGCAGACATCTGATATTACACTACTCTTTTCAGAGTAGCAGGCGAGTACATTCTCTGATAGTTCTCTTATTTACTTGTCAATTACTGTACTTCAGTTGTAGTTAGTTCTATATGATTCTCTGTTTCAAACACGATTTGATATTACTGGATCTATTTTATGCGATACTCATTTATTTATGTCTGGCCTCTATTTCTGGAATCACCTACTGGAATCACCTACTGGAATCACCCTGGAATCACTTACTGGTATCATTCGTGTTCTGGCTAGACTTGTATTTATTCGTGTCGGGTTCTGTAATGTCCCGCTCTGTATGAGGCATTTGGTTGGCTTGTTTGGATGCTATCAGAATGTTAGACCGAGACTTATATTGGAAATCGGGAGAATTAAGACTGATGCAGTCTCTCTTAGCTGGCTAGACGGAATGGGTATTGGAACGTGGCTCGCTGGTGGAGCTACGCTTAGTGGAATTGTGTGTGATCGGATCAGGAAGACCCTTTATTGCAAGTGAGTGGAACTGTCCTTCCTCCTCCTTACTCTTTCATGCTTAATAAATAAAGTAATAAAATGCTATGAATTGTCCCTATATGTCCCATGTTTTAGTTGCTAGATAAAAGAGATGCCTATGTTGAGAATTATTGAAATATACAACACATTGAACTGCTAAGTGATTCGATGCCTGAGAATGAATTGATAACATTGTTCCTTATGTTTAATGCTGCTGAAACGATAAAACACTTGAATAATGAGATGTCTTATGAATGATAGAATAAAAATGAACTGGCTATGCTATCGACCCAATGAACTGAATGAAACACTAGAATCATGTACTCTCTGTATATCTGTGTAAGAATATGAAATGCTACATGTCCCTTATAAGAAATGAATGAATGAATAAATGTCCCTATGAAATGAATGAATGTTACGTTCCTCTTAAAGAAGAAATGATATGAGATTCATTGTAATGAAACAATGAATGAGAAATGATAAAGCTGGGATCATTGAGATCACCAAATGAAATGATGGAATGATTAAATGAATAAGTCATTGAATATGACTAATGATGCACTGTTGTCTTTACTTTCCTTAATATATTTTACCATGTGATTTTGTTCACAATCGAGTCGGACACGCATTCGCATGGTCATGGACAACTTGTATACAAGATTTGAGTAATAATTTTACTCGAATGGTTCCTAGGGCCCTGGGGACCGATTCGGCCTAGGAGGAAATAATGATGAGTGCTATGGGAGCACGGATAAGGCGGGGTGGCATAGAGGCTCGCCACCTACTATGCTGACCACATTATCTTGAAATAAAATGAAATGAGAAGAGTCCATATGGTTTAACAACACCAGTGACCATGTAGTCGGGATGCATGCTAATGAATGTTTTGTGCAGGCAGAGTAAGTATATCGGATAACCTGTATTTGATGCAGGTACGAGAAGTCAGCTATCGGTAAGAAATCACATAATTGTGATATTGTATAAGTGGGTTTAACTTGCCTGCTTAACATGTACCATTCAGTATGCTAGAAAGATGCCTTACTATAAATAGTGCTCAAATATAACATCCATGCTAAGTGATGCTTGAAGTGAGAATTTTCATAACATGTTTAAGATGTTAATGTTAACGATGCCTCAATGACGCCTTTGCATGATAACACCAAGAATGCTATAATGATATGTCCACATGAATATTGCTAAGAATATGTTCACATGCTTCACCATGATTATTGCCCATGAACTGTAAACTGATGTTTGGCCCCAAATAGAAAGACCATTCTATTAAATGCTTGCTAAAATCGACCAGTTAGTGTTGGTTTAAGCGAGTGGGTTGGATTCTGCTCGCCAGTACATAGATGATGTGCTGACCCACGTTTTGTGGGTAGGTGCTCGTGTTTGGAATGTCCTACACGCGAAGATTGGCTTGATTGGTTCTGCAGCATCGAAGATTTATTGGGCATACAGAAGCTCTCCTTGCACAAGGTGATGTCTTCTGTTTATAAAGGACATAATGTATGGAACATTGTAATCAGTTGTACCAGTGAGATTGTAAGCCAAGTCGGTATATCGAGTTGTAATCCAATGTATCCAAATATCAAATGTAAGCTGTATAGCATTGTTCAGTTGGCTTTCAATGTAAAGTGAGATGTGCTGTAAACATTGTACTTCAATACAAGTCTTGTACTCTTCTTCAGTTATCAATAAAGAGAATATAGTTCTATATATCTTTGTGTGACTTCAAGTTATTCTTTTGTCTCCGCTACTATAAAGAAGTGATATATTTCTATTCAATGAGAGAGATTGTCCTTATTAACTTCAATTTGTTTGCTTCTGCCGCTGCGATGTGTCCCTATTTGAACATAATCAATTATGTACAATCTTTGCCTTGTACAAGTGCAATACCAGACTTGTACAGCATCACGCCCAAGCGAGGATAATCGATTCCAAGAGATAAAATATGTGAATAAATGACTCTACGAATCGGGGCGTGACAGGTTCTGGATTCACTTGTACTTGTCGGGCAAGAAAATATTGGAGTAGACATGTGAACATACCCAAATACTGGAACCACTCCTTTGGAATTATACTGGAATGATAGCCATCCCACACTTGGCCGAGTGTGCGGTGTGCCGTATTACCTACAGCCGTTTACATGTCGATCTCGATATTTTAAAATATACTGTTAGAGTATAGTCTGGACTCACCCTGGAATCTTTGATCACTGACTGGACTCACCTTATACCGGACTCATCTTGTGCTGGAATCACCTAGTATTAGATTATATTGTCTGGACTCACACATGACTATTATTATACTGTCTAGACTTATATCATGCTACTCTAGTTCAGCTAGATTATATTTTACATTCTTCATTGCCATGTTTCTCTTCTTGTTTAGTTACTTTATTTTTCTTGTACCTTAACTATTCTCTACATCATTACTCGTATAAACTGCCATGTTCATCAATATAACTGTCTATAACTGCTTTATAGTTCTCTGTCATTTACTTAGGATTTCTTGATGAGTTGTACTCGTTCCTGTCCTGACTGGACCAGTTAAAAATTTTATAGATGATTGCCTTGAGGACACATGCCCTACATATTATGGACCCGGAGACGGGATGGCTACCTTTGGCTCCTACACTCAGGAGTGATCGAGATTTAGTTTAGTAGACTAGCATATGTTTTTCATGTTGAACTTGTTGTAGTTGATTTGAGACTTGTGTAGTATTTGAGATTGTTGAGAGTTGTTATTATTTTAGTAGTTGTCTTTCTATTTCTTAGTTATTTCTTCTGTGTTATCTTATCGTGCGTAGACTGTGATTGAGTTACAATATCTTATACTTGTCCTCCGTTCGGAGTTGATCATGATGCGTACATTATATATTGCGTGAGTAGTTGGTTAGATAGTAACCTAGGACAGCATTCTACCACCGATACTGCGGCGTAGGCTGGGCGTTGTTACGTACTCGTACCCTCACAGTGGGTGCGGGTCGTGACAGGAATCCCAGTTCCATCAATTAGTATCAGAACCACCTTGGATCTGTGTATTGATTGATACATCCATATTGTACAATAAAACTTGTATTGTGTAATAGTCGGTAGATGTAGATCTATTCTAACTTGGTTTTACAGGCATCTTAGATCCAACTATTATGGTCCAATGCATGTTTTGTTTGTGTTGCTTTAAACCACGGACATGTCATAGATGTTGTTGTTGTTGTGGATGTAATTAAAATCACGAGGGTTGATCATGCTTATAATTTTAATATTTCAATCTAGATTATGTCTGAACTCCTTCGGGAGGCATAGCATTAATGTAATTTTAATTACTTTTTGATCAATCATGAGAGCGATGGTGGCTATTTCTGATGCCGGATGAAATGCTGGTTTTAGGCAGTCCAGAGGCAGACGAATGATTTTATATGAAGGAATCGACATCCAAAACCTAAAATAATAAGAAATGGGGCTCGCCCCGAACCTCGCGACCTGACCGGGCAGGTCGAACCCCGAGTAAGTTTACGCAGCGCCAGATTTTAGATTCAGATTGTTGAGGACGGATCAAGAAATATGACCATAATAGTTGGATTTTTTTCTTCTGTTATTTGTCCATTTTTTTTGATTATGCATGTTTATTATTATGTGGATATTTTTATGAAAAACTAAGCCTGCATTAATAATGGATAACATGGACATAATATCAACTAGTAGAAGAACTCTTATTGTTAAATAACTAAGTGGGAGAGGGAATTTATTTAGTATAAATTGTAACTCCCTAAACCTAATTTGGTGTAATTTAAGAAATTTTCTGAATTTTTATTTTAAAAAATACAAAATTGTTCATATAGAAAAACCTAGTTTTACTAATTTTAGTTAATAGTGTGTAATTCCAAATTATTACTAAGAGTGCTAATTCTTGAAATTATGTTTTATAAATCTTTAATTATTATTATTAATTTTTGCTCCTGGTTATTAAGCTTAATTTTGTTAAGAAACTTGATGCTATATTTTATTGTTTCTATTTTGCTAAAAAATGTTAGGTGTCTGATAGATTTGGAAGATCATTAATTTTGATTTAGGTATTAATGGTTTTTTATTAACAATTTTTGGACTTTATTCTAATTAATACTGTTACTTGATTTAAATGGCTTAATGGTTTGGGCTTGTACTACCTAAAGAGGTTAGTACATATTATTCTTAATATATTATTGAGCTTAGTTATTAATTAGTTGTAAATATTCTGTAATCAATTAACAGTTGATAATTATTAACTAAATTTTGTAATTATTGAAATCTGTTTTGAAAATTATTTGATTTTGAAAATCTGTTACAAGTTATTTTCTATTAGCCCCAGATCTATATTTATTTATAGTAGTGCCATTGTCCCATCTTGGGGAACACCCCAGATATACTTCTAATTACAACTGTGCCACTTAATATTTTTATTATAAATACTGTATAAATACTTAATATTTTATTATTATTTTTTGACACACTTCTGACACATTCTCTTTCTCCACTTTTTCTCTCTCTACTCTCTCTCTCTACACATTTTCTCTCTTTCTCTCTCTTCTATGGCCTCTCGGTCGAGCCCCGCCGTGAGTTCGCCGTGCCATCGCCGGAGTCAGAAGCACCACCATCAACACCGAGCGTCTCCGCGAAGTCTGAGCTGCCCCTTCGTAACTCGAGCGAGCGCCTCCTCGAAGTTAGCATCGTCGTCTCGACTGCCGAGCCACTGCTTCGAAGACTGCGGCCCTTCGTAGATCGTACTGCCGCCTCGGGAGTAGTGTTGGCTCTTCGAGCTCTTTGCAGCCATCTCGAGGAGGACATCGTCGCTGTTCGTCGACGACATTATCCGAGCCCCGCAGTGCCTGATCGTCGGGGTCTACATCCGCCGAGACGAAGCCGTCGCCGTCGGGTTCACTAAGGCCGACCGCTGCCAGTTGGATCTGGTCGGAGCCACCGTCACTCGCCGGGTCTCAAGATCTGCCACCGAAGTGAGCTCTCTCTCGATCTACTTGAACCCCCCTTTCTCTTTCTTGTTCTCAGTAAATTAGGGTTTTATTTAGGGTTAGGGTTCTTCTTGTGGAGGAAGACGAGTTGGAGAAGGGGATTTAGGGTTTGAGTGAATTGAGCAGATGTGGAGAGGGAAATGTAGGTTAGAACTTTGTATGCTTAGGAAGAATGATGGAGAGAACCTAGAGCTAGGGTTTGCTAGCCGAGAGGAAGAAGAAGGTGGTTTTGCTTAGTGTCGGCGGGTGAGTAAGAAGAATGAGAAGAGGAGAGAGAAGAGGATTATAAGTTGGGGTTGCTCGTTCGTATGGAAGTGAAGGAATGAGTATTGTTAATTCCTTTCTTTTGATCAAGTCATGTGACTCTTCGAGTACAGAGCCTGACTGGTGATTCTTCGAATTTCGAAGAGCCACATGACGTGGCTTGAGTTAGTAATTTCGAAGTATCGGCTGAGAACATTTGGAGAAGAGTTTGAGGTTTGGGTTTTATTTGTGATCAGATTTGTGGGCCGGGATGGTTCATCGAACCACTGGGCCAGGCTTGGCCTGTGTAAGCTGGAAGTTAAGAAATTGTAGTATTTATTTTTAAGGGTGGAATAGTGTGGGCTGGGTCGAGAATTAGCTTGGAAATTCTGTAGGAAATAATTAATAGGGACCAGGTTTGGGCTTGAGTGTTGGGCTGGTTTAAATCTAATGATAATTTTCCTATTGATTACTTTAGCATTCCTATTATTAGAAATAATTAGTATTAAATCATTTTTCCAATTAATTGTTAATCATTATTAGTAATATTTTTCAAAAGGAAAAATTAGTAAGGTTGTAGTATATATTTACTCTTGTTAATATAATTGATAATAAATCCTAAATGTTATATAGTAGTTATTATATTGCTAGTATTCCTTTTTCCACTGATAATATTGTTAGTATTATTTGGCATGAAATGATATTTTCTAATATTTACATAAATATTTAATAGATTAGCTTGCAAGTATTTTCTAAATAATAACGATTTTGTTAAAACATAGTTAAAATAATTACTTTGATTAAAGCTATAATATATATAATAGTTGCTAAAATATTGCTAGCTAGTATAAATACATATAATTAACTTGGATTATATTATAGTTAGTAAGTTTGTGATTAGTTAACCTTTTAACTAATTATTATTTTTAAAACCTAATTGTTTCCTTTACTAAAATATTGTCACTAGTATAATAATGTATATTCTGGATATATTGATAGGTATTATATAAGTAGGTAATATTTGGATAGTAGTATATTGTGATAATTATCATAGTTTAAAATACTTTCGCTAGTATTTATATAAATATTTTTCTAAAATATTGTTAGATATCTAGTTAGCCAATGCTCTTTATTTTAAAACCCTAATAATTTATAACAAAAATATAACAGGTGACATTCATCCATGCAGTACTACTTCCGTGCTTCCAAAGCAAGGCAAGTAAATAGACTCGATCTTGTACTTTGTATTTCTGTCTTACATTCATGTGCCATGTTCTCATATCGGACACGTGATACACACGATTGCCTTGTACATTGTTCATTGTATTATGAGTCATTTTCTATTGCGGAGATTGGGGGAAATATTAGCTAGGGTGTGACAACACCCAACATATGTATTGTAGATAGCCTAATCGTACACCTCACGTACGATTAAGCCGCACCTTGTAGAATTAATTGATTGTGGATTGATTGTGGATTGTGGTCCGAAGCCGGTCACACATTAGGTTAATATTTCAAAAATGTCACACTTGCATTGATTGTTGTGTTCATCGTATTGTTCATTGATAGCCGTGTTCATTGTCTTGCACATTGATTGTCGCGTCTATTGCCTGCAGTTTCATATTTCATTTCTGGTACCATAGTTTTATTTTAAGTTCTCATACTCTAGTTTCACATTGTATTCTGTAACAGATTACATTGTATATTGTTCTTGTTGGGGTTGTACTTTGCTCTTTTCCTGACAGGATACGTTGTAGGTGAGCTTGAAGCCACATGGAGCATGTGATTGCATTGGATATTGCAGGATTTATTTATTTGTTTTTCTGGAGATTGTATTTTTATGATTTCATTATTGTATATTTTTTTGACCGGATTTATCTCCGGATGACTTTGTACTAAAAATTGACTTGATGGATATTGGTGATCTTTCTGGGACATTTATAGAATCTGTGATTGTTTACATTATGTTGTGACTTGGAGTTTTCCTTAGTATTGTACAACTTACTTCGTCGTGTCCATCGACGAAGGCTGGGCGTGTCCTACTCGTGTCCGATTATTCGGGAGCGGGTCATGACATATTTTTAGTGGTGGCCCATGCAGGTCTATCCTAATGACACTTAGGCAATAAAGTGTTATTGGGGGACCAACGAAGCTACGAAAAACTCATCACAGCATAGGAACCGTGGGAAAATGGTTATGGCTATTGATATTTAAATTTGAAATTTAATTTTACTTATGATTTTCTAGGTTAGTTTATGATTTTCTAGGACATAGCAATCAACGGTTTATTTTCTTTTATAGGATGGTCGCCATGAAGAACGCTGGGACTAGCGAGCAGCCTGCACCCAATGCGCATGAGCAGTTTCCACCGCCTCCGCCTTAGCTGCTTCCTCCGACGATGACATTCGACGGTACTCAGATGATGGCCATGTTCCAGCAGTTCATGGAGGCACAAAACCACCAAACCACACAGTTCCGAGCGACGATCATGGACGTGCTTCGAGTCAGAAAGCCAGCTCCACCAGCTCCGCCAGCCTCACCGGCACCACCAGCACCAGCAGCTCCGAGGCCAGGGACCGCCAGAGATTATCAGAACCTCTGTCCTATGGATTTTTGGGGCCATGAGGGGATAGTCTACGCAGATGAGTGGCTAGAAAATACCGAGCAGACGTTGAAGATGGCAAGGATTCCAGATGATCTGAAGGTCGAAGTTGCGAGCATACGACTTTTCGACATTGTTAGAGCTTGGTATAGAGAGGAGCCTCAGTTGGCCGAACCCCAAGTTCTATGGAAGGATTTCAAACTGCTATTCCAGGACCGGATGTGGAGCGGGACGAGCTTCGAATGCAGTTTGAGGCATTGCAGCAGAGGAGTATGACCGTGGCCCAGTATACATCAGAGTTCACCCGACTCAGCAGGTTCGCAAAGAACCTAGTCTGCACACCACATGAGAGGTCTTGGAAGTTCAAGAAGGGCCTCACCAGGGAGTTACGGCACGTAGTGGCTATTAGCCAGGCTACTACCTATGCGAGCATCCTCAAAGTTGCTCAGAGAGTGGAGAAGGAGATTGACCCAAAGCTCAAGCAGGATCGAGACATTGGCGCTAGCAGTTCCCAAGGTCCATCGAAGCGGACCGACACTCAGTAGAGGCTACCTCAGCATCAGCATCGTCCTCATGTTCGAGCTCCGACATCACCGAGACAGCATAGATAGATCCAGACCCCGACCTACTTATCTTGCGTTTACTACAAGAGGTCGGGACACAGTGTTGAGGAATGCTGCAAGAAGTTAGGGCAGTGCTTAGTTTGTGGATCTGCCGATCACCAAGTGAGAGATTGTCCTACAGCTTTCACTCACCATGGACCAGTAAAAGAGCAGCAGCAGGAGGACCCAGCCTTCGAGGATCAGTAGCCGCAGGGAGCGCAGCCGGATTGACCGTTATCTTTCTTACTTTGCCTGTAGTAGCTAGATTTCTTGTAATGCCTATTTTGATGCTTATCTCTGAGTTTTCTTGCATTTACAGTCTTTCATATTGTCTAGTGACTACTTGTTAGTCCTTGTTACTTTTGTTATCCAAATAAAAATCTTTTTACTCAATTGTTTATTAAAAACTTTTTACTTGATTTTGTGCATCTTTACAAAACCCTTGAAATTTCGAGGACGAAATTTTTGTAAGGGGGGTAGATTCGTACCTCCCTAAACCTAATTTGGTATAATTTAAGGAATTTTCTGAATTTTTATTTTTTAAAAAAATATAAAATTGTTCATATAGAAAAACCTAGTTTTACTAATTTTAGTTAATAGTGTGTAATTCCAAATTATTACTAAGAGTGCTAATTCTTAAATTATGTTTTATAAATCTTTAATTATTATTATTAATTTTTGGTCCTGGTGATTAAGCTTAATTTTGTTAAGAGACTTGAAGCTATATTGTATTGTTTCTATTTTGCTAAGAAATATTATGTGGCTGATAGATTTGGAAGATCATTAATTTTGATTTAGCTATTAATGGCTATTTATTAACATTTTTTGGACTTTATTCTAATTAATACTGTTACTTGATTTAAATGGCTTAATGGTTTGGGCTTGTACTACCTAAAGAGGTTAGTACATATTATTCTTAATATATTATTGAGCTTAGTTATTAATTAGTTGTAAATATTCTGTAATCAATTAACACTTGATAATTATTAACTAAATTTTGTAATTATTGAAATCTGTTTTGAAAACTATTTGATTTTGAAAATCTGTTACAAGTTATTTTATATTAGCCCGAGATCTATATTTATTTACAGTAGTGCCATTGTCCCATCTTGGGGAACACCCCAGATCTACTACTAATTACAACTGTGCCACTCAATATTTTTATTATAAATACTGTAGAAATATTTAATATTTTATTATTATTTTTTGACACATTTCTGACATATTCTCTCTCTCTCCACTTTCTCTCTCTCTCTCTCTCTACTCTTTCTCTACATATTTTCTCTCTTTCGTTCTCCTCTCTGCCCTCTCGGCCGAGCACCGCCGTGCGCCGCCGCGAGTTCGCCGTGCCATCGCCGGAGTCAGAAGCACCAACATCAACACCGAGCATCTCCTCGAAGTCTGAGTTGCCCCTTCGTAACTCGAGCGAGCGCCTCCTCGAAGTTTGCGCCATCGTCTCGACTGCCGAGCCACTGCTTCGAAGACTGCGGCCCTTCGTAGACCGCGCTGCCGCCTCGGAAGTAGTGTTGCCTCTTCGAGCTCTGTGCAGCCATCTCGAGGAGCACACCGCCGCCATTCGTCGACGATATTATTCGAGCCCTGCAGCACCTCGTCGTCAGGGTCGAAATCCGCCGAGACGAAGCCGTCGCCACCGGGATCACCAAGGCCGATCGCTGCCAGTCGGATCTGGTCGGAGCCACCGTCAATCATCGGGTCTCGAGATCTGCCGTCGAGGTGAGCTCTCTCTCGATCTACTCGAACCCCCTTTCTCTTTCTTGTTCATCGTATTGTTCATTGATAGTCGTATTCATTGTCTTGTATATTGATTGTCGTATCCATTGCCTGCAGTTTCATATTTCATTTCTGGTACCATAGTTTCATTTTCAGTTCTCGTACTCTAGTTTTACCTTGTATTCTGTACTACAGATTACATTGTATATTGTTCTTGTCGGGGTTGTACTTTGTTCTTTTCCTGACAAGATACGTTGCAGGTGAGCTTGAAGCCACATGGAGCATATGATTGCAGTAGATATTACAGGATTTATTTATTTGTTTTTTTGGAGATTATTTTTTCATGATTTCATAATTGTATATTTTATTTGACCGGATTTGTCTTCGGATGACTTTGTACTAAAAATTGACTTGATGGATATTGGTTATCTTTCTGGGACGTTTATAGATTCTTTGATTGTTTACATTACATTGTGACTTGGAGTTTTCCTTAGTATTGTATAGCTTACTTCGTCATGTCCATCGACGAAGGCTGGGCGTGTCCGACTCGTGTCCGATTATTTGGGAGCGGGTCGTGTCATAAATCCCATGGTCTCTATTACTGGTTTGTAGGTGATGTAATTATACTTGCTTGTTGGCTTTAGTGCCTTCCTCTATATCGGATGAGTATAATTATGGATCAACAGTACAAACTTCCTTAGGGATAATTATAGAAAGTTACCTAATATGTGTTCACTTCTCCATCTGAAGCAACTCATTACAAGGTAATGGACTTAGTATTAAGTAATGGTATACACTTAGATACAAATAATTGTATCCTCCCCATCGGAGTCACTGCTATTATTTGTATGACCAAGAGCAAGACCAACAGATTAATTTATTTATCATAAAATTATGTTGACATGATAGTAAAATTGATAGGAAAAACCTACTTGAACAAAGTTGAATTTGTATACTTCCGCACTATCGTGGCATGCTAAATTCATGGTGTTCAAGGTGTTGGTAAATTTTTTATTATTGTTTTGAGGGAATCAATATTTAATTTATTCAATAGTTTTCTTCCCTACATAATTTTTATTTATGTTATTCTTAGGATTTCAAAAATGGATTCTTTCAGTCCACTTATGGTGATTCTTAAAGAAAATAAACTTACTGGACCTAATTATATTGACTGGAAACATAATTTGGACATTGTCCTAACTGTTGAAGAGTACAAATATGGACTCAATGAGGAATGCCCACCTAAGCCTGATGCTAATTCTGATAAAGAGGTCAAAGAGGCTTATAAGAAGTGGATAAAGACAGATGAGATGGTGCGGTGTTACATTCTGGCATTTATGTCAAATGTACTGCAACATCAGCATCAGGACATGGCTGCAGCTTATGACATGAAGTATAACCTCAAGGAACTCTTCGGACATCAGAGTAGAGCAGCTAGGCAGTTTGCTATGAAGTGTTTGATGAATACAAAAATGGATGAAGGTACGCCAATAAGGGATCACGTTCTCAAGATGATGGGTCACCTAAATGAGATGGAGATCCTTTGAGCTGAAATCGATCGAGAATCCCAGGTCGATATCATTATCGGGACTCTGAATAAAAATTTTAAAATTTTTTGCCTTAACTACAACATGAACAAAATGTTGTATATTTTGGCAGAACTTGTGAAAGAGCTACATGATGCTGAAGCTCTCTTTAGGCAGAGTGGTCATATTTATGTTTATGAAAAGGCTTCTACTTCTAAGCCAAAAGGCGGTAAGAAGAGGAATAATATTCAGAAACAAGCAAACTAAGCAAAGAAGGGAATGAGACCTCAAGACGCTGAGAAAAAGCCAAAAGAAAAATGTTTCAAGTGCAAAGGGTCAGGACAATGGAAGAGTGACTGTCCACTTCTCAAACAAGGGAACAAAGAAGGTATATCTCATGTACTAGTAGTTGAAACATGTTTAGCGGTGTTATCTATCGGCACCTGTTGTGTAGATACATGAGCCACTAATCATGTCTGCAATACATTGTAGGGATTCCACGAAACCAGGCAGCTCGGTGATGGAGAGATATTCTTGTTCATGGGTGACGCTATAAAAGTAGCGGTCATTGCAATCATAGATGTTACTTTATCTTTTGGTAGAAACAAGTCTTTGACATTGAGAGATTGTGTTTATGCACCTTCACTTAGAAGGAATTTAGTTTCTTTTTCTATGTTAGTTAAGGAAGGATATTCAGTTTATTTTAATGACAATATTATTATTAGAAAAAATAAATATTTTATCTGTTCTGGTGCATTAGTTGATAATCTGTATTGTCATTAATCCTATTTTGCCTACAATGCAACTTATGGAAATAAATAATATGCCATCTAACTTAAATAAGAGAAAAGAACCTTCTTGTATGAACCAAACATATCTTTGACACTTACGATTGGGGTATATTAACCTAAGAAGGATTGAAACACTGGTTGAAGATGGACCTTTGAATTCATTGGAAGTGGAGGCACTACCAGTTTGTGAATCCTGCTTGGAGGGTAAAATGACCAAAAGGTCTTTTACGGCAAAGGAGTATAGGGCCAAAGATGTATTGGAATTGGTTCATTCTAATTTGTGTGGACCCTGACTATCCAGGCTAGAGGTAGCTTTGAATATTTTATCATATTTATTGACGATTATTCAAGGTATGGATATATTTATTTGATGCATTGTAAGTCTGATTGCTTTGAGAAATTCAAAGAGTACAAGGATGAAAAGGAGAAATGTCATCGAAAATGTATCAAGTCATTACGTTTAGATCGTGGTAGCGAGTACCTTTTTGGAGAGTTTAGGGATTATTTATCAGAGGTTGGGATTACATCCTAATTGACTGTACCTGGAATGCTCCAGCAGAATGGTGTCACCAAAAGAAGGATTAGAACTCTTATGGAGATTGTTAGATCAATGATGAGTTATTCGGATTTACCAGATTCGTTTTGGGGATATGTCTTAGAGACTGAAGCTTATATTTTGAACTTGGTTCCTACTAAGTCAGTACCTCTTACTCCCACAGAGCTGTGGATTGGGTGTTAGCCTAGTCTTAAACATGTTCGAATTTGGGGTAGTCTAGTACATGTGCTGAATGGAAAAGCAGATAAGTTAGAATCTCGTACAGAAGTATGCTTATTTGTAGGATATCCAAGAGGAACGAAAGGAGGTTTATTTTATAGTCCTAAGGATCAGAAGGTCATTGTTAGCATTAATGCTCGATTCTTAGAGGAAGACTATGTGATGAACCATAAACCCACAAGTAGAGTTGTTCTAGAAACACTAAACGGTGAGACACCATGTACTTCAGTACCAACAGTACAAGAGGATGAACCACAAGTAACTGCATAACGTGTCACAAATGTTACACCACAACCGATAGTGCCTCATCGTAGTGGAAGGGTTGTGATACAACCTGATAAATATATGTTCTTGGGATAGTCGTCAGACTTCGTCCCTGAGGAACAAGATTATGATCCCTGTACCTACAACGAAGAACTCCAAGATAAAGATTCATAGTCTTGGCAAAAAATAATAATATCTGAAATAGAATCTATAGATTCCAATCAGGTCTGGAAGCTTGTAGAACCACTCGTTGGTGTAAAATCCATTGGATGTAAGTGGGTCAACAAGAGAAAAGTGGATCAGACGGTAAGGTTGAAACCTTTAAAGCTCGGCTTGTTGCAAAAGGTTTAACTCAAAGAGAGGGTATCGATTAGGAGGAAACCTTTTTCGCCTGTAGCCATGCTTAAGTCTATCCGGATTCTTTTATCTATTGCAGCTCATCTCGATTATGAGATTTGGCAAATATATGTCAAGACAGCTTTCCTTAATGGAAGTCTTGAGGAAGACATCTATCTGAAGCAACCAGACGGGTTTATTGAAATGGGCTAAGAGCATCTTATTTGTAAGCTCAAGAAGTCCATTTATGGACTTAAGCAAGCTTTCAGATCTTGGAACATATATTTTGATCAGGTGATAAAATCTTATGGATTTGATCAAGGTCAGGATGAATCATGTATATACATAAAGTGTGACGAAAATGTGGTGATATTCCTAGTACTTTATGTAGATGACATCTTGCTCATTGGAAACAATGTGAAGGTGTTATCTGATGTAAGGGTATGGTTATCCAAATAGTTTGATATGAAGAACTTGGGGGAAGTAGGTCACATCCTTGGGATCAAAGTTCTACGAGATCGTAAGGAAAGGATGTTGGGCTTGTCCCAAGCTTCCTATATCGATACTGTACTACTCGTTTTAGCATGGAAAATTCTGTAACACCCACTATTCTAAAATGAGGGTAATTTTAAAATTTTGTAATTATAATCATTTAATAATGATATTTAAACCATGTAATGATTTTTGGTAATTTTTAATCAATTTAAAACTATTTAAAATATAGAAATATAATTTTGATGGTTAACTAGTTAAACCCTAGTTTTGTTAAGCCTAGAAACTAACCATGACCAAGGGAACCTAGTCATGTGATTAGGATTACTAATTGCAACTTTTTAGCCTAGGGTATTTAGGTCATTTTGACAATTTTGTGAAAATATAAATTGAATTAATTAAATATGTGCTAGTTAATTATGTGAGACTTAACCTAGAAGTTTAGCCTAATCTAGATTAGTCATGAGGATTAGATGATGCTTATAACCTTCCTACTAAGTGCCAAGGTTAACAATATCTAGATATTTCTAAATAGAATATTTTTTCCCTTAGGATATTTGTGAAAAAGAAAGCCTTATGACTATTGGACCAATAGGAGGACTTGGAATTGGGTGGACAAGCCCTAGCCACTCATCTAAATCTAAACCTAACCCTAAATTCATTTATGGCCAGCCATACAAGCCCCCCTCCCCACTCCTATAACTATGCTCCTATGTTGTTCTTGCCTCTTTTAATACTTACAAAGAAACCCTAACTTGTTCTTCCCCAAATTCCTCCCAATTAATCCAAATTGACCCTAAATTGAGGCTACTCTATTGTATTAGTATCCATTTCAGAAGTACAGGCTAGTGGGGGATTGCTTGCAAGAAGTGGAGCGCGTTTGGACATCGCTCGAGGAAGGGAACTTCTCATTTCGGGACCCTTTTCATTGAGTTTGAACTCTTAATAGGTAAAACCCTACAAACCCTAATAAATTCCTGATTCCTTCCCATAGATGCATTCATTTAGGGTTCCCCTAAGTGTAGCCCATGTTTGGTAGGAAATCGTGTCCATTTCGTGTTCGTATCGGACACGTATCGGTGCTTTTAAAGGGGGTATTCGATGAAATGCAACATAGGAAATTATTTTAGTAAATTTCAAAACTAATTACATGGTTGTGTAGCCCTTGGTGTGAGGATTCCAAATCTATTTGACCGAGTCAAAGATTTTTTCATTTTCGTGTCCAAACTGGACACACACACTGTGCACAAGGACTCGGTCGAGTCCCCTACTACCCGACCCTTGTTTCCCTTTGGATAGGACACGTAGGGCCATATAACTTGGCACAGAGATGGAGGACATCACTGACAGACCCCCCTCGAGTTTTACGATACCTCGTGTCGTATCGGACATGAAAACACGATCGCACTGATTTTACACTACACTGTTACACGCGAACATGGCTCACTGACACAGGATTCGTGTCCTGTCCTGACATGACTTGGACACGAATCAGGCCCCTAGACACGAAGCCCTAGACCCCCTCTAACTCTAGACATATGTACGAGATACATGGTTGAGTGTGTCGTATCCTTTTACACTCGACATGTGTTCACGAGCCTGTGTACGCACAGTTCTGAAACTGTGTTGTCTTTGTGGTTTTGGACACCTTCGTGTCCATTGTTTGGACACATGGACACCTTTAACACGTGCACACATGGTTGACCTATACCTGACACAACTGTACACGAATGTATTAGGTTTTCATATTGTTTTGATACTCAGAATTGGGATATTTCAGTGGTGTACATGAGTTTACTGATACTGTGTATTGATGGGGTTTTTGGTGTCTTAACTGAAATTTAAATTATTTAAATACAAATTTTAATTGTTATAAATACAATTGATAGGATGTGTAGATAACTGGGGATTCAATTGGGTTGGTGTATATTCGAATTTCCCAGAGGCATGACTGAACAGTAATGAAAACTGAGAATTTTCCCCTAATTGCAAAACCTAAATATTTTCCCTTATAATTTAAAACCTGTGAACTGAGATTACCCAATATGTATAAACTTGAGATTTTCTTTTATGTACTAACCTGAGATTTGTTGAAACAGTTAATAAATTGTTACAGTTAATGAAAAACTGAGATTACCATTGTCAAAACCTGTGAATATGCTCACTGTCTCATGAGTTTTTGAATGGTAATTTATAAAGTTTAATTGTAGATTTTGAATTAAGATGCAAGTTAGATGCTGGGTTACACATGTGGTTTAGTTCGTTTAGATTTTTTGTCAACTGTTGAGTTCCTTCATTCATAATGTTCTACTGAACACATATTGATACCTGAAACTGAAAGCTGAACTGAGTTTTATCCCTTTATGTGAAAAACTAAGAATTTCCCTAATTAAAACCTGAGAACCATAAACTGAAACCTGAATGTATTAACCAGAGATATTCGAATGCAAATGTAACCTGAATTTTAAGTTGAAATTTTGGTTTTGCTATAGATTTGTTCACTGATTACATCATATGAACTGAGTTTCAATTGGAATGAACCTAGGTTTTGGATTGAAATGTTAATATTAAACTGAACTTAATTCGAAACCTGAGAATAGATTTTGAGATTTGAATTTGATTCTCATTGTACTGAGATTTGATATTGGATTATAGGCTTTGAGTTTGATATTGAATCGTTCACTGATAACAAACTGTAAACTGAAAATCAATGTATGCAAATTGATATGTATGCATGTAGGTATGCATCTATGAATGTAAGTTGTGTGTATGCTATCCATGTATAGGCATGTATGCATAGGTGACAGCTTGTAGGAAGGATATGTAATATATATTACATGATATGCATATATGAATACATGTATGTATGCAAGCATGAATGGATGTAATGCAAGCGTGTGGGTAATGCAAGGTATTGTAATAAAACATGTATACAAGTATGCTTATATGAATACAGGTAGTGTATGAATGATTATATGTAAAGTATGAATGTAATGTATGTAATATAATGCATGTATGTATATATCTATGTATGTTGTATATTATAGCCTATGCTATATATAGGTATGTATATTGTGATATTGTATATAGGCCTAGTATGAAAAGTGACCCATAGTTGTTTAGACTTTGGTTTACTAGCCCTTAACCTAGAATGACTTGGTATTGAACTTAATAGGCTAAATTGACTAGAGTTGACCAAAAGTCAACATTGAGTCAATAGTGACCAATTGACTTAGTTGACCAAATCCTAAAGTTGACCAATAGTTGACCATTGACCAAATTGACCCTTGATAGTCTAAGTTTGACAAGTTGACCTGGATAGCCTTGTTGTTGACCTAGTTTGACTATATGTTGACTTGGTTTGACCCAGAGTTGACCGAGAGTTGACTTTAATCTAGATTGACCTAGAAATCATGTAGATGCATTGTACACATCATTTATAACCCCCTTGTATACATCATGACTTGTGTTGCTCTAAATAGGACTCAGATACCTCATTTCAGATAGTGTATTCTCACAGACATTCGGATCGCAGGCGAGTACATTCTCTGATTGTTTCATACTTGTCATGACTTATATTCTTGCTCTAGATTACTTTACTTGATGTTGACACTTGTTATCACGGATTAGTACTATATGGATCTTTGATGCGATGTTATCCCCTTATAGGATACTTCGGTTATTTCGTGTTCGTGTACTTTATCATGGGCATCGTGTACTCCTTGTGTTCGTGTTATTCGTATACAAATTGTGTGAAATCGTGTACTCTCATGTGCCCACATGATCATCTTGTATAACTATACATCGTGTGCAATAACATAACTTGACTGGATCCTTGTGTATTGATTGGGGAGGGTGAGTAGGAAATGGTTATGCGATCAAATTTCCTATTGTATAAAATATTTGTATATGTCCATTGTACCCTCGTGTATAATGGAGTCCCATTTTATTGTATAACCTAACCTGTTTACATAACCATATTGTGCTCTAAATCACTAGTCACTTACAGTTCTTACTAATTATGTATATATTTCCAGTTTACAAATATCTCTTTTTTTGTGTACATCTTCTTACAGTTCATATATCTTACTCTTTTGCATGCTTTATATTTCCTGCCATGGTATGAACTACGTGTGATGTATTATGCTCGCTCCTGTCATGACTGGACCTATTGAAAATATTACAGATAATACCAAGGACTTCTATCCAACCTACTATATAGCCCATCTAGACGACTCCTGTGAGTTGGACCCACAGGAGGGTCCAGCTCTAGTTGAGGATGTCATCCCTACTGCTTAGACTAGATTAGCTAGGCTTTATCTTATTTTCTTCATGTTATTTGTATTGACTTTAGAGTTGTATTATTTCCTGGATGTTGTATCATATAGACACTTAGACTTTCCTTCTGTTTGTATGTTCTCTTTGAGATTTCATATTTATCATATCGTGCTGTTTCTATCTCTAGATTTGTGATTGAGTTGTGCCTTCTGTGATTTTTCCTCCATTCGGAGAGTATATCATATTGTATTTAGTTTGTGATAGTGACCTGGGACAACGTTCTACCGCTGACACTATTACGTAGGCTGGACGTACCCACTTTTCATGCCCCTACACTGGGTGCGTGTCATGACACGTTTTAGTGTTGGCCTATGCAGGTCCTGAGAGTCGTAGTTAGTACGATTTTGTAGTGGTACTCGAACTAGAGTGTCACTACAGCCTGTGGTAGGATATAGGATATAAGTTTTGAGGTACTAAATCACATCTAGGAAATTTTTTTATCCAAATTCATGTCATCTAAATTCTTGTTGAAATTTTTTCCCTTTGAAATCCTCCTATGATTATATCGCTTCCTTCTCAGTAATTGATTTCCTTGTTTGGTCTGTCTTCAGGATGGTTATGGAGACACGACCTCATCGCCCCGGCTAGGAGGATACTACCGAGAGGTCTGCTACCTCTCGTCCAACTCAGCCCGGCCAGGCAGCTCCCATCGTACCTTCTTATGTCGAAGTTTCTGCCGTATTTAGGGGTATACCTTCGCCTATTCCGAGATCTTCTCCGTCATTCTTGATTTTTTCTAGCAGCAGCAGCTGCCGCCATCACGATCGATTGACGCAGCACAGTTGTTCGACTTCCTCCAGAGGATGGTGAAGGCCCATCGATAGCAGTCCACTCATTTTCAGCAGGGCATAGAGAATGCCCATCAGCTTGCCCTGACGACGGTGGAGAGAGTCATTGCGCAGCCCCATGCAGTCCAGATTCAGCAGTATCAGCCAAAGACCCCAGGGATCCATGAGTTCCAGAAGATGCATCCGTGGGACTTCTGCAGTACAGAGGGGATTTTGTATGTAGATGACTGGATAGAGCACATCGAGGAGATCTTTCGGCTGGCAGAGATACCAGCTTTACTGCAGATTGAGGCGGCATGTAGTCAGATACAGGACCTGGCTCGCATATGGTACTAGACGGACCCGAGGGTCGGTACAGAGGGATAGACTTGGGCAGCCTTCAAGAAGCTATTCAAGGAAAAGTTTTTTCCTGACACGGCTCTTGGTGCCCTAGAGTCGCAGTTTGAGAGTTTAGTTCAGGGCAGTCAGACTGTCGAGGAGTACGTAGGGGAGTTCTGTCGTCTGGGAAGATTTGTTGAGGGACTCAGTGAGACAGCGAAGGCTCGGAAGTTTCGGAAGAGATTAGTCAAGGAAGTCAAGTCCTTGACTTAGAGTGACTGGAGCGCCACTTTTGAGGAGATTCTGGTGGGTGTCCTAGCAGCAGAGGATGATCTTGAGCTGAAGCTCAAGAGGGGCCGAGACGCTCATGGAGCTAGTGGCAGTGCAGGCCCGGCCATGTGGTCTCATATACAGATTCAGCAGCAGCAGTAGAGGCCTGTTCAGCAACAATTTTCGAGCCAGGGACGTACCTATTTCCAGCAGGCACCCGGACAGCGACAGGATGCTATGTGCAACTTCTGCAAGAAGGCGGGTCATTGGTGGAACGACTGCAGGAAGAGGCTGGGTATGTATTTACTTTATGGTTCAGCGGAACATCAATGTAGGGAGTATCCCAAGAACCCGACACTATTAGCTCAGGCAGCAGCAGGAGCTAGGGCTCCGGCAGGACAGCAAAGGGTAGTCCAGCATCAGCAGCAGGCCAGAGGAGGAGGCTAGCAGGGGCGAGCTTTCGTCATGACAGTCGAGGATGCACAGGCAGTAGGAGGGATGCTTGCAGGTTCTGTTCTTTTTGATTCCATCCCTACCTTTGCCTCATTATAAACTATCTTGAAATTCGATTCCATATGTTTCTTATTTGTTGATAAGTTGATCTAGTGTTTCATTGTGATTTAATTTTCTTCTGAGATAAGTCGTATAGGCTAGGTCGCCTCAGTTATGAGATCTAGAATCTTCAATAGTCATGTTATCTGGCATAGTGAGGATATATGGTCTGGTTTTGGATGTATTTCTCGGGTATGGGAATTTAAGGTTTTTGCGGCCAAGCATGCGGTAATACGAAAATTTTAAATACCATGATCCTAGAGGTATGTACCTTAGCCGAGGAGACTGTGATTATTGTAGCCTTGTTCACTAGCATGACGAAGATTCTGAGTATCATGATTTTGGACAGACGCATATAATTTTCGAACAATGTGATTTTGAGACTACGATTGTTGGGGTTGTTGACCTAAAAGGAGTACTACCATCTTAATTTCGAGGACAAAATTCTTCTAAGGAGGGTAGACTTGTAACACCCACTTTTCTAAAATGAGGATAATTTTAAAAATTTGTAATTATAATCATTTAATAATGTTATTTAAACAATGTTATGATTTTTTGGTGATTTTTAATCAATTTAAAACTATTTAAAATATGAAAATGTGATTTTATTGGTTAACTAGTTAAACCCTAGTTTTGTTAAGCCTAGAGACTAACCATGACCAAGGGAGCCTAGTCATGAGATTAGGATGACTAATTGCAACTTTTTAGCCTAGGGGTATTTAGGTCATTTTGACAATTTTGTGAAAATATAAATTGAATTAATTAAATATGTGCTAGTTAATTATGTGAGACTTAACCTAGAAGTTTAGCCTAATCTAGATTAGTCATGGGGATTAGATGATGCTTAGAACCTTCCTACTAAGTGCCAAGGTTAACAATATCTAGATATTTCTAAATAGGATATTTTTTCCCTTAGGATATTTGTGAAAAAGAAAGCCTTAGGACTATTGGACCAGTAGGAGGACTTGGAATTGGGTGGACAAGTCCTAGGCACTCATCAACATCTAAACCTATCCCTAAATTCATTTGTGGCCAGCCATACAAGCCCCCCCACTCCTATAAGTATGCTCCTATGTTGTTCTTGTCTCTTTTAACACCAACTAAGAAACCCTAACTTGTTCTTCCCCAAATTCCTCCCAATTATTCCAAAGTGACCCCAAATTAAGGCTACTCTCTTTCATTAGGATCCATTTCAGAAGTAGAGGCTAGTGGGGGCTTGCTTGCAAAAAGTGGAGCGCGTTTGGACATCGCTCGAGGAAGAGAACTTCTCATTTCGGGACCCTTTTCATTGAGTTTGAACTCTCAATAGTTAAAACCCTACAAACCCTAATAAATTTCTGATTTCTTTCCATAGATGCATTTATTTAGGGTTCCCCTAGGTGTAGCCTATGTTTGGTAAGAAATTGTGTCCATTTTGTGTCTGTATCGGACACGTATCTGTGCTTTTAAAAGGGTGTTCGATGAAATGCCATATAGGAAATTATTTTACTAAATTTCAAAACTAATTACATGGTTGTGTAGCCCTTGGTGTGTGTATTCCAAATCTATTCGATTGAGTCGAAGATTTTGTCATTTTTGTGTCCAAACTAGACACATACACTTTGCACGAGGACTCGGTCGAGTCTCCAGCTACCCGACCCTTGTTTCTCTTTGGATAGGACACGTGGGGCCATATAACTTGGCACAGAGGTGGGGGCCATCACTAACAGGCCCCCCCTCGAGTTTCATAATACCTCGTGTCATGTCGGACACGAAAACATAATCGCACTGATTTTACACTATACGGTTACACGCGAACATGGCTCACTGACACAGGATTCGTGTCCTGTCCTGACACGACTTGGACACGAATCAGGCCCCTAGATACGAATCACTAGACCCCCTCTAACTCTAGACACATGCACGAGATACGTGGTTGAGTGTGTCGTGTACTTTTGCACTCGACATGTGTGCACGATCCTGTGTGCGTACAGTTCTGAAACTGTGCTGTCTTTATGGTTTTGGATACCTTCGTGTCTATTGTTTGGACACGTGGACACCTCTATCACGTGCACACATGGTTGACACATACCTGACACCACTGTACACGAATGTATTAGGTTTTCATATTATTTTCATACTCAGAATTGGGATATTTCAGTGGTGTACATGAGTTTACTAATACTGTGTATTGATGGGGGGTTTTTGGTATCTTAACTAAAATTTAAATGGTTTAAATACAAATTGTAATCGTTATAAATACAATTGATAGGATATATAGATAATTGGGGATTCAATTGGGTTGGTGTATATTCGAATTTCCTACTTGCATGACTGAACAGTAATAAAAACTGAGAATTTTCCCCTAATTACAAAACCTGAAAATTTTCCCTTATTATTTAAAACCTGTGAACTTAGATTACCCAATATGTATAAACCTGAGATTTCCTTTTATGTACTTACCAGAGATTTGTTGAAACAGTTAATGAATTGTTACAGTTAGTGAAAAACTGAGATTACCATTGTCAAAACCTGTGAATATGCTCACTGTCTCATGAGTTTTCGAATGATAATTTATAAAGTTTAATTGTAATTTCTGAATTAAGATGCAGGTTAGATGCTGGGTTACACATGTGGGTTAGTTCGTTTAGATTTTTTGCCAATTGTTGAGTTCCTTCATTCATAATGTTCTACAGAACACATATTGATACCTGAAACTAAAAGCTGAACTGAGTTTTTTCCCTTCATGTGAAAACTGAGAATTTCCCAAATTAAAACCTGAGAACCATAAACTGTGAATGTATTAACCTGAGATATTCGAATACAAATGTAACCTGAATTTTAAGTTAAAATTTAGGTTTTGCTATTGATTTGTTCACTGATTATATGATATGAACTGAGTTTCAATTGGAATGAACCTAGGTTTTGGATTGAAATGTTAATATTAAACTGAACTTAATTCGAAACCTGAGAATAGATTTTGAGATTTGAATTTGATTCTCATTGTACTGAGATTTGATATTGGATTATAGGCTTTGAGTTTGATATTGAATCGTTTACTGATAACAAACTGTAAACTGAAAATCAATGTATGCAAATATGATATGTATGGATGTAGTTATGCATCTATGAATGTAAGTTGTGTGTATGCTAACAATGTATAGGCATGTATGCATAGGTGACAGCTTGTAGGTAGGATATGTAATGTATATTACATGATATGCATATATGAATACATGTATGTATGCAAGCATGAATGGATGTAATACAAGCGTGTGGGTAATACAAGGTATTGTAATGGAACATGTATGCAAGTATGCATATATGAATACAAGTAGTGTATGATTGAATATATGTAAAGTATGAATGTAATGTATGTAATATAATGCATGTATGTATGTATATATCTATGTATGTTGTATATTATAGCCTATGCTATATATAGGTATGTATATTGTGATATTGTATATAGGCCTAGTATGAAGAGTGACCTAGATGGTTGTTTAGACTTTAGTTTACTAGCCTTTGACCTAGAATGACTTGGTATTGAACTTAATGGGCTAAATTGACTAGAGTTGACCAAAAGTCAACATTGAGTCAATAGTGACCAATTGACTTAGTTGACCAAACCATAAAGTTGACCAATAGTTGACCATTGACCAAATTGACCCTTGATAGTCTAAGTTTGACTAGTTGACCAAGATAGCCTTGTTGTTGACCTAGTTTGATTAGATGTTTGGTTTGACCCAGAGTTGACCGAGAGTTCACTTTGACCTAGATAGACCTAGAAATCATGTAGATGCATTGTACACTTCATTTATAACCCCCTTGTATACATCATAACTTGTGTTGCTCTAAATAGGACTCAGATACCTCGTTTCAGATAGTGTACATTCTCTGATCGTTTCATACTTGTCACAACTTATATTCTTGCTCTCGATTACTTTACTTGATGCTGACACTTGTTATCACGGATTAGTACTATATGGATCTTTCATGCGATGTTATCCCCTTATTCCCTTATAGGATACATCGGGTATTTCGTGTTCGTGTACTTTATCATGGGCATCATGTACTCCTTGTGTTCGTGTTATTCGTGTACAAATTGTTTGAAATCGTGTACTCTCATGTGCCCACTTCATCATCTTATACAACTGTACTTCGTGTGCAATAACATAACTTGACTGGATCCTTGTGTATTTATTGGGGAGGGTGAGTAGGAAATGGTTATGCGATCAAATTACCTATTGTATAAAATATTGAATATGTCTATTGTACCCTCGTGTATAATGGAGTCCCATTTTATTGTATAACCTAACCTGTTTACATAACCATATTATGCTCTAAATCATTAGTCACTTACAGTTCTTACTTATCATGTATATATTTCCAGTTTACAAATATATCTTATTTTCGTGTACATCTTCTTACAGTTCATGTATCTTACTCTTTTGCATGTTTTATATTTCCTGCCATGATATGAATTGCGTGAGATGTATTGTGCTCGCTCCTGTTCTGACTGGACCTGTTGAAAATATTACAGATGATACCGAGGTCTTCTATCCACCCTACTATGGAGCCCATCTAGACGACACCTGTGAGTTGGACCCATAGGAGGATCCAGCTCTAGCTGAGGACGTCATCCCTACTGCTTAGACTAGATTAGCTAGGCTTTATCTTATTTTCTTCATGTCATTTGTAATAACTTTAGAGTTATATTATTTCCTAGATGTTTCGTATAGATACTTAGACTTTTCTTCTGTTTGTATGTTCTCTTTGAGATTTCATATTTATCATATCGTGATGTTTCTATCTCTAGATTTGTGATTGAGTTGTACCTTCTGTGATTTGTCCTCCATTCGGAGAGTATATCATATTGTATTTAGTTTGTGATAGTGACCTAGGACAGCGTTCTACCGTCGACACTGCGGCGTAGGCTGGACGTACCTACTTCTCGTGCCCCTACACTGGGTGCGGGTCGTGACAGTTTCTTATGCTTCAGCTGTAGGAAGCTTAATGTATGCAATGTTGTGTATGAGACTAGACATCTGCTTTACCGTTGGCATGGTCAGCAAATATCAGTCTAACCCAGGACAAGAGCACTAGATTGCCGTAAAGCATATTTTGAAGTACCTGAAAAGGTCTATATAGTATATGCTAGTTTACCAGGCATATAGTTTAGTTCCCTTGGGGTATCAGACTTAGTTTTTCAGTCAGATAGGGATTCCAGGAAATCTACCTCAAGTTATGTATTTACTTTGGGAGGTGGAGCCATTGTATGGAGGAGTATCAAGCAAAAATATATTGCTGATTCCACTATGGAAGCCGAATATGTGGCAGCCAAAGGAGCGGTTCAACTCAAAAACTTCCTATTGGACTTGGATGTGGTACCTAGTTTGCCAAAGGCTATTGCACTTTATTGTGATAATAGTGGTGCAGTTGCAAACTCGAAGGAATCACGAGCCCATAAGACAGGTAAATACATTGAGCGCAAGTACCACCTAATACGAGATTTGGTAAAGAAAGGAAAAGTTATTGTGATCAAGATAGCATCAGCCGACAACCTAGCTGATCCCTTTACAAAGAGCTTACCAGCTAAGGCTTTTGATAGTCATGTTGAGGGAATGAGAGTCAGATGTGTAGCAGCATGGCTTTAAGTATAAGTGGAGATTTGTAATAGTATACTGAAAAGCAATTCTTTGAGCATAAGTGGGAGATTGTTAGGGTTATATACTAAAAGCATCACTTTTGTATTAACTTTATTTCCTTAAAATTTGAATGAGAATCATATGACAAAATGTTTACATATTGTATTTGTTGCAAGTGTTAATGCAAGTGTCTGATATTCTATATTGTAGATAATACGGTGTGTGGTGTCACACAAAAGATAATATTATCATTTTCCTATTGAATAAATAAATAGTTCACAACCTAGATGGACATGGACAATCCATTGGAAAGGTTCTAGTATAATCCAGTATTAGTCTATCTTGACTACAGGTTTACACTAGTACACATTGCGTGTATTGAACAGGACCACTTGAGGTTGTTCTCTTTTTACAGAATACACAAAAGAACAAACACCTCTATTATTATGGATGCTTGTGCTCTTAATCCAGATATAATAACAAACATGTATATACAGTGTACATTACTTTGACTCATAAAAGAGTAATATTCATTATGGGTCAACAACCTCTATGAATTGGGTAATAATATTGTATGTATGATGGGCTATTAATTATAAAAGGAATCCATATCCCGATACATCGGGTTGATGATGTCCCCTTAAGGAGCTCATAAGGATTGTCATGTAAACCCTGCAGGTGGATTATATCCGAAATGACTAATAAAGTTGAGTGGTACTACTTAAGGATAAAAGATGTCGATCAAAATAGTTGTTAGTAACTTAATTTGATCGACGGACATTCGATATCTTAACATGGGAAGCCAAACGAGCATATAATAAAAGGAGCCCACAATCATCATTTGGGATTATGAAGGTAGTGCAACAATAGCTCTTTAGTGGTCCGAGCTATTGTTAATGGGCCTGGGTTGTGTGTTCGGACTGAACACGGGATATCCAGATCCGTTAGGAGACCTAACCCTAATTTCTTCTCATAGTCCCTGCCGTAGCCTTATTTATATTCTCTATTCTCTGTCCGTCATAAGATTATCAAAATAAGAAGCTTTCTTTAAATTTGTGATTCACGTAAGGAAAGAAAGGGAGGGCTGCCAAGGAGAAAAAAATGTTGGGAGATGGTCTCCCACACGATGTCCAACTCGATAAAGGAATACGTGCAGAAGATCTTAGGGTCGTGACTGCTCGAGGTTGCTGGAT
Organism: Iris pallida; assembly: GCA_029216955.1. NCBI lineage: Eukaryota > Viridiplantae > Streptophyta > Magnoliopsida > Asparagales > Iridaceae > Iris > Iris pallida. The sequence goes on along the minus strand of JANAVB010023995.1, from coordinate 8,310,838 downwards.
AGTATCTTCTTCTTTCCGTCGCAGGTATAATTCGTGGACCCTAGTTTCGCTATGAAGGGTTAGAACATGTCTTAGATCTGTTAAACTTTCATCGATCAATACGCACACCAAACTAGGGGTACTGGGAATCCCCAGTTCAATTACTTCATGCTGGCCTCCTTCTGGTTTATGCGCTCCTGATGTCGGGCTGCTACCAGGATCTCAGAGTAAGAGGTCGGAATAACTGATCCTACCAGCCTCTGTAGCTAAAAATGTAGGTCGTCGTAGAACTTTTCTACCTTCTACTACTCGGTCTCAATCATGTAAGGGGCAAAATGGCTCAGGCGAAGAAACTTCGTGTTGTATTCCTCGACCGTCATACTTCCCTGGACAAGATGCATGAACTTGTCCCGAAGCTTTACACACGCTGTGGCTGGAATGAACTTCTTCTTGAAGAGACTGAAAAACTCATCCCACGTGACCCGTTCGGGTCCTAGCCGATGCTCCTCGGCCTCCCATCAGTGGTGTATGTTGCTCGTCAGCTGCATCATGACGACCTTCATCTATCTCTCCCTCAGAAGCTCAGTGACTTCCAACTGGTGCTCAATATTGGTGAGCCATGCATGAACCTCAGTACGCTTCTCGGTACCTAAAAATGGAAGGGGTACCATATATGATAGAAATCTTTGATAGATCTCATCTATGGTCGTCGATCCTGTGGTGTCACCTGCTCCAATACAGTGACAATACTCTCCCTCAGAGTATCTTCCTGATGCTACTGGACCTACGGCTGAGCCTGATGCTGAACTTGCTGCTAGGCCTGCAATATGGCGTAAAAAACTTGGTATATGTGTTGGCCATCCACCTGCTTTCCCGATGGCGAGAAAGGCATATAAAGAGGAGGTGGTGGCTACTGTTACTGCTCTGGCCTTTCAGGCTGCTGCTGTCTTGGCTATACCTGGTACAGGTGTCGTTGTTCACCCTGCGGCACCTCTGTCTGCCTGGATATCTAAACCTGGGGATCTGGGGTCAACATGAGGGTCTGGTTCAAGGTTTTCTCCTCTGATGATACGGAGTCCCGGGGGACACCGTCCTACTATAGCACTCGTCCACTTCGGAGGTTCATTATCTGAAAGCAGACAAGCGAAAATTTAGCGACTTTAAAATCAAACATGATGCAAATTGAAAATGAAGGCTATGATGAGGTGTTATAAAGGGGTAATCAAGCATGTAGGTGAGATCATAATTTATAATCCTAATTGCAGGATAGCTTGACATAGTTAGGTATTGAAGACGATTTAATTCTGGACCTGCATGGGCCACCACAAAAAGTATATCTTGCCCTAGTTCTAAAAATACGGAACAGAGCCACGTGTCAATGGCCAGCAAGTACCACTCCAACTGTTATCCCAATTTAATGGAACCATTAGAGTAGTACTTTAGATGTGGAGTACAACAATGATGTAAAATAAATGCCCAGACTCTATATAACTAAATTTCATCCATAAATATGATCCAAGAACAAATAGAGATAAAGAGTCTACTAATGTGCTAAAATAAATAAGACTGGAAGTAATCATAGTACAAAACTGAAATAAAAGTCTTGCAGGAACAATACCGCTAGTACAAGTCTGAAATGAATGAAAATACAGGAAGATAAACAGATCTAATCATCGGCTATCTAGATAATTGGCATCAGATCAAGATAGGACCCTACCACCGAATCAAAGGTAATCCCCTGGAAGAATCTCGTCCTCAGCTGCTAAACCTGCTCCTAAATTGACCCCAGATTTACAGATCTCTGGGTACTCCTCCTCGTCTAAATCTGGAGAGAAAACTAGGTCATCAGCAAGATGCAACAAGGTACATAATCTGTAAGCCAAGTGTACGACAATAATAATTAAATAGGTAAAGTTAATGTGTCCACAAAGGTGGATGAATCTAACATAACCAACTAAAATGACAAATGCAATTTGAAAAGATCACTCGAACACGCGGGTTGTCATGGTGTACTCCGGAGATCTTTTATGAAACTCAGGTAACTATGATGAATTTGCAGTTTTGGTAAGGAACTGTGGTAACTGTGAATCTCTGAAGCTTTGGAAAAGAGGCATCGGTAACTTTGTGGGAAAGTAGCCCGAGCGCACGGTGTATGTTCTTCCCTCCTATGTCAAAGTCGTAGGAGCGAGAGGGGGATGGTTGGCGCCGCGGGGATGTGAAGCGTCGGGCCCCAGAGTCGGCCATGCCAAGCAGGGGGGAACTGATCCACCCCGTGCAGCAGGCCAGAAGGACTAGAGTGCGCAGGCGTTCCAGAAAGAGCGGCAGAGGAAGCAATATCTGCCCGCGAAGCCAGAGCTGGGGAGGCAATGCGCAAAGGTTGTATGGTGCCAGGCGCACCACCAGCGGGGGCGGTCACCAAGGGACGCTACCCTCCGATCAAAGGATGCACTCGGAAGAGCGGCATAGATGGCGCAGGCTGTTGGATAATGCCGGGGACACCAAGGTGCGCCACCCACTGTTAGGAGGGTACGCCAAGGAGAGGTGCGGTGGTTGGCACACAGGAGAGCAGGTTAGCTTGTGCGAGGAGATGCACTGTGACAGGTAGCGTGGGAGGGGGGACCGGCCTACCGAGTGAAGGCGGGATAGAGGGGTAAAAGGGGGAGGAGGTGACGTCAGGCGAAGGAGGCATGGATGGCGCCAAGAAACGCTGAAGGGGGTGCGCACATCAACAGATGGCTCACTTGACTGCTCGTTAGCGCAGAGGGTTGAGCTGGGGTGCGCAGGTGGCGGCGTAAAAGAAGGACCTAGCAAGGCAACACGTGTGTCCTCCTACTGACCTGTGCCAGAAAGCACCAGGTAAGGCTCCACGTGACTCGTGAGAGAGTTTGAAATCAGCCCAGGACGAGAAAGTAGAGGCACACTGCACGAGAACTGGTTGCTAGCTACTAGGGGGTGGTAGAAACACTGCACGAGGACTGGGAGCCATCTACGAGGGGGGTTATCGGCACACCTACCGAGGTAATAACAAAGTTGTGGCTGGATGAGAACCACGCGAAGCCAGTCGGTGACCCCCGACTCGACGAAGCCGCCAAGCCCACTAGAGGAAGTTTAGCCTCCGACCAGGCGGAGGAGGCCTCGGAGAGGGGCTGGCCTGGGCCTTCACCGATGGGAAGGGTCCGACCATGCCGCAAGGAGAGTGACTGAACGGAGAGCGCTACGAAGAATACGACCGAACCGAGAGAAGAGGGGAGGAGGGGCAAGAATACGGCCGAATCTGGCTCGACGAAGCCGCCGATGAGGACCCACCTGAGAGAGTGCCGGAGGAGGGCTGGAGAGACCCTATCAAAGGAGAAGGGCCTCCCGCTGGAGGGAGGCCGACGACCGCCGAGCCTAGCCGGGGGGCTGGAAGTGGGGTCGGGGAGCTTCTCTCTAAACACAAATTCCACACTTATTTTATATATACATATATATATATATATATATATATATATATATATATATATAATATAATATATATAACATATGACCTCTAGCCTAGTGGTTAAGTAAGATGTATGTGGCCCAAGTGGTCGGGAGTTCGAGCCTCAGTGGAGGCGAGAGTTCGCCACAATTACCCATTGCATTAATATATATATATATATATATATATATATATATATATATATATATATATATATATATATATATATATATATATATATATCCTAGTAGTAGTGCGGGGGGCCGCCCGAGCACATGTCTCATGTTCGAATCCCCCGTTGGACGGCTGGGTGGCTTTGAGCCACAGTCCAACTTGGAGAAAGGACACCCAATATATATATATATATATATATATATATATATATAGAGAGAGAGAGAGAGAGAGAGAGAGAGAGAGACATATATATATATATATATATATATATATATATATATATATATATATATATATATATATATATATATATATATATATATATATATATAGAGAGAGAGAGAGAGAGAGAGAGAGATAGAGAGAGAGAGAGACATACACACAACTAATGAGTGCACAACATGTGGCCTACTCAAGGGTGCCAAAAAACAAACACTTGGCGTGCATCACCCCCGTATCGTACTAGTCTACGATACGCTTATGATACGGCCTAGATATCTATACCAAACCTTGTCCGAATCCTACCAAAATATACGAGCAAGTCTAAAATGCTTATTAGAACATAATTAGTGTAAATCGAAGTTAGTGTCAAGTGTCATGTGCAATTGAACGTGTGCCACAAGTGTCAGAGGGAAACCCCCCCAAAATGACCCCGTGTCCTACCGTATCGTGATACGACCTACATCTATCCATTTGGAGACACGAATCTAGACACACACAAACAAATCTAATCTAAATATGTCTAACAAACCAAATTACAAAAACTTGGTGCACTATTCTCGAAATTTTCCCAAAAATGACAGAAAACCCAATGTAAGTTTCACACATAGAGTCATTAGAGTCTCAAATCTCTTCCTATGGGTAGTCCTAGTCCATGGATGAATTCCTAATGGTCAAATAGCACAAATATAGTCTAAATAGAGAGGAAAAAGGGATGTATACCTATTGGGTGATGAATTCCCAATAAAAAGCCAAATGGACACGATTTGGACTCGTAGCTTCTAGCAAATAGACTCCTCTTCTTGTGCTCCTAGGCTCCTTCTAATGAAGAAAATGAGAGGGATGGATGAGAGATTGAGTGGAATTTGAGAGAAATTGGTAGAGAAAGGCTCTAATTGGAGAAGAACACCAAAATAAGAAGAATGGGAACAATGAAATGATATAAGATGATGACTCTCTCCATGGAGTGGTCGACCATATAGGTAGGATTAGGCTAATCTACAATGTCCAAGATGCCCTCTAAAACTTGTCATGTGAGATAATTAAATCATGGAAGGGTCTAAAACAATTTCGGTAAATAGTCTAATCCATATTTTAATTAAATAGTCCTGACTAATGGACTAATTGGGTCTAGTCTAATAAGTTGGTCCATGATTCATGTCGTGCTAATTGTTGGGCTCTATTCTAGTACACGAGTCTAACAAATAGGTTAGCTACTAACCGTAATAACTATCACAATATTAATTAATAAATATTACAATATTATATAAATATGAAATAACAAAATTATCTCTATTTAGAAAAGTGGTAGTGATAAGTTTACCGCTCTCGCATGTCGTCTTTCCTCTCACAGGTAGACTCACCCGAAGAGTGATGCCTCAATACGATGCGAACCAAAGGAATGACCTAGTTCCAGAGAACCTTCTCCTAACAATCCAGAATCTCAACTACCTTCTCTAGATAACTGGGTGTCGGGCCTATCTCGATCTCGAAGTGGTCCAAAATGTGATTAGGATCTGCCACGTACCGTCTCAGCTGTGACACGTGGAATACATTATGCACTACCTCTAATGCATGAGATAAGTCTAGTCGGTAGGCTACTACACCGACCCTCTCACGGATACTAAAATGTCCGATGAATCGCGGACTAAGCTTCCTGCCTCCACCAAAGCGAATCGTGCCTCGTGTCGAAGAAATCCTCAAGAATACCAGATCACCAAACTAACACGAAATAAAGATTTAAAACTTATCTATATCAAATAACCACAATCAATCACAAACACCAAAAATCTAAACTATACATCAAACTTCAAAGTTCTTCGGTGGCTATTGGCCCAATGCCACTGCCTATCCTGCGCTACCCGAAGTCTATCTCTAATTAGCTTGACCTTCTCCATTGCATCTACAATCATCTTCGAGCTAAGCAATGATCTCTCACCAACATCATTCTAAGACAAGGGAGTACGACATCTCCAACCATATAGAGCCTCAAATGGTGACATCTCTATACTGGCCTGGTAGTTGTTGTTGTGAGCAAACTCTACCAGATGGAGATGGTCCTCCCATGATCTCCCAAAATCTAGCACACAGGTGAGAAGCATATCCTCGAGAGTCAGAATAGTCCTTTCCGACTGTCCATCCGTCTTAGGATGATATATGGTACTAAACTTGAGTTGAGTGCCTGTAATGCCCCAGTCCCAAAATACTTAGGGCTAGGTACGTCCATGCCAACTGTATACATACGAAGTAAACTCCAATGTATGGATTCCCGTATGTATACATAAGCTGTAAAATGCAGTAAAACCATGATAACTAAATCTCATCCACAACAATAAAGAATAATATTATAATCAACTCAAGAATTTGTCATATATACATGTAGTTGGGCGGAGACAAATCCACTACCAACTATTTTAAAAGAAAGAAATATACAAGGAAATGATATCTAAAAATGACAAGATGAACCAAGGGCAATCATCTTCGAAGGAATGGATAAGATCACGGCCTTGGCTAGAACACCTGCGAAGGACAAGAGCACGCACCTAGCGAGATAATCAGGTCCTCAGAGGGACGTAACAAGATACAATAAATATGCCATATAAATACTGAATATAAATTATGCCACAATTAAAGAAAGTGATAAGACATAAATAAGGTAACCTAACCGTACTAAAGTGATCATGCAGTTGAGAAACAATCCTTCGACGCATGAGCCCTGGCTGTAAATGGGATCGGCATAGTCCCCATATAGGGCACCAGGGGCCTACGTCCGTAACGTCCGAAGATCGTCAGAGGACATCATGTGCAAGGGGGTACGTCCATAACGCTCTGAAAAACGTCAGAGGGCACCTGGAGCCTGCGTCTCCGGAGGAGCGCACATGTAAGCAGAGAAGTGCAAAGAAGCCCACACGTCAGGTATTGTTCTCCCCATCCAATGTACCTGTCAAGTCGTATTCACGACCATGTACCTCTACTAACTGCTAAGTCTCCTAACACGCCTCTATTAGCAGTTAGCCCTAACGCATGCGCATGGGGGATCAACCCACATGCAAGAACCTCTACATGCTACTCATCTCACACATTCTTGTGGTACAACTGTGTCAAGGTATATGCGATACACTACAGACGGTAGTCCCTTAACTCTAGGTTCATGTGCAACCAAAGGATAGTAACAAAGTAAACTAATAATCACTGAGCATGTAGTAAATCAAGAACTGTAATAACTAAAAATAATGAACAATGATATATAAATAAATGTAGACTGAATATAAACAGTATAATGGCAAGGTATCTTGCCTGATTCCGTATTGTAAATATGAAACACCGCTCCCGCGTCCACGCCTCCAGAATCCGACACTCCTAGATAATTAATTAACTAAATTAAGTCACTACTCATGAAACTTACGATACGACTTAATTGGTCGACGTAATGTGCTAAAATTATGTTCAATCTCTCGTGGAACCATTTAGATCCATACAATCACACACAGGTTCCACGAGACATCGAAACACAGTTTTTAGGGTTAGTCGGTTATGCCCCTACTTCAATACATACTTAAAATAATATAAAAAATCATAAAAATAATATTTAAACTAATTTTCTACAGATTTATCTCTGAAATTCCAGAATTAATATTTCTAAAGACATTTACGACTGGTTGATTACTAAGTCAGCTAGTCTACCCGAAACTCGTCCGGAATATAGTTAATGACTCAAAATTGCTAAAATAACTAAAAATATATTTTAAACGGCATTAAAATACTTTATTTTATAGAATAATATCAGAGGTACAAGGGTTGAGTTATACTACAAGTTTGGGACATTCTAGGTCAGCCGGTTACCCGAAATTAGCTAGTTTTGACCTACAATTTTTCCCGACCATTTGAGTTGCTAAAATCGTGGAAAAATACTTAAAAATCCTAATTTATGTATATGAATACACACAAAATTCAGTTTCGAAAATATGCACCAATAACTCATAGTTCCTTCACAATGGGGTTAATTTTGATCCTACCGACACAAGAATATTATGCCTATATTTTATGAAATCTTTATGGATGATTATACCTAGCAAAATCCATCAAAATATGATTTATACAGAATTAATAACATATTTTCTAGAGAATTTTAGGAAAAATTTTTAGAAGAAAAGATTAGGGTTCTTACCAAAAATTTTTGCTAGAAAGGGTGATGATGACTTCTCTTCACCAAAGCTCCAATCTTTTCTGCTATCATCGCTTGCTAATCCTCTCTTGGTAAGTATGAGAGAGTTTATAATGGCTATAGAGGATTGGATGGGGGAGATGGAGTTTTTAGGGTTTGTTTTAAGGGGTTTCGGGGATGTATGGTGAAGGAGATGAGTTTTTGTGAAGGATGGAGAGATGTGCAATGGAGAAGATGATGTATAGAGACTATGGGGAGTTTGTTGCTGCCAAAATTATGGAGAGGGAGAGGGTTTTGGTCGGCCAAAGGTGAGGGAGAGAAAGAATAGGATTTGGTTAAGATTTGGGATAAGTTGGTATATTTAAATGTATCCTTAAATGAATTTTAAGCAATCTAGGAATTAAAATCTATTTAATTTGATGCATTCGGCCATGGGGGGGGGGGGGGGGGGTTGCTTGGCCGAAATTATCATGGTGGGGGTCCACTTGGCATGATTTGGTTGTTTGGTGAGTTGGCAAGTTGATTGGATTGAGGATTTAAAAAAGGGTTTCCTAATATAGAACTATTTAATTCTATCTATGTAATTACACTACAAAATCTAAATTAAATACAAATAAATGTAATTATTAATATTTATTAATGCCTAACATGCCTACATAGGATTGGATTTGGCTTGGAAGAGGTTTGGGAAGGTTTGGTGCAACCAGGTCTCCTAAAAAGTCATAAAGGCTTTCTTAACTAATTAATTAAATAAAAATATAACTTGTGCCATAATTTGAATGGTTAACATGCAAGAGATTACAATATGACCATGGCATTCCTAATATTGCTAGCATACTAGTTAAAGCACCCGACTACGCTAGGCATGCCATACTTTCTAGTCGCCTTGCATATTCAAACTCAACCATGGCTATAGTCCTTTTATGTAATATAAATAAGATAAAAAAATAAATTAGAATTAAATAAAATCCAAAAATAATTTAAATATTCCTTTAAATTATAAGGGGTTTTACATCCTACCCAACTTATAAAAATTTCGTCCTCGAAATAAAAAATAATCATAATATCAAGAATTGCGAAATTTTGTACGGTGGGAGAGTAGGTACGTCAAATTGTAGCTCATTTTTTTTGAAAGGATGGAGGGGTGGTTGTCACAGAAATCCCAATTGACCTCATATTCTACAAGATGGGGTATGCTTCCTTCCAGACTCTACCCAACTTATAGAAGTTGGCCACCCGTAAAGATCGTCATCATTACAAGACTTTGAGGAGGACAATTTCTAGGAAGGGGCACGAGAATAATGGACACTTCTGACCGCAGTCTTTGATTCTAAGTGAGCCTCGATAACACCGTGACGTCCTTGGTCAATAACAACTATAAGAAAGTTACTATAATCAAACTTATCACTCTAGGGGTCATGCTTTTGACAAGCTGGTAGCGACCTCTTGTTTGAATATACTAAGGTGTGTCGGTTCAGAAGGATTCGTTCTACGTCTAACATGGAAAACAAAGAAGTGAGCTTGAAAACTTAGGGAAGAAAAAATTATGGCCAAGTGATGAGAATCAATGATAATTAAAGAACCCAGGCTATAGAATATGATTAGGCAAGTGTTTTGAAAACTCTAAGTCATAACGACTAATATGTGTGGGCTGATGTTTGGTGTTGTGTAGGAGGCATGCACTTACTTGTTGGAAGGCATGCGTCATAGGTGTGCTACGTCTTGCATAGATCTTGAGTATTCAGTTTAGTTAAGGGAATGGGTCGATATTGCATGGGTGAAATCGAATAGATCGAATTTGGGTATCTATTGTTTGTTTTGAGGAAACAATGTGTCATATACGTGGTGTAATTTAAATGGAGCACTGGAAAGTTCGTTTGTGTGGGACATATATGTCATGTGAGTAGCATGATTAGTCTAGTTCGTGAGTGTGAACTTTGTCGAAAGGAAGAGTCTAGCATTGTGCTTCAATTACCAAAATCATGGTCGAGGGTATCACATGATACGAATATGGGTCGACGTTATGAACCATTGAATAATTAGTCTAATTGGAACCAATCATTTCCAACCACTTGCTAATTCCAAAATCTTATGTTCCTTAGAGAGACTTGCGATCTATTTGGCTCAAAATTTTTTTTTTGCTATTGATTTAAACAAAAATGATCCTATGATTGACTTGAAGAATTTAGGTTGCAATCTGTTACCGTAGTTATCTAAACGCACGAACAAAGGGATATAAAATGCAAAATAAAAGATCGTTTCATAAATTCTATACAGACGGAAGAACGGTCACGATTGTAATCCCATTCTAAGAGGTAGTGTATAATAAGTTCAATGTTCTACCCAACTTATAGAAGTTGGTTAATCGGGGAAAGCACAGTAATAGGGCTTCTAAGAAGGTTAAATTTTAAGGAGGTATAGGAAGTATGAGGTATTTCCAATCATAGTCACAGACTCTATAGGAAGTCTAGGTATTATCTATTTAATATGGACCATATATTAATTATGTTTGGTCAAGACAATATGAGAGGTCTTGGTCAAGTATATCCGGAAGCAAGTTGGTACCGAGAGATGCATAACATAGGATACGAAGAGATGCAGTTACGAAATCTATGGAAGGTGAATTAGCGAGCCAAGAGGTGGGACCTACATAATAGGGGTGAGGGCCTATTTCATCAAGTTTGGTTTTATAGTCCCAATATGGCGATGGGCTATGATGGGTTTAATTGAGTCTCAATAGGTTCCCTAATTGGACTTCAATATTTGATTGCATGAACTTTAGATTTTAATCTATGGTGGCTGGACAAAATTTTGGGAATTTTAAACCATCCCTATTAGGTTAGGGTAATGTAGAATAGGTTCAAATTCAAGTGGTTGGGCAAATTTCCCTTCGGGTTGGTAGAATAGGTTTTGTAAGTCATGAGATGCGCCTTCCGTGACTTTTGTGTTTAAGTAGCACACAAGGCCTCTATTGAGTGGCACACTAGTGGCATGTGCGTATAGGGCTTCAACTAGATCACAACTATATATTGGAACAAAAGATTTGAGTCAAGGTTGGATCTCTAACTGCAGTCCGAAAGTACATCGGTGTTATGGTAAGGGTTATCGCTAGTCCCTTTTGACTTCAAAGTCGTATCATAATAATAGAGTCCAAGGAGATGTGTTTGTGTGGGATATGATATGTCTACTTGAAGGTGGACTCGTTTAAGTTTTGTATATAAATTTTGTTGGAAGGTAACATATAGTATTACACTTCAAATATCAAAGTCGAGGTAAGGGACACCAAAAGATCTAAAAATAAAGTGGGAGTTCACGAGTCACTAATTTATCATCCTAGTGAGAACCAATTTACCTCAATCAATCGGTGATCCCCAAATTCCTAAAAGCAAGAATGGCTTACAATCTATTCACTCTAGAGACTAGGATATGGTTTTAGGAATAATGATGTTAGGAATATTTGAGTCGCGATATCGTACCTTGACATTTGGTAATAATAAGTCACGATGTGATCGATAACATGATAGGGTAGTTGGGAATCAGTTTCGAGGATCGTACCCCGAATCCTAATAAATGGAAATGATCGCGTACAATGGCACCTGAGTCGATAAGATGGAGTGACCCACTTGTCCATGGTATACGAGAGTCTATCGATGGAATAACGAACTCTAAAGCACGTCATGGAAAAGATCCCTAACTACTAAGTCATGATTTTTTAATTTGTGTCAAACCTGCCAGACTATAGTCACAAGAGTTCTAGAGGTATTAAATGTAGTGCTCATGCATCACTTGTTGATTACTAATACAACATAATGATGGGGCGTCATGCTACAGATTTTGGCTAAGCTGGTGAATGTGTTGTTCGAATATTATGTCACTTCTTTGATAATAGAATTTTGTACCTAGAGTAACATCTGCTGAATCTCTAATCTTGGAATGGGTGTCTACCATGGTCCTTGCAATGTTTGTCCTTGTTTTGGTCTATTCTTCTCTGTCTAAACTGTGGGGGCCTAGTCAAGTATGGTTTGAGTTAAGGCATACGGGTTGCTAGTTAAGCCAAGAATCAAGATGAATATTTGGAGACTCACAATAATTGAGTCCTAGAGATTAGATAGTCTCATAGGTTTGTGGTTTACCCAAGGGTAAGATCTTACTCATCTTTCAAGCTCAAATGACTAGAAGGTCACGATATTACTATTAGGGTCGATGGAAGGACGAGCAACTTTAGACAAGATTGTAGTTATATGGCTTGGCCGATGGTTGCTATACTTGTGCATATAACTACCATGGCCATGGGGATACTCTGTATTTATCTATCAAATATGAGCGTTCGTCTTTCCAATCAGTGAAAGACAAAAGCAATAAAGAGTTCAAGAAAGATGTCATTGAATACAATTACGTAATTCAAAGACGAATGTGTAATTCAAGAGGAATTGTCAATGCAGTCGCGGATGAGATCCTAGATACCTCTATATCTCAATCCACGTGGGATAATCATATGAATAGCGAACCAAGTGCACTATGGTTGATCAGACCATAATACATTAATTCTAATTAGACAATATGCTTGTGGGCGTCCCCAGTATACATATGTCCTGAACAAGCTCGACAAAGAATAAGCTTGCAAAACTAGGCTATAAATAGCATCGTCATTCATGGTAGTTTAAAGTATAAGTATGGGAGAATACGTTGAAAGCAGTAATAAAGAGTTCGAGTTTCACAAGGATCTAAGTCTTATCCGGTGTGCTTACGTATACAGTCGTTCTACTGGTTCTTATATCAGGCCTTAGTTGACCAATGGATATGGGCTACGAAATCTCTATATTCGAGGTAAACGTCTCTCCTACACTAGCATATAATCAATATCACTCTATTATACTTTAATACTAGGTTAAAAGGATACGGGTGGTAGGTTGTAGTCAAACTACTCAACTTATGAAGTCAACTAATCGAGTAATTGAGGAATATAACACGTATACTCGTATGAGATATCTTCTACCCTCCCTATTTAGCACGAAAGAAGATAAGATTTATAGTGAAAGGAATCAAGCAGAAGAAGTCAAAATAATCGGACGAGAGTTCGAGATTTGGAATTGAGGGACGAAGTCAAGGTTGTGGATGAGATTCCTATATCCTAATCCTATATGCAGATTCACATCGGTACAGTAACGTAACCGATGTGACAAACTCGACCTGCATGGGCCACCACAAAAATATGTAACGCCCCAGTCCCAAAATACTTAGGGCTAGGTACGTATCCATGCCAGCTGTATACATACGAAGTAAACTCCAATGTATGGATCCCCGTATGTATACATAAGCTGTAAAATACAATAAAACCATGATAACTAAATCTCATCCACAACAATAAAGAATAATATTATAATCAACTCAAGAATTTATCATTTATACATGTAGTTGGGCAGAGACAAATCCACTACCAACTATTTTAAAAGAAAGAAATATACAAGGAAATGATATCTAAAAATGACAAGACAAACCAAGGGCAAGCATCTTCGAAGGAATGGATAAGATCACGACCTTGGCTAGAACACCTGCGAAGGACAAGAGCACGCACCTGGCGAGATAACCAGGTCCTCAGAGGGACGTAGCAAGATACAATAAACATGCCATATAAATACTGAATATAGATTATGCCACAATTAAAGAAAGTGATAAGACATAAATAAGGTAACCTAACCGTACTAAAGTGATCATGCAGTTGAGAAACAATCCTTCGACGCATGAGCCCTGGCTGTAAATGGGATCGGCATAGTCCCCATATAGGGCACCAGAGGCCTACGTCCGTAACGTCCGAAGATCGTCAGAGGGCATCATGTGCAAGGGGGTACGTCCATAACGCTCTGAAAAATGTCAGAGGGCACCTGGAGCCTGCGTCTCCAGAGGAGCGCACAGGTAAGCAGGGAAGTGCAAAGAAGCCCATACGTCAGGTATTATTCTCCCCACCCAATGTACCTGTCAAGTCGCATCCACGACCATGTACCTCTACTAACTGCTAAGTCTCCTAACACGCCTCTATTAGCAGTTAGCCCTAACGCATACGAATGGGGGATCAACCCACACGCAAGAACCTCTACATGCTACTCATCTCACACATTTTCGTAGTACAACTATGTCAAGGTATATGCGATACACTACAGACGGTAGTCCCTTAACTCTAGCTTCATGTGCAACCAAAGGATAGTAACAAAGTAAACTAATAATCCCTGAGCATGTAGTAAATCAAGAACTGTAATAACTTAAAATAATGAACAGTGATATATAAATAAATGCAGACTGAATATAAACAGTATAATGGCAAGGTATCTTGCCTGATTTCGTGCTGTAAATATGAAACACCGCTCCCGCGTCCACGCCTCCGGAACCCGACACTCCTAGATAATTAATTAACTAAATTAAGTCACTACTCATGAAACTTACGATACGACTTAATTGGTCGACGTAATGTGTTAAAATTATATTCAATCTCTCGTGGAACCATTTAGATCCGTACAATCACACACAGGTTCTACGAGACATCGAAATACAGTTTTTAGGGTTTCTATCTTTTAATTAGTCGATTATGCTCCTACTTCAATACATACTTAAAATCATATAAAAATCATAAAAATAATATTTAAACTAATTTTCTATAGATTTATCTCTGAAATTCTAGAATTAATATTTCTAAAGACATTTACGGCTGGTTGATTACTAAGTCAGCTAGTCTACCCGAAACTCGTCTGGAATATAGTTAATGACTCAAAATTGCTAAAATAACCAAAAATATATTTTAAACAGCAATAAAATACTTTATTTCATAGAATAATATCAGAGGTACAAGGGTTGAGTTATACTACAAGTTTGGGACATTCTAGGTCAGCCGGTTACCCGAAATTAGCTAGTTTTGACCTACAATTTTTCCCGACCATATTTGAGTTGCTAAAATTGTGGAAAAATACTTCAAAATCCTAATTTATGTATATGAATACACACAAAATTCAGTTTCGAAAATATGCACCAATAACTCATAGTTCCTTCATAATGGGGTTAATTTTGATCCTACCGACACATGGATATTATGCCTATATTTTATGAAATCTTTATGGATGATTATACCTAACAAAATCCATCAAAATATGATTTCTACAGAATTAATAACATATTTTCTACAGAATTTTAGGAAAAGTTTTTAGAAGAAAAGATTAGGGTTCTTACCAAAGATTCTTGCTAGAAAAGGTGATGATGACTTCTCTTCACCAAAGCTCCAATCTTTTCCGCTATCATCGCTTGCTAATCCTCTCTTGGTAAGTATGGGAGAGTTTATAATGTCTATAAAGGATTGGATGGGGGAGATGGAGTTTTTAGGGTTTGTTTTAAGGGGTTTCGGGGATGTATGGTGGAGGAGATGAGTTTTTATGAAGGATGGAGAGATGTGCAATGGAGAAGATGATGTATGGAGACTATGGGGAGTTTGTCACTGCCGAAATTATGGAGAGGGAGAGGGTTTTGGTCGGCCAAAGGTGAGGGAGAGAAAGAATAGGATTTGGTTAAGATTTGGGATAAGTTGGTATATTTAAACGTATCCTTAAATGAATTTTAAGTAATCTAGGATTTAAAACCTATTTAATTTGATGCATTCGGCCATGGGGGGGTTGCTTGGCCGAAATTATCATGGTGGGGGTCCACTTGGCATGACTTGGTTGTTTGGTGAGTTGGCAAGTTGATTGGATTGAGGATTTAAAAAAGGGTTTCCTAATATAGAACTATTTAATTCTATCTATGTAATTACACTACAAATCTGAATTGAATACAAATAAATGTAATTATTAATATTTATTAATGTCCAACATGCCTACATAGGGTTGGATTTGTCTTGGAAGAGGTTTGGGAAGGTTTGGTGCAACCGGGTCTCCTAAAAAGTCATAAAGGCTTTCTTAACTAATTAATTAAATAAGAATATAACTTGTGCCATAATTTGAATGGTTAACATGCAAGAGATTACAATATGACCATGGCATTCCTAATATGGCTAGCATACTAGTTAAAACACCCGACTACGCTAGGCATGCCATACTTTCTAGTCGCCTTGCATATTCAAACTCAACCATGGCTATAGTCCTTTTATGTAATATAAATAAGATATAAAAATAAATTAGAATTAAATAAAATCCAAAAATAATTTAAATATTCCTTTAAATTATAAGGGGTTTTACAGTGCCTAAGCTAGCCTACAAACTCCTTCAGAAATTAGAATTGAAACGACTATCCCGATCCGAGACTATACTCACAGGAACCCCATACAACCTAATGATCTGTCTCACATATATCTCAGCCAGCCTCTCCATAGACAAACCCACCATCAAAGGCAAAAAGTAGGCTAATTTGGTCAACTTGTCAATGATGACCCAAATCGCATCTTTTTCTCCTGGAGATCGTGGAAGTCCAAAAAAAAAATCTATGGTAATGTGTTCCCACTTCTACTCTTGAATAAGTAATGGCTGAATCAGACCTCCTAGCCTCTGCCTCTCTACTTTAAACTGCTGGCACACTATGCATCTAGATACAAACCGTACCACCTTCCGCTTCATGCCATTCCACCACACGTGCTCTCCCAGATTCCAATACATCTTATTGGCACCAGGATGTATAGATTACTGAGAATGATGCGCTACCTGAAGAACCTCCTCCCGCAGCTCTCTACTAAGCACGTATAATTTAGTACCGTGCCTCAACGACCCATCCTTGGCAATAGAGATGTAATCCAATAATTCGGCCTGAACCTCGTCGTTGATGCTCCTCAGAGTCACATTATTAAACTGTGCTGACTTGATCATGTCCTTGAGCTCTGACTGAATCTGCAAACCCTACATCTGCATCTCATCCCTGAAACTATCACGTTAATGCCAAAACTCTCTAAACTGCCAATTGGTGACGGTCTAAACCCAGTCAGGTGCATAGCAATCGGATACCTGCTTAAGCCATCGACAACAACGTTGGCCTTCGCTGGATGATACTACAAAAAGATATCAGAGTCCTTCATCATCTCCAACCATCGCCTCTGCCTCATATTCAACTCTTTCTGGGTAAACACGTACTTCAAGCTCTCGTGGTCTGTAAATATCTCCACGTGCTCTCCGTACAAATAATATTTCTATATCTTGAGAGCAAAGATGACCGCTTCCAACTCCAAATAATGAGTCGAGTATATTTCTCAAGAGGACGTAACTACCTTGACGTATAGGCAATCACCATCCTATGCTGCTGAAGAACGCAACCAAAATCCTTTCCCAAAGCATCACTATAGATAGTGAACTCGCCTGACCCTGATGGCAACGTCAAGAAAGGAGCCGATGTCAACCTCTTCTTCAGCTCCTCGAAGACAGCCTGGTACTTCTCGGACCAAACAATCTCTAAGTCCTTCCTGGTGAGTCGGGTCATCGGCTCAGTAATCCTAGAGAAGTCCTGTACAAACTTTCGATAATAACCTGCCAGAGCCAAGAAACTCTGAATCTCTACAACTTAGTTTAGGGTAGTCCAGGACTCCACTGCTACAATCTTCTTCTGGTTAACTAAAATACCAGATACAACATACCCTAGGAACTCCACCCTGTCCAAGAAGAACTCGCACAATCCTTACAGCTAGTCCTTCCTGAGAGTCTCCAGCATAATCCATACAGCTGGTCCTTCCTGAGAGTCTCCAGTATAATTCTCAGATGCTCCTCGTGCTCCTCTAGCATCTTCAAATAGATGAAGATATCATCAACAAACACCAACCAACTTGTCAAGGTATTATTGGAATACCTTGTTCATCAAGTTCATGAACACCGTCGGGGCATTAGTCAACCCAAACGACATCACAGTAAACTCATAATGGCCATAACGAGTCCGAAAAGCAATCTACAGAATGTCTTCCTTCTTCACTTTCACCTGATGGTACCCTGACCTTAAGTCTATCTTCGAAAATACCTTCGTGCCACTCAACTGATCAAACAGATCATTAATCCTTGGCAGCGAGTATGTGTTCTTGATAGTGAGGTTGTTCAAAGCCCTGTAATTAATGCACCTGTGCACTGATCCATCCTTCTTTGGTACAAACAATATCAGAGCACCCTAATACGAAGAACTGTATCTACTAAACCCCTTATCCTGTAACTCATCCACCTGCTTCTTCAGCTCTACCAACTCATTATTGTTTACCCTATAAACATGCTATGAATAGGCACTGCATCCGATACCAAGTCTATAGAGGACTCAACATCCCTGTCCGGCGGCAATTCTGATAACTCATCTAGAAATACATCAATAAACTCTGCAATCAAAGGTGGAGGAAAATCCTTCTTTTTCACCAATGCTTCGTAGATAGCACCATCACCCTGCTCCACTACTACTCTAGCAAACTCAAACACTGGCTCTCCTGGCAGACTAAACAAGACTCTACCTTCTCTATAATCTATGATAGCAAAGTGCATACTCAACCAATCCATCCCGAGTACAATTTTATAGCTCGAAAGTGGGATTACGAGTAAATACGCACTCAAATCCTGGTCTCCCATAAAAATACTTTGCCGTTTACAAACATCACTGACCAAAATAATGCCTCCTCCGGTCGTGATATTGCAAGTCCAACCCAAAGATTCAGCAGGAATATAATGCTTGAGAGCGAAAAAACATATATAAACCTACAAGAAGCACCACTATCAAACAATGTTTAGGGTAGAATGGAATCAAGAAGAACAAAAACTGCTATAACATCACCAAAGGGCTCGGCATCCTCGATTGTCAGAGCAAAGCCCTATCCTGAGCACCCATCTATTACTGGTGTTGAACAAACTGCTACTATTGAGTCTGGAGTGGAGGACCGCTCGACTGTACTACAGGTAGCATCGTCAGTCCTTTCTGAGCTGCACCTGCTCCCTGAGTTGCATGATGAGGGTTCAAAAGACAATCTTTCAACTGGTGCCCCTCGGCGATGTAATATAGGCACACTTCCGGATGCCTCCTGTAAACCTCCGAGAGTAACCGTACTTCTTAAAGTAGTGGCAAGAAGGAGCATGCTGCACTGGTCTGCGCTGCTGCTGTTGTACCTACTGAACTGGAACGCTAGCCGGAGCCTGAAACTGCTGCTGCAGTAACTGAAATGATCGATGCTGAAGCTGCGGAAGATTAGCAGGCCCTGCACTGCTAGTAGCCTCTGGTATCATGACCCGCACCCGGTATACGGGCACGAGTGCGTAACAGTGCCCAGGCTACGTCGTAAAATCGGCAGTAGAACGCTGTTCTAGGTCGCTAACTATCAAACTCACACAATGATATAATGTACCTATCTTAGATCTCAACTCCGAATGGATGACAAGTATAATGATATGGTAATACTCAATCACATTCTAAAGTATGATAAAATATCAAAAAAGTCTAAATAACTATAAAGACTCAACAAACAACAACTAAAATAATATCAAAAACAAATCTTAAATACAATGTCAATATCTCCAATTATTATAAGTCAAGTTCAAACAGAGAATCTTTAACAAGCCAACTAAAACTAGGTCTCTTGGTCACTCCTGAGAATCTAGACCCAAGGTAGCTATCCCCTCCTCGGATCCGTAGTAGGTAGGACACGTATTCTCTGAGCAATTATCTGAAAAAATATATCTAGTCAGGATGGAACGAGCACATCTCCTCTAGCAGTTCCAAATAAATGACAAAGACTATAAAATAGTTATAGCAAGTAACACTTGATGAACATGGAAACTTTGAGACATGAATTGAAAAAAGAACAACATTTAGAACAACGAAAGTAAATACTGTAAAACAGGAGAGCATGGCAATGAAGACTGTAGGTCAAACCCCAATAATCAAAGTCAAGAAAATTTATATCTAACAACATTCATGATCGTGGTTCTACTGGTCGTGATTTTAAAGTCTCAAACAGGCTTACTACACTATCTAGCTGTCAACCCCTTGACCAAATTTCTTTTTCTCTTATTTATTAAGTTTATACCATTCTTTATTGACTAGTTATATATTTTTTTTACTTAATCACCAATGAAAAGTGAAGGGTGTTAATACTTAAAGTAACAGGGGTTTATATGGAAGTTGAGTTTCAATTCTCAACTGCTTCCCGTATGTTCAATTCAAATATTAGATTGGGCCTAGTATAAAGAGGGGACCCTTATGCAGGACCCTTGAGGAAGGGTGGGTCTTGTAAAATCAAATCCCTGAGGGACTTGAGTACAAATTGGACTTTTAAAACAGGTAGACCAACCAGATGACAAACTTTTTCCCCTGTTCCCGATTCAGGATCCATTCAAATAAAATTCCTCTCAATCCATTTAGCTTTCATGGCTCTCCATCCTAATCTGATTAGAACAAAGGGGGACTGACATCTTCAACACAGATGATAGCATATCAGCCGACCCTCTTAAACAATCGGTTTAAGCCTTAATTAGATATCTCCCCAAGCAAATCAATTAGATATCTCCCCAAGCAAATCAAATCCCCTCAGGATAAGTTTATGTACTTCATGCATATCCCCTTAAACAAATCCTAATCGATCTTCCTCCAACTATATATATATATATATATATATATATATATATATATATATATATATATATATAAATATATATATATATATATATATATATATATATATAGGCATTTTGTAACTTCTTCCCATCCGGATTAATCAAGAAGACTAAATTGCTTCTCCTCCTTCAAAATAGCGGCCTTCGAGGAGATCAGTCGATACCTGAACTGAGAGCTTTGCCAGGTAACCCTATTTTCAGTTTCAATCTGTCATTACGCTAAGTGCTACTTGCTTTAATGTCTAAGTTGAAATCCATAGATGTAATTAAGTATTATATACAAGTCCGCGACTTATAAGTAAGGAACTCAGAGTAATGGGATTTGAAAGGATATTTGTGTTCGTGTGCATGAACCAAGAGGCAAAGGGGAGACACATAGGAAATAAGTATGCTATGGTATCAGTCTTAGTATTACCCTGTCCATATTTTGGGCTACCAGTGACAGCAATGTCGAATACTCCTCTGACATGTATCATGCCTCACAGGTATGGGATAGCAGTAGGGCCTGAAGGAGGTCGAGGATGCTTGGTGAACCATGGTGGTTTGGTATCAGAGTTGATACCAGATACCAAGTCTGAAACCCTCGTATCCGACTGGATATTTGATACCACAGTGTATGTTGGGTCGAGTGACACAGGGTACCATGTTTATATCTCTGTGACAGATATGCTACTCAATAATGTACTGTGTACTGGGTAATCAAGACGTATGCCCTAGCGTATCAGAGGTATTAGATTTACACTAATAAACTAAGAGCATTATTAGTTGGTCTTGGGCAAGAGCATAAGTTAGATAGGAATATAAGAGAGTATCAAAGCAAAGGTTAGGCGTTAAAACTAATTTAGTATGGAACCTTTGTCATAAAGCGAATTTTATACCACCTTGCAGACCAAGGGGGGTCTGTAAATGGCAACGAGAATATTGACATAAGCGTTGTGATCGAGTTAGCCGATGTTCTGTTATATATTGTATTACAGGATTTCATGTGGCGTATCGGCCATTTCCTGAATCCTTAGTCGAGTATCATTAGCTACACCTTGATGTCTCAGTTGCCTACACAAGTAGCCAAATAGTAGTGATGTTCCCTGCTGCATCAAGTTGGACACTTGGACATGTTGTATGACTGAATCGATTGATACAAATATAGAACAGTCAGGACCCATATAGTCTCTGGACTGATTCGACTGATACAAACATATTTTTGCCCTTGCTAGTATGGGTTGGATCGTTTTGGGTTAAACCTGATTACCAGAAAACACTGGTACAAATTTATGTTCTGCCATTGTTTCCTGTGACTTGGATTATGTATTTGTGGATAGAGCCTTCGTCTAAATTGCAATAGAGACTCAAGACTGATACTATTATGTTGAAAGTTTGCCTACAGGTTATACATGAGGTGATCGATTATCCTATACCATCCACCTAGTTGTTTTTTTTATTGCTAGGGACTAGACAACCTGCACAACCCATTGGCAAGAAGTCGATTTCTACTGTTACAATATGGCCTAAGCCCCACCCCGGCTAACTGAGCTCATAAAGCTGTTACCAGGTTTACCCATATAAGATACTGATACATATATCTATTTCTACCATATTCACCCTTATCTCATTTATATTACTATACTTGATTGCACTCACTCCTTTACTACTGTTATGCAAATGGCTGGTACAGGACTAATATAGTTACTATTGAACACAATACTAGAGAATGATCGAGCTAACCTAGAGAAAAAGGGTAGTACCAAATAGGGTACAGAGGTATATCCCCTAGAGGAAACTCTCATTGGCACAGAAAAGATGGTGCACAGGAATTTATACACAAGGAGGGAATAACCATAACAGTTGAGTCTGTATAAGGGCTTGTCCTCTAAAATCTGGAAATGGTAGGAAAGTAGGATTATAGCCCATGACCAGGGGTAGTGACCAACAAAGTGAAATAGCAATAATAGATACTACTGTTATAGGAAGCAAGTATGGTATCAAGTTGGCACTATTGTTCCTGGTTACACACAGGTATAGTATGGTATCAAGTTGGCACTATTGTTCCTGGTTACACACAAGTTGGCACTATTAGTTAGCATCAATAGGAGGGATGTGGGTCTCTTGACTAATACACTAGAAATAAGAATGTACATATGGGTGTACATGAGTAGACAGGGGTTAGATAGAGGAGGAATATATCCATACCAGTAAAGGTAGGACACAAGAAGGAAATTAACACTAATATAACCCCAAACTTGGTATAGAAGAGAACCAAGACTAAGGTAAAATTAATGGTGAACCATAGGACTTACCGACCCAATTGAGATACAAATAGAAATAAGAAATGGCCTAAAAATCTAACTAGAGAGTAAGTATCCTTACAAAATTCTTTCATTTCCTTATTGACACTATAAACTCTATTAAATAGGTTCCTTGGACTTTGACTCGGCACTCGGCCAGTATCTGCAGCTCAGGACCACAGGCAAGTATACCTTGCCTTCCTCTACAGTTTTACTTATATGTATTGTATTTCATTTCCCAGTTTTGATTGTTTATGGACATATGCTTTTCGTATTATATTCCGTTGAGCTGTTTTCATTGCATATAGCCGTGTTCATGTTTGGTCTTGTGGTTCATACTTGGAGTTTCTCACTAGTACTTTGCTTGAGTCGTGTCATAGAACAAGTGCGTGTAGTGATATGCTAAACCTTGATTATCGTTTTACACAACCAGAGAGTCCACACTCGGGACGAGGGTGTTTGTCGTGTTCATTGTCACCAGAGAGTCCACACTCGGGACGAGGGTTGACCATTTGCACCAGAGAGTCCACACACGGAACGAGGGTGCTTTGCCGTGAGCTAACCAGAGAGTCCACACTCGGGACGAGGGTTAGTGCTTAGTTTAAACCCGTGAGTCCACACACGGGATGAGAGTTTGGTTTTCCATTGATCTCGTGTTCATTGTTTATCCGGCAGTTCATTTATGCGTAGTTTCTCTAGTATTCGTGTTCGTGTTCATAGTCAATTGTTGTATTCTTGTTTTTTTATTTATTTTCTTGCGCATGATAAAACTGTTTGATAGGCATGTATATTATGTATCTTGCTAGTCCTTTGAGGACCTGATGATCTCTTCAGGTTAGCTGAGTTTGAGTCAGGAGCAGACGAGAGGTTTGAATCAGCATCAGACCACAGTGCTTGCAGTCATGGTTGCCTTGATTAGCAGGTTGTTTTCAGTTAGTATATTTCATGTATTTTTCTCTTTTCGTCTATTGGTAGTAGATTTGTGTCCATTGGACGTGACATTGATTCTTGGAAACATTCAGTTATATTCATTATTGTTCAGTTTTATGTCTTATTCATTGATCTTGGTTGTGACATATTTATTCTGTAGATGAGATATAGATTACCATGAGATTCTAGATTGCTGTGACTTGTGTATATAGGACAACGTTCTACTGCTGACACTGCGACGTAGGCTGGGCTTGGATATGTCTTGAGGGTACGGGTCGTGACACTAGCATAACACAAATATCCTAACAGGTGATAATGGAATCACGCAACAAGATGAAAAAGAAGGACATGAAAAGACAGACCTGCTAACCCGTCACCCGTAGCGTTAGCCTCTTCGACCGTCAACGCAGAAGCCCTACTCCTCTGGGGTATATCCCTCTAATGGTGAGGGCATGATGCTGCACCACAGGTGGCCTAGCTCCCTCTCTCTACTTCATGATACTCAAATAACATCCACACTGATACTTCTCTTCATCATACTAGGGTATTATCTATAGTGTATCTATTCTATAAAATGATAACCATACCCGTCTATCCTGAATCATGTTACCAGAATCCTTGTTACGCCAGTAATTATGGTTGTGATAAACCATAGGGTCCGCAACTAAGGAATATACCTCTAGAATTATGGTATCTAAAATTTTTGCATTGTCGCATGCTTAGCTGCAAAAACTTTAAATTCCTATAACCCAACAAATATATCAAAAATCAGACGCTACGTCTTTGCCGTGCCAGCTAATATAGCTGTGAAAAACTCTATATTCCATAATTGAGGCAACTTATTCTATGAGATTTATCTTGGTAGAAAATTAAGTCAACAATGAACACCAAGAATCAAATTCAACAACGGACAAGGGAGAGTAGATAGAAATAGTTGGAATCGAATTTCGAGATAGTTTATAATAAGATTCTCAAGGGTCGTCCCATAAATCTTCTTAAGAAGTTCTAACTGTGATTGAGTATCCTCTCACTCTAATGCCTATTCCTTGTCTCCTATCACAGGCTCCTAGCAGTACAACTAAATTGTCATACTACCACGACATCGCACTAATATGAATCTCGAACTTCATGGGCCACCACTAAAAACATGTCACGACTCGCACCCGATATAGGGGCAAAAGTGCGTAACAACGCCCAGCCTACATCGTAGAATTTACAGTAGAACGCTGTCCTAGGTCGTTAACTATGGAACTCATACAATGATATAATGTACAAGTTATGGATCTCAACTCCGTATAGAGGACAAGTATAATAATATGGTAATACTCAATCACATTCTAAAGCACGATAAGGTATAAAAAAAAGTCTAAATAACTATAATGATTCAATAAACTACAGCTAAAATAATATCCAAAACCAATCGTAAATACAATATGAAAATCTCCAATTATTACAAGTCAAGTTCAAGCAGAGAATCTCTAACAAGCCAACTAAAACTAGGTCTCTCGATCATTCCTGAGAATCTAGACCCAAAGTGGCTATCCCCTCCTAGGATCCGTTGTAGGTAGGACTCATATCCTCTGAGCAATCATCTGAAAAATATATTCAGTTAGGATGGAACGAGCACATCTCCTCTAGCAGTTCCAAATAAATGACAAAGAATATAAAGCAGTTATAGCAAGTAATACTTGATGAATATGGAAAGTTTGAGACATGAAATGAAAGAAAGAAAATAGTCAGAAAAAAAAAAGTAAATACAGTGAAACATGAGAGCATGGCAATGAAGACTGTAAATAGAGATAGCTAAACTAGAACAATGTGATGTGAGTTCAATTAGTATAACATGAGACAAATGTGAATCAAGTACAAGATACTAATCAAGTGTGTTTTGAAATAATGAGTTCGATATGTAAACTGCTAGTGGGTAAATATGGCACATCGCACACTTGGCAAGCGTGTGACGGCTATCTGTAACGATTAGACTTATAGTGAATACGGCACGTCGCACGCTTAGCCTAGCGGCGAAGGCTATCTTTCAAGTAGGGGTGGTTCTTGTATGATTTGGAACGTTTACATGTCTACTCAAGTATTTTTCCATCCTGACAATACAAGTGAATCCATATCTCGACACATAAATAGATTACGAGTCTAGCCAAAAAGTAAGTGGTGCTTGTAGGTGTTTACAGTAGGTGGTTCCAGTGAGTGGTTCTAGTAGTAGGTGCTAGACGAGTTAAATACATGTATCGCAAATGAATGAATCCAGAATACCAATCCGTGTTGTGACAGAGAATCAAATAGAACTATACTAGAAGCTGAATCCTAATAACCATCAAGTAAATGAAAACTATCAGAGAATGTACTCGCTTGTCATCCAAAGCATTGAATGAGGATCGATGTCCAAAGTGGTGTCATACAAACCTATATTTGAGATATACAAGGTTATTTATTGTTTTAGAGTAAGCAGTCTATTCAAATGCACTATTTGTATGCTTCTAGGCCTCTTCTAAGTTGATACAGGTCAAGCTAGGTCAATTCCAGGTCAATGAAGTCAACTTTGGTCAACACTAGTCAAACTAGTCCAAGTAGTTATTTCTTTGTTGTAATAACCTACATCCAAGTCATTTGGTCCCACCTTGCTATTTAGGCTTGCCTAGCTAGGTTATGATACAAGGTGACTTATTTACCAATTATCTTTGTATAGCTTTCTATACTTATTCACTAGTTATCCTTCAACCCACATTCCTTGGTATTGATGATCTTCATACCCTTGGTAATAGCTCTTTCTTTGCCCTTGCCCTAGTATCCTTACATGTTATTACCTACATTACATTATCATAGGTATCAAACATATATTCCCTTGACCAACCTCTATATATTACATGAACCTTTATGTGTATAACCTTTGTTACAATTGCACTAGAGAACTTAGATGAAGCATGAGGCATGATTCAAAGGACTCAAGAATAGAGTATCGAAGAAAATAACACCTCACTCACTCACACATCCAGATACTCTATTGTTACTGACACATAAAGACACCAACACTACTCTAACTCATATACTAGTACACCCATGAACACTAACTTGTGCCTTACACTTAGACACACATACTGTCCAATCCTAGACACTAGCATAAGCCACTCACACTTGTACTAGTGTACAGGCCAACATGGCCTGTGTTGCTACCACAAGAGGGCAGCCTACTACCACTTCAATGCAGGGCCAATACCTGCCAGCAGGGAGTATACCCTCCTTCTCCTAACGCTGAACATATCCCTCTAAAACACATTGCTGCCCAGGCTTAAGGCCTATGCAGCCATACACTACTCAATGCAAGAGTCCTATTGGCCTTGTCAAATGGCCAAGTAGCCTGTATACAAATAATTCCCAGATGTTAAGACACACTCTTCTCTCTAAGCCCTACTGCTACTAACACCTGAGCCCTCTTCTCATTACAATTGCTTGTGCAAAGAAGCCTATTCCTACCTCCTGTATGCAGGGGCATAATTCCTCCTACTGCTAAGTGGCCAAGTCCAAGGCAACACTACCAAGCCCTTCACACTACCCCAAACACTTGTCACTCTCATATACATATTTCCCTCTTCCTTGCCTATCATCTGATACCATCTTATACCATATCTATATAAGACTAGCACCATATTTTACAATTGATGCATACCAATATTGGACTATACTTAAATTTGAAATCAAACCCATGCATCCTTACCCAATCCTTCTTTATTACCCTCCTCTCATTCATGCTATACTCTCACACTATCAGACCCTTCTAAACACACA
The DNA here is from genome assembly GCA_029216955.1 of Iris pallida. Classification (NCBI taxonomy): domain Eukaryota; kingdom Viridiplantae; phylum Streptophyta; class Magnoliopsida; order Asparagales; family Iridaceae; genus Iris; species Iris pallida. The sequence goes on along the minus strand of JANAVB010023995.1, from coordinate 8,283,244 downwards.
TGACACATCACTTGGGCATGAGCAGCACTTTCCTTGCTACTACTGTATAGCCTAATCTGAGCCCCTCCTCTAATTTACTCACACACACACATTCGACACCTATACACCCATACTAACATCACCACTAAGATACTGCTGCTACATATGACACACACATTATATAATAACATAACAGTTAACTAATCTTATAGGTATAGAGTTTCCCCCCTCTCCTAAACTCTAAAACCTGGAACCCTGAATGGATTTGATCAAACAAGAAAGTGGACTCAACTCTAAGTGCATCAATCAATTGAACAAATATAAACTGGGTATATAATTGATTATATAAAGAATGACATGAGCTTGTATTAGTCTATTAGGGTCTAAAGTCAAGTCTAATTAAGGACATATGCCAACTGTCCTCGACTGAACAATAATGGCAGGACACAACTGAAGGATCCAATAAATAAAAGACCGCTCATATATACACACATACTCACACAGTTACTCTCTTCCCCCATAACTTCTGCTACCAAGTCCTCTTCTCCTATACTCATACTAGACATTGTCCCTCACTAACACATATATGAATCCACTTAAATATTTCTCTTGATACTAACACACTCACTCACAATTCACTAATTATGTGTTAGCTCCTATAGAGTGCACACACGCTCACTCCAAGGTCTGATGTATTGCTCACTTGTTGAACAAGACTGAACTCAAAGGGGATCATGTGAGGATCTGGACAGTAGAGCAAGTAAGGACCGAACTAAACAAATAGGATTTATCAAGGGTGTATGAGTACAAAACATTCAGAGGTCTAAAGGACTGAAACTATTTGGTATCCTAAATGCTGCTAATGAAATCACATACCCACTCATCTCTATGATACATGATGCACATGGAAAGAGGAACATGACAAGGATGCAGGATACTCATCTATACAATGGACTGAACCAAATATAAATAGGAGGCTGCACATTAATATGATGACTGATCATCAACTGGGATGGACAGAACAATTAGATAAAACCAATGCACTAACTTGAACTCTATTGATTCAAGGTAAAATCAAAACAAGGTAAACGTCCAAGGAAATATGAATAAAATCCAAACATATGAGTATGATGAACAGATACCTCATAATATGGAAATCTGAACATAATCCTAGGGCCAAAAGTTAAGATGGACAGAAGAGGAACTCCTATACTGAACATTCCTAACTCCAGCCCCTAATCCACCTTACCCTTGATACACAAACAGGAACACCATATGGGGACAGAACAAAATGAAGGGGATGGACTGGACTATGGATGAATGTAGGACAGGATAGTTAATACAATAATACAGGGAATTCGACTACAAGTGAATGGAAAGATACTAACTAAAGTGATAGAATGTTTAAGTGTTAAGGACTGAACATTTACAATGGTCTCTACTGACCAAGGAGCTACCTATGTGGAATGAAATGGTGAACAAAACTGAACAAAGAACTAAATGGATAACTCATGACCTGAACCTACTCTCCAGGAATGAACAAATGGGCCACAAGGTCTGATCCATATGCAGGATAAAGTAATTGATGGCTATTACTAATTTATACGGGTAATTTCCCAGGTGGTGCTGGCTCGAACCCAAGGACTGAACTGTATAACTCTTCCAAACCTTAACTGCTAATGAACAGGGAATCATACAAGGGAGTAATGAATGATACATAGCTTCTCATCTCTACTATGGATACAATTGAAGGTTTGTACAGTAGAATGTATCAACTGAACAATTAATATACAGTCCACTCATAAGCCACAAACCCTACAGCAGGACAAAACAAAGACCCAGTGAACAAATATCAACCCATAGTCCCAATCCAATTATCCCACATCCATATTAACCTACCAAACCAATCCTATATCCCAAGATAACACTCAATATTGCTGACACAAAATATAGCCAATAGAAAACCTAATTAAAATTGAAATTAAAGTTATTAATGCCCTACGAGTCATTTCATCAAACACTTGGTGTGCGTATCCGATAATCTCGTGATACACACTCCAAATGGATCCAAACTTAACCCAAATCAATCCTAATGCTAAGAGGGATCCTAAATAAATGCATCTACACTAATGAATGGGAAATTAGAGGGTTTAGATGGCTCTTACCAATTGGGAATTGGAATCCCAATGAATAAAACTTTAGATCTAATCTCCACCAAGCTCCAATGGCCAAATTGCTCTAAATGCTCCCAAGCTAGCCAATAGAGGCTTCTACTTTTCAAGGGAAAGAGCTTGTAATTGGTTTAAGGGAATTTGGACTCAATTTGGGAGTTGCAGGAAATTTGGGGAAGAACATAAATTAGGGTTGGGGTTTCCAATGAAAGGGGAAGAAGGAGGAAGGTTTATTATTAATAGCAAAGGGGTCATGTGTGGGCCGGCCATACATGGGTTGGCTAGGGTTTGGGTCCATGGGAAATGTCCAAGGGGCCCCTCTAAGTTGTCATGCCAATTTCTAAAGAAAGGTCCTCTCCTTCATAAGTGTTTAAGTTAAATAAATCCTAAGTGGGTTCTAGCAAGACTAGTGACTAACTAACTAATTAAAATTGAAATTTAAGTTTATCTAGTCTCACTAACTAGTTCTCTATAGCCATAACTAACATCTAGTCAATGTGTTTCTAAGGTTCTACTAAATAATGACACTAACACAATATATTAATTAAATAATAGCCAAAATAATCAATTTTATAAAAAGTCAAAAATATTCTTATTTTTTAGAAAGTGGTGGTTACAAATCTACCCCCCTTAATCAAATTTTGTCCTCTGAATTTAAAGTTGGTCGTACTCCTTTTAGGTCAAACTCCCAACAATCAAAGTCACGAAAATTTCTATCTAACAACATGCATGATCATGGTCCTACTGGCCGTGATTTCATAGTCTCAAACAGGGTCACTACACTATCTAGCACAACACAAATATCCTGACAGGTGCTAATGGAATCACACAATAAGATAGAAAAGAAGGACAGGAAACGACAGACCTACTAACCTGTCACCCGTAGCGTCGGCCTTCCTCACCATCAATACAAAAGACCTGCTCCTTGGAGGTATATCCCTCTGATGGTACGGGCATGATGCTGCGCCACAGGTGGCCTAGCTCCCTCTCACTACTTCATGATACTCAAATAACATTCACACTGATACTTCTCTTAATCATACAAGGGTATCATCTGTAGGGTATCTATTCCGTAATCTGATAACCATACCCGTCAATCCTGAATCATGTTACCAGAATCCTTGTCACGCCAGTAAGTATGGCTGCGATAAACTATAGGGTCCACAACTAAGGTACATACTTCTAGAATCATGGTATCTAAAATTTTTGTATCGCCGCATGCTTGGCTGCAAAAACTTTAAATTCCCATGCCAGCTAATATGGCTACATAAAACTCTAGATTTCATAATTGAGGCAACTTAGTCTATAAGATTTATCTTGATAGAAAATCAAGTCAACAAAGAATACCAAGAATCAAATTCAACAACGGACAAGGGAGAGTAGACAGAAATAGTTGGAATCAAATTTTGAGATAGTTTATAATGTGATTCTCTAGGGTCGTCCCAGGAATCTCTCAAGAAGTCCTAACTATGATTGAGTATCCTCTCACTCTAAAGCCTATTCCTTATCTCCTATCGCAGGCTCGCAACAGTACAACTAAATTGTCGTACTACCACGACATCGCACTAATACGAATCTCGACATGCATAGGACACCACTAAAAATATGTCACGACCTGTACAGGGTATAGGGGCATGAGTGCATAAAAGCGCCCAACCTACGCCGTAAAATCGGCGGTAGAACACTGTCCTAGGTCTCTAACTATCAAACTGACACAATGATATAATGTACCTGTCATAGATCTCAACCCCGAATGGAGGATAAGTATAATGATATGGTAATACTCAATAATATTCTAAAGCACGATAAGATATCAAAGAAATATAAATAACTGTAAAGTCTCAATAAACAACAACTAAAATAATATTCAAAATAAATCTCAAATACAATATCAAAATCTCCAATTATTACAATTCAAGTTCAAACAGAGAATCTCTAACAAGCCAACTAAAACTAGGTCTCTCTATCACTCCTGAGAATATGAACCCAAGGTAGCTATCCCCTCCTCGGATCCGTAGTAGTTAGGACACATATCCTTGAGCAATCATCTGAAAAATATATCCAATTAGAATGGAACAAGCACATCTCCTCTAGCAGTTCCAAATAAATGACAAAGACTATAAAGTAGTTATAGTAAGTAATACTTGATGAAGATGGAAAGTTTAAGAAATGAATTAAAAAAAGAACAGCAGTTAGAACAAGGAAAGTAAATATAGTGAAACAGGAGAGCATAGTAATGAAGAATGTAAATAGAGATAGCTAAACTAGAACAATGTGATGTGAGTCCAATCAGTAAAACATAAAACGAATATAAATCTAGTACAAGACACTAATCCAGTGTGTTTTGAAATACCGAGTTCGACATGTAAACGGCTAGTGGGTAATACGGCACATCGCATGCTTGGCAAGGGTGTAATGGCTATCTGTAATAATTAGACTTGTAGTAAATACGGCACGTCGCATGCTTGGCCTAGCGGCGACAGTTATCGTTCTAGTAGGGGTGGTTCTTATATGATTGGGAACATTTACATATCTACTCAAATATTTTCTCGCTTGACAAGTACAAGTGAATCCATATCCAGACACATAAATAGAGTACGAGTCTAGCCAGAAAGTATGTGGCGCTTGTAGGTGTTTCTAGTTGGTGGTTCTAGTAAGTGGTTCTTGAAGTAGGGGCTAAACGAGTTAAATACATGTGTCACAAATGAATGAATCGAGAATAATAATCCGTATTGTAACAGAGAATCAAATAGAGCTATACTAGAAGCTGAATCATAATAATCATCATGTAAATAAAAACTATCAAAGAATGTACTCGCCTATCGTCCAGAGCATTGAATGTGGATCGATGCCCAAAGTGGTGTCACACAAACCTATATTTGAGATATACATGGTTATTTATTGTTTTAGAGAAAACATTATATTTAAATGCACTATTTGTATGCTTCTAGGCCTCTTCTAGGTTGATACAGGTCAAGCTAGGTCAATTCTCGGTTAATGAAGTCAATTTGGGTCACAACTAGTCAACCTAGTCAACCTAGTCCAAGTAGCTATTTCTAGGTTGTACTAACCTAAGTCCAAGTCATTTGGTCCCACCTTACTATTTAGGCTTGCCTAGCTAGGTTATGATACAAAGTGACTTATTTACCAATTTTCTCTATATAGCTTTCTATACTTATTCACTAGTTATCCTTCACCCCCACATTCTTTGGTATTGATAATATTCCTACCCTTGGTAATAACTCTTTCTTTGCACTTGCCTAGTATTTCCCTTACATGTTATTACATACATTACATTACCATAGGTGTCAAACATATATTCCCTTGACCAACCTCTATATATTACATGAACCTTTATGTGTATAATACCCTTGTTACAGCTGCATTAGAGAACTTAGAAGGCATGATTCAAAGGACTCAAGAATTGAGTGTCTAAGAAAACAACACCTCACTCACTCACACATCCAGATACTCTATTCTTACTGACACATAAAGACACCAATACTACTCTAACTCATATACTGGTACACCCATGAACACTAACTTATGCCTTCTACTTAGACACACATACAGTCCAATCCAAGACACTAACGCATGCCACTCACACTTGTACTAGTACACATGCCAACATGACTTGTGTTGCTGCCATAAGAGGGCAGCCTACTGCCACTGCAATGCAGGGCCAATACCTGCCTGCAAGGAGTATACTCTCCTCCTCCTAACTGAACATCATGTACCTCCAAAACACCTTGCTGCCTAGGCTTAAGGCCTATGCTGCCATACACTACTCACTGCAAGAGTCCTATTGGCCTTGTCCAATGGCCAAGTAGCCTGTACACAAATAATTCCCAGATGTTAAGACACACTCTTCTCTCTAAGCCCTACTGGTACTAACGCTCGAGCCCTCTTTTCTTTACAATTGCTTGTACAAAGAAGCCTATTCCTACCTCCTGTATAAAGGGGTTTAATTCTCCCTAATGCTAAGTGGCCAAGGCCAAGGAAACACTACAAAGCCCTGCACACTGCCCCAAACACTTTTTACTCTCATATACATATTTCTCTCTCCCTTGCCTTTCATTTGATACCATCTGATACCATATCTATATAAGACTAACACCATGTTTTACAATTGATACATACCAATATTGGACTGTACTTAAATCTGAAATCAAACCCAAGCCTCCTCACCTATTCCTTCTTCATTGCCCCCCTCTCATTCCTGCCATATTTTCACACTCTCAGACCCTTCTAAACACACATGACACATCACTTGGGCATGAGCAACACTTCCCTTGCTACTGCCGTATAGCCTAATCTGAGCCCCCTTTTAATTTACTCACACACACACTCGACACCTATAATCCCATACCAACATCACAACTAAGACACTCCTACTACATATGTAACACACATTATATAATAACATAACAGTTAACTAATCATATAGGTATAGAGTTTCCCCCATTTCCTAAACCTTGAACCTTGAATGGAATTGATCAAACAAAAAAGGGGACTCAACTCTAAGTGCATCAATTAATTGAACAAACATGAACTGGGTATATACTTGAATATATGAAGGATGACATAAGCTTGTATTAGTCTATTAGGGTCTAAAGCCAAGTCCAATTAAGGACAGATGCCAACTGCCCTCGACTAAACAATAATGGCAGGACACAACTGAAAGATGCCATAAATAAAAGACCACTCATATATCCACCCATACTCACACAGATACTCCCTTTCCTCATAACTTCTGCTACCAAGTCCTCTTCTCCTATACTCACACTAGACATTGTCCCTCACTAGCACATATATGAATCCACTTCATTATTTCTCGTGATACCAGCACACTCACTCACAATTCACTAATTATGTGCTAGCTCCTATAGAGTGCACTCATCCTCACTCCCAGGTCTGATGCATTGCTCACTTGTTGAACAAGACTGAACCCAAAGGGGGTCATGTGAGGATCTGGACTGTAGAGCAGGTAAGGACTGAACTAAACAAATAGGATTTATCAATGATGTATGAGGATACAACATTCAGAGGTCTAACGGACTGATACTATTTGGTATCCTAAATGATGCTAAGGAAATCACGTACCCACTCCTCTCTATGATACATGATACACAAGGGAAGAGGAACATGACAAGGATGCATGACACTCATCTATATAATAGACTGAACCAAATATAAATAGAAGGTTGCACATTAGTATGATGGTTGATCATCAACTGGGATGGAGAGAACAATTAGATGAAACCAATACACTAACTTGAACTCTAATGATGCAAGGCAAAATCAAAACATGGTAAACATCCAAAGAAATATGACTAAAATCCAAACATATGAGTACGATGAACAGATACCTCATAATACGAAAATTTGAACATAATCCTGGGGTCAAAAGTTAAGATAGACCGAACAGGGACTCATATACTGGATATTCCTAACTCGAGCCCCCAATCCACCTTACCCCATATACACAAACAGGAACAACATACGGGGATAGAACAATATAAAGGGGATGGACTGGAATGGATGAATGCAGGACAGGACAGTTAATACAATGATGCAGGAAATTTGACTACAAGTGAATGGACAGATACTAACTAAAGTAATAGAATGTTTAAGTGTTAAGGACTGAACATCTGCAATGGTCTCTACTGACCAAGGAGCTACCTACGAGGAATAAAATGGTGAACAAAACTGAACAAAGAACTAAATGGACAACTCATGAGTTGAACCTACTCTCCGATAATGAACAAATAGGCTATAAGGTCTGATCCAGGACAAGGTAATTGATGGCTATTAATAATTCATATAGATGATTTACCAAGTGGGGCTGGTTTGAGTCCAAGGACTGAACTCTATTACTCTTCTAGACCTTAACTGCTAATGAACAGGGAATTATACAAGGGTGCAATGAATGATACATAGCTTCTCATCTCTACTATGGCTGCAACTGAAGGTCTGTACAGTAGAATGTATCAACTAAACAATGAATACACAGTCCACTCATAAGCCACAAACCCCACAGTAGGACAGAACACAGACCAGTAAACAAATATCAACCCATAGTCCCAATCCAATCATCCCACATCCATATTAACCTACCAAACCAATCCTATATCCCAAGATAACACTCAATATTGCTAACCCAACATCTAGCCAATAGAAAACCTAATTAAAACTAAAATTAGAGTTATTAATGCCCTAAGAGTCATTTCATCAAACACTTGGTGTGCGTATCCGATACTCTCGTGATACGCACTCCAAATGGATCCAAACTTGACCCAAATCAATCCTAATGCTAAGAGAGATCCTAAATAAATGCATCTATACTAATGAATGGGAAATTAGAGGGTTTAGAGGGTTCTTACCAATTGGGAGTTGGAATCTAAATGAACAAAACTTTAGATCTAATCTCCACCAAGCTCCAATGGCCAAATTGCTCCAAATGCTCCCAAGCTAGCTAATAGAGCTTCTTCTCTTCAAGGGGAAGAGTTTGCAATTGGTTTGAGGGAATTTGGACTCAACTTGGGAGATGGAGAAAATTTGGGTAAAAATACAAATTAGGGTTAGGGTTTCCAATAAAAGGGGAAGAAGAAGGAAGGTTTACTATTAATAACAAGGGGGACATGTATGGGCCGACCATACATGGGTTGGCAAGGGTTTGGATTCGTGGAAAATGTTCAAGGGGCCCCTCTAAGTTGTCATGCCAATTTCTAAAGAAAGGTCCTCTCCTAAATGAGTGTTTAAGTCAAATAAATCCTAAGTGGGTTCTAGCTAGACTAGTGACTAACTTACTAATTAAAGTTGAAATCTAATGTTTTCTAGTCTCACTTCTCTATGGCCATGACTAACATCTAGTCAATGTGTTTCTAAGGTTCTACTAAATAATGAATGTAACACAAAATATTAATTAAATGATAACCAAAATAATCAATTTTACAAAAAGTCAAAAATATCCTTATTTTTTAGAAAGTGGTGGTTATACCCGAAAAGAAGTCACAATCTCTCTTGAGCTTCAAGCCCAACTCCCATTCTACCTTGCGTGCCTCCGCAAGGATCTCCGCAGAAGTCTCATAGAAAGAAGGAATAAGGATCTTCACATCCCAGTTCAGACCCCCATAAAGCGAGTCGCTCTGATCTTCGGGTCCCGTACCATATACTATGCATATCGGCTCAGTCAACCAAACTCCGCGGCATACTCCTCAACTGACATACTTCCCTATTGGAGGTTCTGAAACTGTCTAGCTAGGTCCAATCTGTTAGTGGGCGAGAAAAACTTCTTTTGTAAGAGGTCCTTGAATTCTAGCCAGATATGACCCTCTCCAGCAAGAATCGGCTCATTCCTGAACAAGGTGCGAGCAATATCCAGTAGCTAAAGCCCTATTGCCTTAACCCTCAAGTCATCAGCAAGATGGGATACCCTCATAAGTCGCTCGATATCCTCGAGCCAGTCATCTGCATAAATGATGTCCTCTGTCCCCCTGAAGTCTCGTGGTCCTAGCTTTTTGAAATCCTGGATGTTACCCCGCCTAAGCTGGGCACCCTACTGCTGGGCTAGAGCTTCCCGCTCTACTGCTGTTAGAGCGAACTAATGAGCGCTCTCCAAGCCCTAACGCATCATGTTCGACTACTTCTGGCGTGCCTCGGACTGAGCCCTCTGCGCCTCTAGCATCTCTCTGAATAAAGGAAATATTTGCCTATATCAGTAGTCACAAGAGGCAGAGGAAGAAGATATCCTCGAAGAGATAGAGTAGTCCACTGTGCAGGAGGAGGAACACCCGCAACAACCTTAGTTATGGCCCCCTACACTGGAGGATAAGGAGCACCCACAGCGAACTTGAGAGCGGTCCTCTGAACTAGAGAAGGAGCACCCCAGAAGGCTGTTGATACTCCAACCTCTGGGGATGTGACTAGAGCAGGCTTGCGAGATGTCTCAGATCTCTCAGAAGCTGCTCATCTTAAACGCTGCGATATGGTCTTAGGCGGCATTCTGAAGACAAGTCGAAAGAAGGAAGTCAATATGACAGAAGATATAATATATTCAAGGAGGACAGTTATAGTTCAAAGAATCAAATATCAAAGAAAGGACAATTGTATTTGAAACAGTAGATTGGAAGGTTTTTCCTAATTGTGATTGAGTATCCTTTAGCCTCTAACCTATATCCTATATATATAGCATGCCCGTAATAGCACTCTAAGTCGAGCACTACTATGATATCACACTAATTATGACTTCTCGACCTGCATGGGCCACCACTATAGGGTAGTCTATCATTAAAAAACTGACATTGGTATTGAAGATTGTAGTATTGAGCAAATATAAACTGAACATCATAGCCCAGTCTTTTATTCGAAAACCCATACTAGAAAAACTTAATGTGTATCAAACAAAAACGAAATGTGTATCATATAAAAACCTGTGTACCACCTTATAATGAAGAACTGAAACTGGAAAAAAAACTTAATATCAAGACTTAAAATTGGAAAAAAATACTGAAACTGATAATGATGTTGTAGTATATTATAGTGCTATTTGGTAGTATGGAATTAAGCTGCTAGTAGAGGACAGTTTCCTTGTAAGCTGAAACATGGCCATACAAAAACTGGATTTGCCATCATAGTCATCATACTGCAGTGTATTATACTGCAGTGTGTTAAAAAATTGGCTCAAAGGATTCACGATAACAGTCATCATTGCCAAATAGACTGAAAGGTAACCCTTCCTCATCATAGTTTAAAATTTAGGTAAAAGTTGGCAACCTCTATCTATCACAAAATTGGTGGAAGAGGCCATCAACTATAGTTTATATTTAGGACGGGTCTATATTTTAGACTCAAAGGTTGCACCTTCCTCATCATAGTCTAAAATTTGGCTAAAACTTGGCTACCTCCATCCATCACGAAATTGGCGGGAAGGCCATCAACTTTAGCTTATAATTGAGGTAACATCCTTATAATCTTCATTCAAAGATAACCCATGCAAAACAATACAAAAGCATTGCCATTACATGCATAAATAGGTCTGTAAGGCACCATATTTGGCCACATTTTAGTTTACAAAATATACTTGCTTCTTCATATAATTTACATAATATAGACCAAGACAATGATCGATGCAAGTAACATAAGACAACCAAGAGAAACAAAAATGCACGTTGGGTGCCCATTAACTGTGGCTTTCTTCTTAACTTCACATCGTTCATCCTGTATCATGCAATTTTTTACAGATCAACATAAAAGTTCATGTAATCATATATCATGTATTAAGTATTACAATTTCTCACAGATATGCAACTTAATTATCAAGCAATTTTTCACACCTGAGCAAATTTTTCTCCCTTTAAAGCTCCTATAAAATGTGTAGATCTTGTATAAAATTGATTAAAAATTAAGTCTCATGCAACTTATCACAGATCTATAAATCCCTTATGTATTTTTCTAGATCTTGTCTATGGAAGCAGAAAATAACATTATATACTTAGGAAAAATTAAAAAAACAAATATTTAAAAAATATTAGATCTGGTGTAGAACTAGAAATTACCATTATATAATGATGAAAAAAATTACGAAAGAGCTAAAAAAATTTCTATATCTGCTCGAAGGAGGAAGTGAACAGGAACCAATTGAAAAAAAATTACCTGACGAAGAAGTCGGTAGGGAAGCTGAAGATGGCTGGAGGAAGGCGGTTACGAGAGCTAGGGGAAGGGGAGAACTCCACAGGAGTGTGTTGTAAGTGAAGAGAAACGGAGGGCTCCCATGGAGTTACTCTACTTTTTTGGTGTAAGTGAGAAGTACATAATGGAGGGAACAAGTCACTGTTTGGGGTTAAAGAGAGCTCACTTGCACCATGCTTCCTCCAATGAACCAAATGCCCGAAAATGTGAATATGGCTGCTTAGCTGTAGCAACTCTCCTAAATTATAGCCACTTTTCGCACACCCCCTCCAACCAAACAGGCTCTAAGAGTTAAGAGACTTAAAACAAAAAAAGTTAAAATAAGAAAAACAAAAACCATGCTAGGTCGGTGGGAGTTTAGGAGGAGGGTTACATAGAGTTAAGTCTCTTTGTCTATTTTTTTCATCGGAGGGTTAACGAGAAAGATTGAGGGATTTTGTTTGAAAAGTCAGAAATAACTCTTATATCATGTTTTTTTCATTGCTTTTGACTGTTGATGTTTTTTTTATTTATGAAAATAATTTGACAACTTCTAATTAAAATTTCAATCAAATTTAATTTTATGACATATATAATAAGAGTAGTTTGGTAAGTATTGTATTTATATTAATCATCATCATCTCATTTAAAACTTCTAATCCAAGCAAGGGTTATTAAAAATACCCTACTTAACTCTCTCTCCAATCCAAATAAGGCAATAGGTATTGGCTTTACTCCTCCTCACTTAACTTTTCTTCACATAACGCTACTTTACTCTACTTATTTTTCCCCTCAATCCAAGCAGACCCTTACAGCTAAAATGGACAGAATTTAATCGATTATGGACCAGACCAGGTTAATCCGGAGAAGAAGATGGGTCATGCCAGAAAAATCTAAATTCAAATTCAGCCCGACCTAGACCCGAGAATTAGCGGACCGGGCTTAACCGAAATGTGCCTAGGCCGGTTCAGAGCTGAGTCCGAATTGGCCCGTGGTATAAAAGGCTAACATATATGTCTTTTGGCCTGAAAAAATTGGACTTGAAAAAATTGGACTTTAAAAATGGGCTTATAAAAAAACTAATTGAAATAATAAATTTTATTAACTTTAGAATTTGAATAAATATTTCTTTTATCTTATAAATTGAAAAAAAATAAAACTACTTATTTATTTACAATTTGATCTTCAAGTCCTTCGCCTTCTGGCCAGTTCATTATTCAACTCCTCCTCCTCAAGTAGGGTTGTCCATTGTAAGAGACTAAAAGTCCAGTTCATTAATGTCGACACGTTCATGTCTTAAGTATTTTATCCATTTTCTCGTATGATGTCATGACCGGCACCTAGAAGTTCAGGCACGAGTGCTTTGGTATGTCCAGCCTACGCTGCAGTATCGACGGTAAAACACTGTCTAAACCATTGGCACAATATCATCCCATAATCCATGCAAATATGATATCCAATTATCAACTCAATATTACAATTTTTAAAGATCTATATCACATCTACTCAATAACAAGATGCTAAGGAAAGATTGATGTAAGAAGGAAATATATATAATAGACCCAAAGATAGTCAAATATCCAAATCCAAGTTTTTGGAATCCTAAACATCAAATGCAATCTAAATCCAAAATAGAGATAACATCTTAATTAGTCTTCAGGAGACAAATCTGGTCAAATACTAAGATAGGTAATCTAAGAAAAAATTAGATATTTGTAGAGTAGAACTGTCACTACCACATTTCTAGACAAGGGTATTTTTATTATTTTATATTATTTATATAGTGTGTATATTTATTTATTTAATTAAATGTGATGGTTGCATTTATTAGTAGACTAGCCTATTTATTGGACCCTTGGTTAGTGAACCTATTTGAACTTGTTATGAAACTTGGACCTACATTTTAGGCTGGACACAATTAGACTCATTTAAATCATAATAGGTCATGAATAAGATTAGAACTAATCAACCACTTAGGCTAAAAGCTTCCATAGGTTAGCCAAACCTCCATGACAACTTGAGAGGGAATTTTGGACATTTTAAATAGGCAAATTAGGGATTATATGACCAGCCACAATAGGGAGAGAGGTTTCATTGTTCACTTTTTCATTTTGGAGCTCAAAACCCTATTTTTGGTGCTATTTCAAAAATCCATTCATTCCTCCACCAAAACCACTCCAAATCCCTCTCAAACTTCTCCTATTATTCATCCAAGGAGCCAAGGAGCTTGGGGGCCAAGGAGCAAAAGAAGAGGAGACCACTAGCTTGAGGGATTGTATCCTACTTCACATTTTTGTTCACTTTGGGTGCTACATTGGGAATCCAACACCAAATAGGTATACTACTAGACTTTTCCCTATGTTTAGACACTAATTCATGCATGGCATCATTAAGAAAGTCACCCATGGACTAGGGGTACCCAAAAGTGGAAGAACATGGCTCTAATGACCATGTTGGTAGAAGTTACATAGACTTTTTGTACCATTTTTAAAAAAATCAAAGAATGGTGCACCACATATTTGTCATATAGTTTAATATGCTAAATGGGCATGTGAATGATGTGTGTGGCTAGTAATGTGTCCAAAAATGGATACTAATATGTTGTGTCAGGTTACCCTAGGACACAGAGTCAATTTAGGGGTTTGCTACTCCTACTCTTGTCACAACATGTCATATTTCACATGACACATTGCACTAGCTATACACTACTCTCATTAGCTTCTAATGGTCATTTTAGGCATGCTCATGTGTTTTGCTAGGATTCGGATAAGGTTTGGTAGAGTATCTTGAGGGTATCGTAAGCTTGTGCACCAAGTGTTCGACATGTGTCCCCAAAGGAATTATTGTGCCTTTTTTGAGTTGAGATTTGGTGTAAGTGTCCTAAATAGGATATATGGTGTTGTGTCATGGTATCTCATGATATGAATAGTTAGATTTGTTTTTTGGCTTGATATTGGTAATATAGGAGTATGTTGTCATGGGAATTTAGGCACGAATGTATACAAATGGGGAATATGTCATATAGAGGTCTTGAGAAGTAGGTGAATATATACATATACATATATATATATATATGTATATATTCACCTACTTCTCAAGATAAATACA